>OZ012741.1:102827268-103194768 GCA_963859935.3 Lathyrus sativus | reverse complement strand
ATGGATGTACTTTGATTTCGTCTTTTCTTCCACTGAGAGAATCACTGTGAGCAGTATACCGCATTTGGGGTAAACAAAGTTGTTTATGATATTCTATATTGTTTGTGAATTCAGTTTTATTATTCTGGTATAACTGTGAGTGTTTGTTTTAGTAGTTCTGTTGTTGGATGCAAGGAAATATATTGCCCCTTTTGAGGTTCAATCATGTTCATTACTAATCAACTTTCTTTCCACTTAGTCTCCAGTCTTACCGTATGTGGAACTTTGAAGCATATATACTACTCGGCCTGTGAGCGACTTTTTTGCCGAAACTTGGCCCTGTTAATTATAGTGTATATCAGTGTTTGGTACTGGTTTAGGATATTGCTGATTGTTGTTGCTCTTAAATCACTTTGGAATTCAACTGTTACGCTTATGTTTCTTCAGCTATTTGCAATTTATGCTAAGAGCTTAATATGATATTGTATGTCTGTTGTTCTGTTGATGCGTTTGATTATTGTGTTCATATTTTCAGTTGCAACTGGGAGGTTGTGTTTTTGTTGAAAAAATTGGTTGCATCTTCAACTCAGATCTGTTCGCGTGGATTTTGTTTTCAATGACTCTGCTTTCTTTTTCTATTTGGCTGGCTGTTGATTTTGTGCAGGTGACGGCGTTGCCGAATCATTGGTTGTACGAAAAGATCTTGAAGCATCATTTGGTTTTAGAAATATCAACAACAACATTTCCACAACTGCAGCAATATGATAACAACGGAAGCTACAACGCTAGGATGCGATATCCCCAGCTTGTAGCGGCAAATTTCAAGTATGAATGTTGCGGAAGCAACTGTAAAGTCGAGCCAGCTCTAAATGCATCTCTTTGGATGTCGAACGTTTGCGGCTGAAAGCACAAACAGGTTTCTGATGGTGCATATTTTAGTTCGTCGCTCACAAGCAATCGTGGTTCTCGACGCTTAGATGTTCGAACCTTTGCAACCTTCAATGTCATCACGCAACTCAGATCTTTGTCCGAGAAAAGAACGAGTCGATTTTGCAATATCGGCTTCGTCATCAGATTTACAACGCTGTGACGTTTTTAGAACCGGTAACTCAGAAGAGACGACGAGGCATCTGTGAAATTTCCAACAGCCGCGCAACAACAAACTTCGGCTATCATCGAGTAACAATTAGTTTAATTATTCTTAAAAAAACCCACAATGTCCAAGAGCAACTCGCCACCAGGGTTTATTTTTCAGCGGCATATCGAATGTCTCGCAGTAGGTTTCGGTTATGCGTGGGTCAGACTGCGGCAAGTTTATGGAGACAGGGGATGTATACGCTTAACTCTTTCTTTTTTTTCGCTTTCATTTTTTGTATGATTGTGCTGTCCTGTTTTGGTGTGTTTTCATTTGTGCGCAGGTTGAGGGTTGATTAGTGTCTTTGATATCGATTCAATGTCGGCGAAACATTCTCGGACCCCGTCCTCTGCAACACATTGTCATCTAGTCATCCGTGTAGCTCTTCTGCAATAATAATTGAATGGAACAAGAATAACTCAAACTTTAGTTTCAAATCTGATACAGGATGAAAAGCGAGTTACTGCTCTCTTTAATTTCCATTTTTGTTTCGGGTTTCTCGTACTGCTTGTTTGTGTGACCAGTTTGTGCAGGTTGTAAATTTGGAGCAACACCCAAATCCAGTAGCTGTTCTGAATATCTTCACCACAACAAGTGATGCGACGCAACAACATCGGCCTTGTACCCCTCATACATACGACAACGATGGCATACCGTTGAGAGAATGAAGGGGAAGATGAGGAACGGTTTTCAGTAGCAGCAGAGCAACTTCGCAGCATCAAGAAGCAGTTCACGCCGTTGTGAAATGATAGCCGCGGATCCTTAGCTCGTTGACGTCACATATCCGATCTAATAAAGTAGCAGAACTCGACGTCAGTCGCAGCATGTCATTAACAAGAATGCCATAGCAGTCACGATAACATTGTGATTCCAAAACACGCATAGTTCTGATTCAGCAAGTCCCAACGTCCTTGATTCCAGCTTTCGAAGCGCACCATCGTGATTTGCCTAAGAGTATCGAGACAGTAACACAAGGTGTTTCAAACATTGATCGTTATAAGTTGTAGAGCGATCATTTGCGGTTGGTTTTTTTGTTTCCCTTTTCGATTTAGTTGTTGAAATTGATGCTGTTATGTTGGCCATACTCCAAACTGCAGGTGTTTTCGATTCTTGTTTAATTTTAAACCGTCGTGCACTATGGAGTTTTGACGGTCATCTCTGCATTCTATTTTTGAACAGGGTTTGGAGTTTCTTTTAAATGTATTATGCTCTCAGACATACCATATGAGAATTGCTAAATAATGTTTGATGCTCATTTTTATTAGTGTGTATGTTCACCTTTCTCTTATGACAACATGTTTGGCACTGGTTTATAGGATAGAGGAGTTGTATAGTTTTTTTTTGATTATTTAGTTTTTTTTGATTATTTAGTTAATAAATTGATCCAATTAGGTTATATTTGTTTGAGGAATAATTGTTTGTTGTTACTGTTACGGATTCTAGAGGTAAATGGCTATGCTGCACAAGCCGTACCGAGTAGCCTCGTTATCTTCTTCTTTTGCGGCGATGTATTAAGTAAAGGATATGGGCCTACAAGTTATTATTTATTTGTGTTAAAAATAGATAGAATAATATTGTCTTGTTAGTTCTTTTTCTTCTTTATAAATTTTTATGCCTTCATGAAGATAGCTATCCTAAAGTTCATGTCCACTTTGATTGGGGGGTGTTCACTCCTTCAATTGGGCTTCAATTTAATTTCTCTGTCTTATCCCCATTTGATCCAATGTACCCTCTCCCTCTAAATGTAACAGTCAATTTTCTTACTTATGCTTTAAATGATTCAAAGTCATTTTTAAAAATGTATTTTCAAAATTTGATTAAGCATTTTTTCTTCCCTAGTCCTAATTCAATTTGTTTTTGACATTAAAATTATTTTTCTTAAATAAATCACGAAAAAAGAACTTTTAAGGTCTAGCATCTTTTGAGTTTTTGAATAATCACTATTGGGACGTACGCCTTGGGTAGTGACATTCGAGCTTTCGTCTCAAAATACGCCTTTTAATTATTTAGACAAGGAAATATCATTGGAGTCTAGCATTCCACATGATACTTTCACTGTTTATTCAAACAATATTTCACAAATTAAATCAAATGGTGAAAATTAAACTCTTGAAGTCTAGCATTTCTCGAGTTTTCGAATGGATATTATTAAGGTGTACACCTTAAATAATATATTGTTCAACTTTTTGTTCTCTTATGTGGACAAAGAAATATCATAAGAATCCAGGAATTCTGTGTGATATTTTCGTTGTTCATCCAAACATTTTCCGAATTGAAAAAGGTGTTGATAGTATCTAGCATCCAAATGATACCTCGATTAATTGGTTGTGGGACCGACGACTCATCTACTAAATAATCGTCATTTCTCCTATACTTTTCAAAATCCTATCTCGTATTCTCACTTTTCATACCTCATTTCAATCCAAATTATTTTCAAAACATCTCCTCGATTCAAACTTCGAAAGGTGGAGGTTCTTGGAATCTAGCATTCCTTGAATCTCCGAGTAAATAATTCTCAAGGCACGCCCTTGATTTATTATTTATTCAATCTTTCTACTTTTTTAAACTCAATCATTTTCCAACGTTCTCCTAAGTCCAGTGCTCGTACGCATTCGCAACCCACATTTCGCACACACTTCACAATTCCTAGTGGTTTCGATGTTAGGGGCACCCTTAGGGACTAATATCGTTTCTCACCATCTAACCCTTGACACGTCGTCAAGTCGGTTATATCTTCTAATTAATTCCTCGACTCGTCTTCGAACCCTTTTTCAAACCAACTTCCTTTGGCCTCGCATGCCATTTTTCGATTCGATCTTTTCACATATGTTTTTTAAACTTACGAAAGAGGGATATTCTTAGAATCTAGCATTCTTCGAATATTTGAATGAGTAACTCTCGTGGCGCGCCCTTGAGTTGTTATTAATTCATTCCTTCGATTTCAAAACATCCAACTCTTTATCTTCAACCTATTCAGTTAATTCCCGAAAGAATTGAATTCTTGGGATCTCGCATTCCTTGAATTCTTGAATGATAAGCTCTTGAGGCACGCTCTTGGGTTGCTTGTCAGTCACCCTTTCGTCTCAAACTCAAACTTCAACCTTTTTCAACCTCATCTTTCGTGGTTGTTACCACGAACTACGGATGCTCTGATTCTTCATTCATTTTCCAATGTAAGATACGTAGGCACAAGATTGTGATGATCTTGGCGAGCACACCTATATCTTCCTCCATTATTACTTCCACACATTCCCAACCTTTCCCGCCAGTCGAACTACGACGCTCTGATTTCTCATTCTCGTCCGAATGAGCATACGTAGGCACAAGGGCCCCAATCCTTGGCGAGCACCCTATCCTCTAACCACCCATCTCTCCTTTGCGTTTTTAACCTTTTAACCTACCAATTCTACCTTTAACAACGAGAAGAAAACAAGTAAACCTAAACAACACTCCCCACATTTACCTTAAGAGGTTCCCGTCGAGTACGACGGACGTGAGGGGTGCTAATACCTTCCCCTCACGTAACCGACTCCCGAACCCGGAACTTGGTTGCGACAGCCCTGTTCCTATCCTTTTTGTTTCAAGAGGTTTTCTCGATATTTTCCTCTCCCATTTATTCGGGAAAAATAAAGTTCGGTGGCGACTCAGTCGAACCGCATTTCCGTGCCTTTCGCGCGAGGGTCGTTTCTCCGAAATGTCTCCGCGATTTTTCGAGGTACACCAGGTGGCGACTCTGCTGGGGACGTTTTGCTCCATGCAAAGAGAGAGTCGAGCCTATCTTTTGGTTTGTAAGGAGTGTTTGTTTTTTGTTTGTTTCCTTCTTGTTTGTGTATTTGTTCTCCTGTAGACTTTATTTGTGCTTGTTATCCTGGCCTGTTGGTTCTTGGGATGACGTCATGAGTAAGGCTCTACGCCCGAGCTTTGGTAAAAGCAGAGAGAACACTTAGTTTATAATTGGTAGTCGAGTAGTGTTAGTCACCAAGGATTCGCTCCTTGTGTGCCTAGCATGAAAGCTCCTCCAGAGGAGACCTATTCGTAGATCTTGTTGTAACACAGCTAGCCTGTTGCACGACTTGATTAATGAAGGGTCCGTGATTCTGGGAACCTTTTGTTAGCACCAGTTCCGATATTGGTGGTCGTGTAGTGTTAGTCTCCAAGGACTCGCTCCTTGTGCGCCTAGCATGAGGACCCCGCTCAGGAGAGACCTTATCATCATTATCGTCGTAATACAACCAGCCTGTTGCGTGACGCTAATACGACTAGTGTCAGTGATCCTGGGAACCAAACGTAGAAACCATCCCGTAAGTGGGTTTATGGGTAGAATGTTTAGATCTTCCCGCATAGGTCGTACCTGTCAATTTTCTTTGAGCAGGAATTATGGTTACTTATCTATTACAGTTACCAGCTTCAAGAGCTGTTTGAACTATGATCCTGTGATCCTGGATCTTGTATCTTGCATTGCATCTTGCATATCATTTGCATTGCATTTCATATGTTGTGCATTTTGCATTTCCAGTCCTTCAACATAATCTTATGTCTTCGTTCCTTCCTCTCCAGTAAATCAAGCTGATTCCTCGACACCAGTACGCAACTAGAGCCAATACGAGACGAATGATGGAGCAGATTCAGCAGGAGCAAGCTACCTTCAGGGAAGAGTTGGATTCTATGAAAGGAAAGATCGACCAGATCCTCGAAGCCATCCTCGCGGCCAGAAGAGAGGAAGAACAGCGTGAAGCCGCTGCTGTCGTAAACAACAATGGTCAAGGACAGGGGTCTACTACCATCCCTTTGGTTCCAATTCCAAATCCCCATGGGATGCCGTTGAACTTCAATAACACAGCCGAAGGAAACACTCCTCAGCCAATCCCAGCGCCTGGAGTTACTATTGGAGCTATCCCGCAGGCTCAGCCTACTGTCGTGCAGATCCCAGCTCCCCATACTGAAGATACTCTGATGGATCATTATGACGATGTTCAGAACTATCATGCTGCTATCCCCATTTCCAGTCCTGTTGCCGCTCAGGATTCAGAAGCCATGAAGATGTGCCGAGATCTAGCCGAGAAACTCCGAGCCATGGAGGGGCATAACTCAAATTCTTTTAGTGCTTTGGAATTGTGCTTGGTGCCTGATGTTGTCATTCCACCCAAGTTCAAGGTACCCGAATTCTCGAAGTACAAAGGTCTTAGTTGCCCAAATGTTCATCTGAAGATGTACTGTCGCAAGATGGCTGCCTATGCCAGAGATGAAAAACTCATGATTCATTGCTTCCAAGACAGTTTGTCTGGGGCATCACTCGAATGGTATATGCAGCTGGAACGTAATAGTGTGCGCACTTGGGCCGAGCTAGCCGATGCATTTGTCAAGCAGTATAAGTACACCACCAATCTTGCTCCGAATCGTACTCAACTTCAGAGTATGACTCAGAAGGATAACGAATCCTTCATGGAGTACGCGCAACGATGGAGAGAGCTAGCTGCAAGGGTGCATCCACCTCTTGTTGACCGTGAATTGATTGACATCTTCATGGGCACCTTGCAAGGCCAATACTATGAGAAGCTGATCGGTAGTGTCTCCGCTGGATTCTCTGACTTGGTGATCGTCGGTGAGAGAATTGAAGAAGGGCTGAAGAGTGGAAAGATCCCAGGAGGTTCTAACAACCAGGCTAATGCCAAGAAGCCTTTCAATGGATACAAGAAGTAGGAAGGCGAAACAAATTCCATATTCTTGCAGAAAGGGCAAGCTTCTCAACAAGCTCCCGCTCCTATGCCTTATCAAGTTCCCTACTATCAGTATCCATATGTTGCTGCTGCACAATATGCTCCAATGCCTTATCAGCCAGCTGTTCAAGCAGTGCAAGCTCAGATGCCACGACAACAGGCTCCTCAGCAACAAGCCTACAACCAGCAAGGATATCAGTATCCTCCTCAGCAACAGCAGATGCAAGCTACTCAACAACAACAAGGTGCTCGCCAGCAGCGTCAGCAGAGAATACGGAGGCCATATAGAGTTTTTGATCGCCTGCCAATGAAGTATGCTAGTATCTTTGCTCAGTTGATGGAGAAAAAGGCCATTGTTCAAAGAGATTTGGTTCCCCCAACTGTCATTCCTGCCGACTACAATGCAAATGCTCATTGTGAATTTCATAAGGGCGCTCCAGGTCACACCATTGAGGACTGCAGAGCTTTCAAGCACATAATTCAAGACATGATTGACAGGGATGCTATCAACTTCAATGGGAAGTCTCCAAATGTCATCAACAATCCGATGCCACCAGTCAACTAGCGCCAACATCAGATCGATTCCAGTCAAGTTCATTCCTCGAAGAAGGCAGTCATGCTGCCATTTCATTATTCGCAGTTCTTATATTTTATCTTTGTTTGTTTAAGTATTGTACGCTTTGAACAATTGCCATTCGTATTTGGTTTTCATTAATGTATTGTTTATGTATGTTTTGAATTAGTTATGTCGTATTCACTCATTTTCACTTATCACCGACATATTGATTCACTCCACTCTATTCACTGTTGTTTAGCATGATTTGAGGGAGGATGATGAAAACGAGATACCCATAATTGCAAACCGTATGCTTTCAGACAGAATCTCGTCAATGATGTACAGGCATTGCTTCAATTCCCCAAACACCGGAGATATAAGGAGTCAATCCCTAGTAAACCACTTCGAGCCTAGAAGTAGCAGTTTCCTTCGGATATTCAAACCTTTTACACTCAACCTGGGGCAGGGTAGTGTTCAGTTAATCTAAATCCGCACTTGAATCGACAAAGCGAAATCCCAAAGACGGTGGTTCATCAAAGACCCATGCTATGGTAGTCACAACCTTCCCAAAATTAAAAAAAAATCAAAAGGCCTGCTAAGTCAAACACCTCAGAGGGGACTTAGGCAAAATCAGGACGATCCCGATGGATCTGACAAGAAAAATCAATCCATGCAAAAGTTAGGGATAAAAAACAAAAGCAAAAAAGGACCCCGAAACCCTCAACAAAAACAAAATAAGATTCAGTGACCACCCAGATCAATGGGGCACTGGCATCCATCAAAATAAAGTGACTGCCACGTCGAGCAAACCTTAAACCTTCAAGCTTACACCATCCAGACAAGTGTAGAATTAACTGAGCGTAGGACTGGAGATCATTAAGAAGAAGGGGTAGGTACAAATCATCCTTTGAGCCTAACATCCTTTGTTTCACAACCGTGAACCAGACCACGTTACAACCCTCGAAAGACCTAATTGAGACAAGGTTTATTCTGAAAGCATATTGTCGCAAGGTTGCGTAACCTGACTCCTCACACGATTGTTAATCATCAACATTGGTGTCGTTATCCTTGCAATATCTTCTACACCAATCAAACAACACAACATTTGGGCTGATGATCCATTCGTCTCACTACCACGACACTTCAATAAAACGATACTTTTTCAAATCTGGCATCAAACTTTGCATTAATATTACCATTTGTGAATGTACAATTTTAATTACAAAACAGTGCTAGGTATTCAAAGACATTTCAACAAAAGACAATCAAGGAGGAACTTGACTTTCAGTGGCTGTCACGAAGCAAGACTACCTCAAAATCCACAGGCTGGGGCAAATTACTCAACAGCTCGAGCAAGGGCAGGCCATTAACAAGTTCCAACTGGGGCAAGACCAGGTCATCCTGACCATCAAGCAGAGTTGCAACCTTCTCTGAAACAAATTCACAACAAACCACCAAGTACCCAGACTTGGGGCATCCAAAATATCTTCTTCAGCTTCGTCATGGCATCTTTAGCAAAGTGTGTGTCGAGGAAGTCAATCCCTCCCACCACCCGAAGTCCAATCCGTATTGGCAACTACCAAAAGTCCACCACGCTGGCGTATCCACCTATATTTCCAAATTACCCGTCTGCAATCATATGCACCATACGCATCGCATTCGACCTCATAAGCATCTTACATCATATGCATACCAATCATATCATACTTCCACCTCCGCGCGTCAGCATTTGCATTTGTATTTCCATTCGTTATGGAACATCATTATCATCCAACATTCATATATGCAAGTCGAGGTCCAGGATCAATCTCGAAGACTTCCAAGACTGTCATCGGCCCAGTCAGGGGCATCATCCGCAGGATTGTGGGTTTTCCCCACAATTTTCAAGAGCTTCAAAGTAATCACCAGCACAGTCAGGGGCATCTTCCACAAGATTGTGGGTTTCTCCCACAAAATTTCAAAATATTCAAAGCAAGATTCAGCCTAGTCAGGGGCATCTTTTCAAGACCATGGGCGTCTCCCATGACGTATTGCAACCTTGTGGTTGATCAGATCTTCAAATCAACATTCAGCCCAGTCAGGGGCATACCATTCAAGACCGTGGGCGTTCCCCACGAAGTTTGTTCAACCTTTTGTTGGGCAAATCCAAGAAGTTTAGTGCAAGATCCAACCCGAGCAGGGGTATCTTCAACAAAACCGTGAGCGTACCTCACGAAGTTGTTCAACCTTTTGTTGACCAAAACAAGACATCAAGACAAAACTCAGCCCAGTCAGGGGCACCCTCTTCAGAATTCATGGGCGTAACCATGAAATCATTTCAGCAAAACTATGATCTCCAAACAAGACGATGGGCGTACCCCGTTGATTCATTTCAACCCAATCTTCCTCTTGGGTGTTCCCTAATGAGTTGTATCCAGCAAGCGTGACCATTGTCAATTGCCTTACTATCATCCTTTTGGTGATAGTCGAACCTCGTCAGTTCAACCTAGCCTGCATCCTTTTGGTGTTGGTAGCCTTTAATTAGTGTTTGCCCTATCATCCTTTTGGTGGTAGTGGCCGGTGTGAGTTTCGCTCCGTCATCCTTTTGGTGGGGGGTCTGTCACTTGAATTGGTGTCAGATTGTGCGATAGTGTTTGCCCTATCATCCTTTTGGTGGTAGTGGCCGGTGTGAGTTTCACTCCGTCATCCTTTTGGTGAGGGGTCTGTCACTTGGATTGGTGACAGATTGTGCGATAGTGTTTGCCCTATCATCCTTTTGGTGGTAGTGGCCGGTGTGAGTTTCGCTCCATCATCCTTTTGGTGAGGGGTCTGTCACTTGGATTGGTGACATATTATGCGATAGTGTTTGCCCTATCATCCTTTTGGTGGTAGTGGCCGGTGTGAGTTTCGCTCCGTCATCCTTTTGGTGGGGGGTCTGTCACTTAAATTGGTGTCAGATTGTGCGATAGTGTTTGCCCTATCATCCTTTTGGTGGTAGTGGCCGGTGTGAGTTTCGCTCCGTCATCCTTTTGGTGAGGGGTCTGTCACTTGGATTGGTGACAGATTGTGCGATAGTGTTTGCCCTATCATCCTTTTGGTGGTAGTGGCTGGTGTGAGTTTCGCTCCGTCATTCTTTTGGTGAGGGGTCTGTCACTTGGATTAGTGACAGATTGTGCGATAGTGTTTGCCCTATCATCCTTTTAGTGGTATTGGCCGGTGTGAGTTTCGCTCCGTCATCCTTTTGGTGGGGAGTCTGTCATAGTCATTAATGTCAGATTGTGCGATGGTGTTTGCTCTACCATCCTTTTGGTGGTAGTAGCCGTGTTCATTTCTTTCCATCATCCTTTTGGTGATGACGACCTTTTGCCTTTTATTTACAATTTAATTCGAGGTTTACATTTATCAAGTATTTCCAATTCTCAAACATTTCTTTTTCTTTCGGACAAATTCAGGGTCTTCTTCATATCTAATTGACTTCTACCTCAGGAATATGAATGCTAATGCAGTTCATTTTCCTAGGTTTAAGCCGATTAGATAGGGGCATCTGTCATACCCTAAATTTGTCCTACCCCTTCGTAAATATTTTCGCATTTATTGTTTCATGCCGTTTAGACACGTGTCCACCCGAAATTGGGCGTTTTTCAAATTTTTTTCTTTTTAACCAATTAAAGCGTGACACGTGGCCTAAAAGTAAGCATTTTTTATGAATATTAATTCTTTTCTTAATTTCCTAAACTTTTTCTTTTTAGATATTATTAATAATAATATTTTGTGCACATATATTGCTCTTTTATTTGTTAATGTTAAATTTTGAATTTTTTAGTTTGTTTTATATATATATATATTTGTTAATATCTATTAATTTTATATTTATTAATATTTATGTATTTAGATAGTTGTTTTTATTTTATTTTAGTTATTTTATTTTTGTCAATATTTAGTAAAATTGTTAATGAAATAATATAAAAAAAAGGAAGAATTTGAGTGCAAAGCCCAATTCAGCGGCCCGTTAGGGTTTGGCTTTGGCATGTTATTAAAGGAAGGAAGAACCGATTGAGAAAAGAGGAAAAAATACTGTTCACGGAAAAACCCTAAAGCTATCTGCTCCCTCTTCTCTCCCAAGAGCAGCCGCCACCCAAAACCTAATCGTTTCCTTCTTCAAAACGGCGCCGGTGAATTTCCCCCTTTTCAAACCCTCAATCATCTTCCCCACCTCATAAAAACTAACGGCCGCCGCTTCCCTATCTCAACTCTTCAAAACGGCGCCGCCCCCACAAACCATAACCCCTCATCGTTTTCTCCTTCGCGCCATCATCAACATCATTATCGCTACTACACCACCATCTTTTTCTTCGGACTTAAACGAAATGACAACCATAACGAGGTAAACGATGTAACGGAAACAACAACGTCCACAACAATAATGTTCGGCACACGATTCCACAAAATCGCGAATTCATTTCCGGCAAAGACAACACCCTCTATTCAGGAATGATTTCGTCTAGTAGCAGCTTTCACTATTCCACAACAACAACATAGCGCCCCGGTGAGTAACAAACGGATTGGTATAATCACCATAGCTCTCACGACTCGACATTTTTTTTTTGTAAATACGTTTGTGATTTGTATAGATGCTGTTTGTCTTACCTCTGTTTAGGCTGTGGAAATCATGTTTATCGTTTTCTTGTTTTCATCTCATATTTCATTTGTTACGGCCTAAGGGTATACACCATGATTGGGTTTATGTTATTTCTCTGCTGATTGGTGTAAGTTTTGACTGTTAGGAACTTATGTTATACCTATCGATATTTCTAACTATTGACACACTGACAAAGGATCGTTTTGGGTTGGTGTGGTGTTTTAGTGTACATATTATGCAGGTTTCGAGTTCTGATTGGCGGATACAGAAAAATGATGTTAGCTTTGTAGAGAATAAGCAAAAAAGGGGTTGATGAGTGAAGACTTTCAGCAGCGACAATAACTCAAAAGCCAGTGGTGACAAGCAGGGTCCAAAGTCGGACGACTCAATTCGTATGAGACCTAAACTCGAAGTTGAGGTTGCTTGGGTATACACCATGAATAGCGAAGGATACAGTTGAATATGGATGTACTTTGATTTCTTCTTTTCTTCCACTGATAGAATCACTGTGAGCAGTATACCGCATCTGGGGTAAACAAAGTTGTTTATGATATTCTATATTGTTTGTGAATTCAGTTTTATTATTCTGGTATAACTGTGAGTGTTTGTTTTAGTAGTTCTGTTGTTGGATGCAAGGAAATATATTGCCCCTTTTGAGGTTCAATCATGTTCATTACTAATCAACTTTCTTTCCACTTAGTCTGCAGTCTTACCGTATGTGGAACTTTGAAGCATATATACTACTCGGCCTGTGAGCGACTTTTCTGCCGAAACTTGGCCCTGTTAATTATAGTGTATATCAGTGTTTGGTACTGGTTTAGGATATTGTTGATTGTTGTTGCTCTTAAATCACTTTGGAATTCAACTGTTACACTTATGTTTCTTCAGCTATTTGCAATTTATGCTAAGAGCTTAATATGATATCGTATGTCTGTTGTTCTGTTGATGCGTTTGATTATTGTGTTCATATTTTCAGTTGCAACTGGGAGGTTGTGTTTTTGTTGAAAAAATTGGTTGCATCTTCAACTCAGATCTGTTCGCGTGGATTTTGTTTTCAATGACTCTGCTTTCTTTTTCTATTTGGCTGGCTGTTGATTTTGTGCAGGTGACGGCGTTGCCGAATCATTGGTTGTACGAAAAGATCTTGAAGCATCGTTTGGTTTTAGAAATATCAACAACAACATTGCCACAACTGCAGCAATATGATAACAACGGAAGCTACAACGCTAGGATGCGACATCCCCATCTAGTAACGACAAATTTCAAGTTTGAATGTTGCGGAAGCAACTGTAAAGTCGAGCCAGCTCCAAATGCATCTCTTTGGATGTCGAACGTTTGCGGCTGAAAGCACAAACAGGTTTCTGATGGTGCAAATTTTAGTTCGTCGCTCACAAGCAATCGTGGTTCTCGGCGTTTAGATGTTCGAACCTTTGCAACCTTCAATGTCATCACGCAACTCAGATCTTCGTCCGAGAAAAGAACGAGTCGATTTTGCAATATCGACTTCGTCATCAGATTTACAACGCTGTGACGTTTTTAGAACCGGAAACTCAGAAGAGACGACGAGGCATATGTGAAATTTCCAACAGCCGCGCAACAACAAACTTCGACTATCATCGAGTAACAGTTAGTTTAATTATTCTTAAAAAAAACCCACAATGTCCAAGAGCAACTCGCCACCAGGGTTTATTTTTCAGCGGCATATCGAATGTCTCGCAGTAGGTTTCGGTTCTGCGTGGGTCAGACTGTGACAAGTTTATGGAGACAGGGGATGTATACGCTTAACTCTTTCTTTTTTTCGCTTTCATTTTTTGTATGATTGTGCTGTCCTGTTTTGGTGTGTTTTCATTTGTGCGTAGGTTGAGGGTTTATTAGTGTCTTTGATATCGATTCAATGTCGGCGAAACATTCTTGGACCCCGTCCTCTGCAACATATTGTCATCTAGTCATCCGTGTAGCTCTTCTGCAATAATAATTGAATGGAACAAGAATAACTCACACTTCAGTTTCAAATCGGATACAGGATGAAAAGCGAGTTACTGCTCTCTTTAATTTCCATTTTTGTTTCGGGTTTCTCGTACTGCTTGTTTGTGTGACCAGTTTGTGCAGGTTGTAAATTTGGAGCAACACCCAAATCCAGTAGCTGTTCTGAATATCTTCACCATAAAAAGTGATGCGACGCAACAACATCGGCCTTGTACCCCTCATACATACGACAACGATGGCATACCGTTGAGAGAATGAAGGGGAAGATGAGGAACGGTTTTCAGTAGCAGCAGAGCAACTTCGCAGCATCAAGAAGCAGTTCACGCCGTTGTGAAATGATAGCCGCGGATCCTTAGCTCGTTGACGTCACATATCCGATCCAATAAAGTAGCAGAACTCGACGTTAGTCGCAGCATGTCATTAACAAGAATGCCATAGCAGTCACGATAACATTGTGATTCCAAAACACACATAGTTCTGATTCAGCAAGTCCCAACGTCCTTGATTCTAGCTTTCGAAGCGCACCATCGTGATTTGCCTAAGAGTATCGAGACAGTAACACAAGGTGTTTCAAACATTGATCGTTATAAGTTGTAGAGCGATCATTTGCGGTTGGTTTTTTTGTTTCCCTTTTCGATTTAGTTGTTGAAATTGATGCTGTTATGTTGGCCATACTCCAAACTGCAGGTGTTTTCGATTCTTGTTTAATTTTAAACCGTCGTGCAATATGGAGTTTTGACGGTCATCTCTGCATTCTATTTTTGAACAGGGTTTGGAGTTTATTTTAAATGTATTATGCTCTCAGACATACCATATGAGAATTGCTAAATAATGTTTGATGCTCATTTTTATTAGTGTGTATGTTCACCTTTCTCTTATGACAACATGTTTGGCACTGATTTATAGGATAGAGGAGTTGTATAGTTTTTTTTTGATTATTTAGTTTTTTTTTGATTATTTAGTTAATAAATTGATCCAATTAGGTTATATTTGTTTGAGGAATAATTGTTTGTTGTTACTGTTACGGATTCTAGAGGTAAATGGCTATGCTGCACAAGCCATACCGAGTAGCCTCGTTATCTTCTTCTTTTGCGGCGATGTATTAAGTAAAGGATATGGGCCTACAAGTTATTATTTATTTGTGTTAAAAATAGATAGAATAATATTGTCTTGTTAGTTCTTTTTCTTCTTTATAAATTTTTATGCCTTCATGAAGACAGCTATCCTAAAGTTCATGTCCACTTTGATTGGGGGGTGTTCACTCCTTCAATTGGGCTTCAATTTAATTTCTCTGTCTTATCCCCATTTGATCCAATGTACCCTCTCCCTCTAAATGTAACAATCAATTTTCTTACTTATGCTTTAAATGATTCAAAGTCATTTTTAAAAATGTATTTTCAAAATTTGATTAAGCATTTTTTCTTCCCTAGTCCTAATTCAATTTGTTTTTGACATTAAAATTATTTTTCTTAAATAAATCACGAAAAAAGAACTTTTAAGGTCTAACATCTTTTGAGTTTTTGAATAATCACTATTGGGACGTACGCTTTGGGTAGTGACATTCGACCTTTCGTCTCAAAATACGCCTTTTAATTATTTAGACAAGGAAATATCATTGGAGTCTAGCATTCCACATGATACTTTCACTGTTTATTCAAACAATATTTCACAAATTAAATTAAATGGTGAAAATTAAACTCTTGAAGTCTAGCATTTCTCGAGTTTTCGAATGGATATTATTAAGGTGTACACCTTAAATAATATATTGTTCAACTTTTTGTTCTCTTATGTGGACAAAGAAATATCATAAGAATCCAGCAATTCTGTGTGATATTTTCGTTGTTCATCCAAACATTTTCCGAATTGAAAAAGGTGTTGATAGGATCTAGCATCCAAATGATACCTCGATTAATTGGTTGTGGGACCGACGACTCATCTACTAAATAATCGTCATTTCTCCTATACTTTTCAAAATCCTATCTCGTATTCTCACTTTTCATACCTCATTTCAATCCAAATTATTTTCAAAACATCTCCTCGATTCAAACTTCGAAAGGAGGAGGTTCTTGGAATCTAGCATTCCTTGAATCTCCGAGTAAATAATTCTCAAGGCACGCCCTTGATTTATTATTTATTCAATCTTTCTACTTTTTTAAACTCAATCATTTTCCAACGTTCTCCTAAGTCGAGTGCTCGTACGCATTCGCAACCCACATTTCGCACACACTTCACAATTCCTAGTGGTTTCGATGTTAGGGGCACCCTTAGGGACTAATATCGTTTCTCACCATCTAACCCTTGACACGTCGTCAAGTCGGTTCTATCTTCTAATTAATTCCTCGACTCGTCGTCGAACCCTTTTTCAAACCAACTTCCTTTGGCCTCGCATGCCATTTTTCGATTCGATCTTTTCACATACGTTTTTTAAACTTACGAAAGAGAGATATTCTTAGAATCTAGCATTCTTCGAATATTTGAATGAGTAACTCTCGTGGCGCGCCCTTGAGTTGTTATTAATTCATTCCTTCGATTTCAAAACATCCAACTCTTTATCTTCAACCTATTCAGTTAATTCCCGAAAGAATTGAATTCTTGGGATCTCGCATTCCTTGAATTCTTGAATGATAAGCTCTTGAGGCACGCTCTTGGGTTGCTTGTCAGTCACCCTTTCGTCTCAAACTCAAACTTCAACCTTTTTCAACCTCATCTTTCGTGGTTGTTACCATGAACTACGGACGCTCTGATTCTTCATTCATTTTCGAATGTAAGATACGTAGGCACAAGATTGCGATGATCTTGTGAGCACACCTCTATCTTCCTCCATTATTCTTTCCACACATTCCCAACCTTTCCTGCCAGTCGAACTACGACACTCTGATTTCTCATTCTCGTCCGAATGAGCATACGTAGGCACAAAGGCCCCAATCCTTGGCGAGCACCCTATCCTCTAACCACCCATCTCTCCTTTGCGTCTTTAACCTTTTAACCTACCAATTCTACCTTTAACAACGAGAAGAAAACAAGTAAACCTAAACAACACTCCCATATTTACCTTAAGAGGTTCCCGTCGAGTACGACGGACGTGAGGGGTGCTAATACCTTCCCCTCACGTAACCGACTCCCGAACCCGGAACTTGGTTGCGACAACCCTGTTCCTATCCTTTTCGTTTCAAGAGGTTTTCTCGATATTTTCCTCTCCCGTTTATTTGGGAAAAATAAAGTTCGGTGGCGACTCTGTCGAACCGCATTTCCGTGCCTTTCGCGCGAGGGTAGTTTCTCCGAAATGTCTCCGTGATTTTTCGAGGTGCGACACTGGGTCAACAATTCCCTGTGTTATTTACTGCTTTCTTTAAGTGTTTTACTGCTTAGCTTAATTGTCTGTTCAGTAGTGGATGTCATAACATCCAATATAACATCGACTGTTTGTTACTAGAATTTCAATTGGCATCAGAGCAGGCACCATGCCTGTCATTTTCTGGGTGAGATCTAGGGAAGATAAATTATGGTACTATGGAAAAGGATATAAGATTCACAAGTAGACCACCAATTCTGGATGGCTCTAACTATGACTATTGGAAACCTCGTGTGATAGCTTTATTGAAGTCTTTAGATAGCAAGGCATGGAGAGCTGCTAACTCAGGATGGGAACATCCAGTGAAGACTGATAAAGATGGATCAACTGTGTTAATACTTGAAGAAGAATGGAGCAAAGAGCAAGAAGCCTTGGCTCTTGGGAATTCTAAGGCCTTGAATGCTTTATTCAATGGAATAAATAAGAATATTTTCAGACTTGTGCATCACTGTGAACTGGCCAAAGAGGTTTGGGATACTCTCAAAACAACTCATGAAGGTACCTTTAAGGTCAGGATGTCAAGATTACAGATGCTGACCACTAAGTTTGAAAATCTGAGAATGAAGGAGGATGAGACTATTCATGAATTCTACATGAATATTCTTGAGATTGCTAATACCTCAAGAGGTTTAGGAGAAAAGATGTCTAAAGAAAATCTTGTGAGGAAGATTCTCAGATCATTGCCTAAGAGATTTTCCATGAAGGTTACTGCTATTGAAGAGGCTCAAGACATCAGCAACATGAAGGTTGATGAACTCATTGGTTCTCTCCAAACCTTTGAGATGTGAATGTGTGATCAGGCTGAGAAGAAGAACAAAATAATAGCTTTTGTATCAAATACTGCAGAGGACTCAGATGAAGACAATGGTGGAAGTGAGGAGAATCTATCAGAAGCTATAGCTATGCTTGGAAGACAATTCAACAAACTCATGAAAAGAATAGATCAGAAGGGCAGACCTAATGTCAAGAACATCTCCTCTAACATCAATAGAAGAGGTAAATCTAAAGAAAAGTCCAACCAAGGCAAAGGAATTCAATGTCATGAATGTGAAGGCTATGGTCATATTAAAATTGAATGTCCCACTTACCTCAAGAAGCAAAAGAAAGGTCTAACTATCACTTGGTCAGATGGAGATTCTGAGAGTGGATTAGAAGAAGAATCTGCAAAACATGTCACTGCACTAACTAGTGTATGTGTATCTGATGATGATTCTAGTGAAGATAAGCTAACTTTTGATGAGCTTGCAGCTTCATACAAACAACTGTGTATCAGAAGTGCAGGAGTGTACCAACAAGGGGAGAAGCAAAAGAAAATTATAAAGGAGTTGGAGACTGAGAAGAAGGAGCATCTTGCAACAATAGACTCACTCAACAGTGAGGTTATTTTGTTGAATTCTAAACTTGATCAAATGTCAAAATCAATCAGGATGTTAAACAAGGGGACTGACACTCTAGAAGAAATTCTACAAAGTGGTCAGAAAGCAGGAGACATATCTGGACTAGGATTTGTTGGTGAACAAGGACCCATCTTAGGATTCAAGAGGACAAAGCCTGAAAATCATAGGTCAAATCGGATGTCACGACCAATGTCTCAACATCAGGGGAACAAAAGCATGAACCAGACCAAGAGAAAGTTTCAAAGGTGGAGGTGTCACTACTGTGGAAGATTTGGACACATAAAGCCTTTTTGCTTCAGGTTGCATGGATTTCCCATCCACACTCATCAAGTCAAACCCAAACAGGATGCTCATTTCAAGAAACAACAATGGGTTGCCAAAGAGGTTGCTCTAGTAGCTCATACCTCTCTAAAGGTGCCAACCAAAGAAGAATGGTATTTTGATAGTGGATGTTCTAAACATATGACTGGAATAAAGAACCTCTTGGTGGATATTAAACATCATTTAACGATGTTGCACCCCAAAATTTGACCAACCAGTTCCCACATCTGGTTTATGTTTCGACGCATTTTACATTTGCATTCGCATACCGCATATGTTGCATTTTCTCAATCATATTGATTTTATCGGGATTACAGCCCTGTTCTCACATTTCGGAGGTTTTAGGCCGGTTCAGATGATCGGAGTTTCGGTTCTTGCCGCTTGTTTCGATCTGGTCTCGCGGTCTCTTTTATTTTGGTTAATTGCCTTTATTTGCATTTTTAGGATTTAATAGCCTTTTTCTAGATTTTCAAATAGATTTTAGAATATATTTCTTTTTTATAGAATTGTAGAAAAAATAATTTTTAAATAGGTAGTTTTAGAATATTAGAATATCCATTTCTTTTAGTAAATAGAATAGTATATAGACTTTTATTAGAATAATAGACTTTAATTGTTTTTAGAATTTTAATTGAATAAACAAATTTTGTTTTTAATATAGATTTGATAGTTTTCTATAGGTTTTCTTTTTTAGAATAAATAGATATAGAATTTAAATAGATGTTTTAGATTTAATTGATTAGCTTTATTAATTAGCTTTAATTAGATTAGTTTAATTAATTAGGGTCAGCTTATTAATTAAATATTATTAATTTTAGTTTAAGTCCATTAATCCATGTTAATCCTTTTCTTTTAATCAGATTTCAATTCAGTACATTAATCAATTTCAGTCTTTTTGTCCAATTTTCGTGGGCCAAGTCTTTTTGGGGGCCCAGTTCAAAAGTCCAGTCTGTACCAGGTGTCCTATAAAGGAGGGTCCCACGCGTTTCATTCAGTTTCGGCCACCTCACATTTTCGGCCACCTCATTTTCCACTCAGACTTTACACCACTCTCTCTCTCCCAGCCACTTGGCATTCTCTCTCCCTTCCCTCAGGCCACGTGTCCTCTTCTCTCTCCCCTCTGCTTGCATGAGTGACACCTGTATTCCACTACCACACCTCGCCGGAGACCTCACTGACCGGCATGCAAACACCGGAATTCATCACCGGAGAAATCAAACCGGCGGAAATCTGCCGGAAACTTCATTCAACTCGCCGGTAACCATCATCTGAAACCCTAACTGTCTTCGGAAAAAGTAGTTTTCACCGGAACCTCCATCTGGTCGCTAGAAACTTCATCAACGTTTTCCAATTCCTTCATCTTGTCCATCTTTTTCTAGAAAATCCTCAAGAATGTTGAAGAACGTTCATCAAACATTCAAGAAGCGTCCTCAGGTTTATAGATCTTCAGCAATCTTCAAGATTATCACCGATCTCCAATGAACATCTTCATGTGTTCATCATCAACTTCATCACTTTCTTCAATCGAATATCCAGAAGAACTCAAACGTTCAAATCATCTTCGAGAACTCTCCTCAATAATTTGCCAGATCGTCATCGTCAAGTAGTTCATCGTCAATCCAACATTTAGAACCGTCATCTTCATCATGAGATTTCCAGATCTCCGAAGTTCACCATCGAGATCTTTCTGAGGTTTGCCAAGAAACTCATCTTCTATTCATCAATCGCTTCATCGTTTATCATCAGATATGGTTTGTCAACTTCTTCAAGATGCAACGCCGTTTCCAGATCTTCAATATCTTGACATGTTCTTCAAAGATTCATCATAACTGTTCATCATCAGATATGAAATCATCAACGAATCTTCATCTCCTTTGAGTTTCTTCAGGGTCTTCACACGAACCTCGTCAGAAGCCTTCAAGAAGATTCCGTCAATCTTCTTCATGTTCATCCTTTCTGGATCTTCAAAGTTTTCAGCACCGATTTTCCGTTCACAGATCTTCATCAATAGATCTTCAATCTATTTCAACTCATGATTTTCTTTGCTTTCTTTCTGGATCTACAATGAAAACTGTAACCGCGATTGTTTGAATCTTGTTGGCTTGTTTGTTTGATTAGCAGGTGAAGGAGGTTTGTGATAAGAGCAGAGGGTAGGCGAATGGAAGTAATTACGGTTTGTTTTAGTCAAGTGAAGAAGGTCGGAGACGGAGGCGAGTAGGAGGTTACGAGAGAGAGAGCGCGAGAGAGTGAAGAGAAACGGCGGAGGCAAGCTGTGAACAGTGAACTGAGAATGGAGATACTTAGGGTTTTTTTTCCCGAGAGTGAACGAGAGAGAGAGAGGGATGTGTGTTGGATTGGGCCTCAGAGCCCATTGGTTTTGGTTCATACACCTAGCGTTTTTTCTGCATTCCCCCCCCTCCCCCCCCTGTTTTCCTTTTTTTTGTGAGGTGATATTGGGCTGGGCCCATTGTTTCTTTACTGGCCTCACCCTCCGTTTCTCTTCTCACCCCCCCACATGGGACTTATTTTTTTATTTTATTTTGTTCTGACTTAGTGTATGGTGGGCTGGACCCAGAATGGTGTTTTTCTGCATACCCCCTGTACCAATTAGTACCCCCCTGCATATTCTTTTGTTAACATTGTTTTTATTACAATTTTAATTGTAATATTTTTAGGGATAGTTTTATATTTTTTTAGAATATTTTAAATACTAGAATAGAATTAGTTTTGGTTATATTTATTTAGATAATATTTTCATTTAAGAAATTAGTTTAATTTTCTTTTAAGAGAATTTAGGATTTAGTTAATTTCTTGTTAAGGAGATTTATAGATTTAATTCTTTTTAGGATATATTTTCCTTAGGAGATTATTTTTTTGCCGTTTTAGGAGTAGACTTTTATTTCCCTTTTGTGTTGGATTTCTCTCCTATTTTCTTTTCTATTCGATTTTATTCTCGATTTTATTTCTGGCTGGCCGTGTGACACGATTCAATTGGAGAATGATTTTCGATGTCATTTCTCTATCTTGTCTTTGGCACAGGCATAAATACGCTACCTCTTAGAGTTTGATTTCTCGTATAAGTCGAACCATGACGGTCTAAGCGTTACATTGTTCTTGATTCAAGCGTCATCATCAAGGATCCAGAGAGGAGGAGATTGGAATGGAGCTTGCGCGCGTGTCAGAAGCCAACGGAGCCGCTTTGTTCATCATCATCATGTTATTCAATTCTTCAGGCAACCGTCGAGTGTTATGGGCTGCATCATTAGATACGCAGGAAATGACAGCTGGGGAGTTTCTTCTTAGGTTCTTGCGTGTGTGTCCCGGGTTCCTTCCCGTTTAGGCGTAGGCCTGCTTCCTCTTTGTTATCGCCCCCGTGCGATCGAAACCCCTTTTCTCTCGCGTTCAGGCGATCGAGACCCCTTCTCTTGGCCCCGTGCAATCGAGACTCGTTTTCCCGTCGAACTACGTTTGCTCTGATCTCTCGTGTCAGACGAGAGTACGTAGGCATAGGATGCGACATCCTAGCGAGCTCCCTTTTTCTTTCTTCCCGTTTCCCCGGTTTTGCTGTAGTAGGCTGAACTACAGCTGCTCTGATTTCTCATATTGAATGAGAATATGTAAGCATAGGATGCGATATCCTAGCGAGCATACTAACAACTAACCTCTCTGTTCTCTTGCTGTCGTGCGATCGAGACTTTCCCGCTGACGACTGATGTTATCCTTTTCTCTTGCCCTTGTGCAGTTGAGACCAGACCGTAGTTCTAGTTCCCGTAGGTTCCCGTACCTTTCAAAACAACTTAGTCTCTCACCCCTGTGTGATCGAGAACACCCTGTCTAGCTGTAGTTAGCCTGAACTACGTAAGCTCTGATCTTTCACGCTGTGTGGAAGTACGTAGGCACAAGACGCGAAGTCTTGGCGAGCCAATTCCCTGTAGTTTCCCGAACTACGATAACTCTGACTTTCTCTCTTGAGAATACGTAGGCATAGAGTGCAACGCTCTATCGGGTCAGTTTTTTTCCGTCTAGATTTAGCAGCCGTAGATAGATTGTTTTTGCATCCTTTAGACGAACCAGCAAGCGTGGATCCCGTCGAGTACGACGGACGTGAGGGGTGCTAATACTTTTCCCTTGCGTAACCGACTCCCGAATCCAGGATTTGGTTGCAACGACCATTCTTTTCCCGTCTTTGCGGTAGGTTTACTTCGAGCGTTTCCTTTCCTTTTTGTGGGATAAATAACGCACGGTGGCAACTCTTCTGTTTAGCCGGCGCCAATTTTCGCAGTAGCGACAGCTGGCGACTCTGCTGGGGACTACGATGGTTCCTTATGCATTTGGGATCCAACGTCCCTTAAGAGAGTCAATCCTAGCGCTTGTTTGCTTGTCTTTGGTTGTTTACCTTTTGGGTATTGTATATTATTACTGTATTTACATTTCCGCACTTTATTATCTGTTGCTGTTGTGCTGTTGGGTGGGGTGTTCCTTTGAGTGAGAAGACAGACCCAAGCTTGAGTGCACCTTAGAATTAGTTGTGGAAATTAGTGGGCGCGTGCATGCTTTTCATGTACTAGTGTCTCATGAAATCCACGCTCAGACGAGGTTCTCCCGGTTGACTTCTTTTTCAACCCTTTGGGTTGTGGGGGTTGTTGGTTTGGAGGATTGTCGACTCTGGGGACCGATCATTTGGAAGTTGGATAAGTGAGGCCTCTTCAGGACATGATGATGCCACACCTTCTGGGTATCGTATCATCAGTCTTGAAAGTCTGTGACGCTGATGACCGCATAGGATGCCGTACTTTGTGTCAGTTTAGGGCCATACCCGTGAGTGGGAGGGTTTTTTGCAGGAAACTTGACTTCCAGCCAACCCGTCATCTTGGTCTTCTCTTTGGAGCGAACGTACTCAGTCAGTAGCGCAGCAGTATTTAGAGATTTGTGGGGGCTGTGATCCCGTGTTTGCTGCATATTGCATTGCATTTGCATAAACATGTTTGCATCATTTTGCATATCATTCTCCAGCTAGCCAGAGTCTGATCCCGCCGTTGTTTTGATTCTGAAGGTGATTATCCGGTGTTTGGCCTGAGCAACTGTTGATTGTTAGAAGACGACCAAGGGGTTGAAGCAGATTTGAGCAGAATCGAGCAGTGAAGTCAGTTGAAGGTTATTGGTTGCTATGTCTAAGAGTCACTTCCAGTCTCGTAACACCTTGACAGGTTTCACTATGACGACCAATCCTTTGTATGGCTCTATGTCTGTGGAAGACCTTCCGCAAGTGAACAACGTTACTGCAGACCAATTTGTGCAACCTCCGGTTAGGGACCGAGATCAACGTGAGCAGTTTGTTGTCCGAAATGAACGCCCTCCTCTTATTAACAGTCAAGGTGTTGTTGTCCCGATGGCGAATATCCGAAGAGAGATCCCGGTAGCTAGGACTGAAGACCCAAGAGCTTTTGAGTATGATAGAAGGCTCCGAGTGTTGGAAGAAGGAGTCAAAGCCTTGAAAGTTAAAGATGCTGTCAACCTCAATGCTGCAGACATGTGTTTGGTTCCTGGCCTGGTGTTGCCTCCTAAGTTCAGAGCGCCGAGATTTGAGAAGTATAGAGGAGATAGCTGTCCGAAGCAACATTTGGTGATGTTCTGCCGAAGAATGACTTCGTTTGTGCAAAACGACAAGTTGATGATTCACTGCTTTCAGGATAGTCTGACTGGGGCATCTCTGAGTTGGTATATGCAGTTAGAGAGTAATCAGATCCGATCATGGGTGGATTTAGCCAGAGCTTTTCTGAAGCAGTATGATTATAACCTGGACATGGCTCCTCATCGCATGCAGTTGCAGGAATTGTCTCAAGAGAACAATGAACCCTTCAGGAAGTATGTTCAGAGGTGGATAGAATTTGCTACTAGAGTGCACCCACCGCTTCTAGACCGAGAGTTAATGGGCATGTTTGTAGACTCCCTGGAGAACCCGTACTTCAAAAGAATGCTCGTAAATGCACCAAATTTCTTTGCATTGGTAGGATTGGGAGAACGCATCGAGCATGCCGTAAAAATTGGGAAAATTCAGATTGTTTCGGGCGGTCAGGCTAGTGAAACTGAATCTCTCTGTAGCTACCAAACTGAAGAAGGAGTTGTGATCAATGCAATCATGCCAGATGTTGAGTATCCTCGAGATGAATCGGTGAAATCTGTTGGTTCTTCATCTCCTGTGTCTTGTTATGCGGGACAGACCATTGCACCGAGGGCACCATATCCAGAACTTTATGTTGCTTCTTTGGCAAATCAGCGAACTCGTGGCCGAAGTTATCAGAATCAGCGCCCAAATCAGAACAGGCCTCGTAACAACTTGGAACGAAGGAATGCTCCTCCTCATGTAGTGCCTGTGCCGTATAGCCAGATTCTACCATCTTTGATTTAGAATTCTTTGGTGGAACCTAAAGCTCTTAAGCCTGTGCCAGAACCTTACCCTCCTGGGTACAATCCCCACGCTCAGTGTGGTTACCATGGTGGATCTCCAGGGCATTCAACTGAAGATTGTAAAGCTTTTTAGGCGAAAGTACAACAGTTGATCGACAAAGGGTGTATTTCCTTTCCAGGAGGAGTTTTGGTTGTGCATGACAATTTCTCAGGTGCCTGAGCTCGCAGATTCAGAGGGTTATTTCCAGAAGCCAGTGGTCCAGACAGGCAGACGTCCTCAGCATTGGCAATCCTCAGGCTTTTCTTATCATTTTCATTTGTAGTTTCTTTTCTGTTAGTTACTACTTGCTGTTAAACATTGTTTGTTTCGAATGGTAATATTGATAAAGTGACTATGCATTTTTCTGAATTAATCATGTCCCTGTCGCTCATTTATTGCATTGCACTGACACTTGCATTTTATTCACTCCACTTTATCACTATGATTAGCAAAGATTGGAGGGAGGATGACGAAACTGAATACTCATAACTGATGACCGTATGCTTTCAGATAAAACCTTGCCGATGACGTACAAGGCATTGTTTCAAATCCCCCAAACACTGGAGATATAAAGAGTTAGTCCCTTGTTAACCACTTTGAGCCAAGAAGTAGAAGTTTTTTCGGATTTTTAAACCCTCACATCTTAACCCGGGGCAGGGTAGTTGTCAGTTAGCTTGATCGAGCGTTCAAGTCTTATAGAGGAGTGTTGCCTTTCGAGGACCAATCACATCTTATTTCCCCCCAGAGGTCGCACCTCATCAACCACAATGGTTAAACCTCACCAATCAGGAGTGAGACAGTTGCAATCCTTTCAGAGCAAATAAGACAACCAGTGTCGCACGACTTGTTCCACGAAAGAAATAAGAAAGTCCGCTAAGTAAAAGAAAAAGAAAAGCTGGAAAGCTAATACTTAGGCAAAAATTAGGGCATCCCGCTGGGCTTCAGAAAAGAAAAAATCGAAAAGAACTCAAAAGGAGTCAGTCCAGGCAAAAATTAGGGAATCAAAAGAATTAAAAAGAAATGATATAAAAAGAAAAATCCTCGAATAAGGACAAAGTCGTGTGGATACAGACATCGAAAACGAAAAAGGAGTAACTGTCACTCCGAAAACCTTGTGAGTTCCGTAACCATCACTCCTACCCTTCAATTAAACCTTTTGAGGGGTGAGCGCTCGAGCCAAGTTAACTGAACTTTAGGATCGGAGATCATCACATAGAAGGGGTGGGTACAAATCATAATTTGAGCCAAATATCCTTTGTTTCACGAACCGTGAACCCGACCACGATACAACCCTTAAAAGACCTAATTGAGGTAGGGTTTATTTTGAAAACGCATTACGATAAGGTTGAGTAACCTGACTCCTTCTTGATTTGCCAATCATATCCTTGTGGTATTTTTTACTGATCAAATCAGCACTACGTTTGAACTCTAGTTCATTCGTCACTCACAATCATGACACGTAAATGAGTGACAGCATAATTTTTCAAAATCTGCATGAACACTGCATTAAAATTACCATTCGAGATTAAACAATTTTATTTACAGGTCAGTAGTTGACAGGAAGGAAGTTCCAACAGGGAATAATCGAACAGGACTCAATAATTCAGCAGTCTGGATCAGAATGGTGTATGTTGTGAAACCCTGTAAATCTGGGACATTGACTTCCAGTGAGTTCAGAATCAGTCAGTCTGAGGACAAGTCCCGAAGCATCGGTTGATTATGGGACAGTTTACTTGAGAAGCAGTTGATCAGAAGTGAATCTTCTCGAGAGCCAATCAGGGGCAATTATCCAAAATGCTGTGATTTGAGGATAGATTCTTCCAGTGGGTGATCAGATCCGGTTAAGTCTCTCAACGCTCGTTCAAGGGCAAGTCACTTCAGAGATATTGAAACCAACCATGCGGTGATAGTTGTTTAATTGAGGTTGAGTCCTTTTGTCGTACAGATACCGGGGCAAGCCATCGCAAGGTCGTATTGTAGCAAGTTGCTTTTTGTTCAGAGTGAGTTTCCCAAGAGTGGGATTGGAGAAAGTTGAGTTGCACTGGGGCAAGTTGTTCAAGCAAGTTTGTTCACCCTAGCAAGAGTGGAATATCGGGGAATCGTGTCATTACCCTCGTCAGAAAACCTGAACATTCGAAAAAGACCTTGTTGTCATTGGATCATTATCCTACCATTTAAACCTGTTACTTGACAGAACCTTGTAACCTTGACATTTCCAAAGCCCAGTTCTCGCTTGGAAAACCGGTAACCAGTTCTCGTCTGGTCCACCTTTCCGTAAATACTAGTTCTCGTCTGGTACCTGTTATCTTTTAACCAGTTATTGTCTGGCCAACCTTTCTGTAAACATCAGTTCTCGTCTGCTTTCAACCATCCCCGTCTGGCCACCGTCTCTTTAACCTATTTGTTGCATCAGTTCTCGTCTGGTGCATGTCAGTTTCCAAACCAGCCCTGTCTGGTCATCCTTTCCTTAACCTATCATCCGGTCAGCCCCGTCTGATGTTCCAACCGTAAATCCGTTCTCGTCTGATAACCTAACCTATTTTTGCTATCAGTTCTCGCCTGGTAGTCCATCTTTGAATGCTAGCCCCGTCTAGTATTTTCCCTTTAAAAACATTTCGTTAATAACCTATTCTCATCCCTAAACTAGAAAAAGCCTAAAAATACTCGACACGACAATTCCTAGTGACTCGCGTGGTGTCGCGTTCCCCGATACAAAGCTCGATTGATACCGGTTCCCGAGTAATGTTGAATCAGGATTGCTCTCCTCAGCAGTTGGAAGTCGCATTGCCCTCGAAATAGTTGAGATCGCGGTTGTTCTTCCTCAGAGTAGAATCAGGAGTATCCTCAGCAGGTCAGAATGGATATACCTGACAGCAGGGGCATTCTCAACAGTGAGCGGTGCACAAGTAACCCCAGTTTGGTTAAGCCCCACAAAGTACAATCAGGTTGTCAAGGGTTAGAAAGAGTATCGCCGTGCAGGGTCGTCATTCCCTCCTCCAGCTGGTTGTCCTTCCTCCGTCAGGTTGATCATCCTCTACAGAGTTCGTAACGATGAATTTGTGAGCCATCCCTCAGCAGGATTGTTTCTTCCCCATGGAAGTTGGTCTCACTTTTCCAACATTTATTTTGCTGAGATGATTCTATGATGCCCGGTATCCCTCAGTGGAGTTGACGTTGCCTTCGGCATTTATTTTGCCAAGCGGTTTTAGACCCGGTGTTCTCTGGCAGCTCGAGCTTGCATTTGCACTTGCATATATCGTCATATGTGCATCTGTACAAACACATAGCATCTCCATGCCGTATGGGGCATTGCATCTACAAACGCGTAGCATCTCCATGTCGTATGGGGCATTGCATCATTTTCAAACATATGCACTTCGAAACATAGATCAGATCGGTTAACCTTTTGCTTTCAGGCGTGTTTTCTCAGCAGGAGTATGGGTTCTATCTCGGATCTATTTCCAGATATTCGAAGTCTCGCTGTGAGACATGTGATGATACAGTTCTTGTTATTATCCCCCATAGAGTTACTGGTTGAAGTTTCTCTTATCCGACCAGCAAGTGTTTTTCTTCAGGTTTGCTGTCGCGGCAGCATTACAGGGTTTCATAAATCAAAATTTCAGAAGTGGTCACTTGTTGTCGAAACGGGCGTCGGGCAGTTATTTTCAGAATATCCCCAGTGGAGTTAGCTACTACCAAGAATAGGCAAGGAAGCTATGTCCAGGATGAACTTTCTTGTGATCAGGCAGATGTATTCTCCCGTATGAAGCAGGCGGATGAACTTTCCTGTGATCAGGCAGATGTATTTTCCCGTATGAAGCAGGCGGATGAACTTTTCCTGTATGAATCAGGCAGATGGATTTTCCCATATGAAACAGGCAGATGAACTTTCCTGTATGAATCAGGCAGATGGATTTTCCCGTATGAAACAGGCGGATGAACTTTCCTGTATGAATCAGGCAGATGGATTTTCCCGTCTGAAACAGGCAGATGAACTTTCCTGTATGAATCAGGCAGATGGATTTTCCTATATGAATCAGGCAGATGGATTTTCCCGTATGAAGCAGACGAATGAACTTTCCGGTATCCAGATAGATGATTCTCCCGTGATAGACAGAGTATGTGAGTTGTGTTCCGATATTTGACAAAAGTATTTTCCCCAATGAAGTCGCCGTGATTTCCTCGTGTTGACGAAATATTACTATCCCCAGTAGAGTCTGCCTCAAATTCGTTTGTGGGTTGGGACCAACGGAGTTAGCTACTGCAGAGATAAGAAGAGTTTCCTGTGTTTAGACAGATGATCTGCCCGTATGGATTGGTGGATGGAGTTTCCTGTGACTGGACAAAAATGTTTCCCCAGCGAAGTCGCCGGGATTTCTCCGTGTTGACGGAATATGGAGTCCTGATGTGGACAAAGTTCTATTCCCGTGTTGTTGAGATTTCTTCAGGTTGACGAAATGTGAGTCCTGACGTGGACCGATTGGTGTTTAGTTGTGATTTGGCGAATTTGGTTCTCTTCTGGTGTTGACAAGGTTAGTCCAATGGTAGACGGAGGTGTTTTTGCGAAAATAGCTCGGTGCCCGTGGTGTCACGCAGGTGATTGGTGTTGAAATCAAAATTTGTATCAGATAATTGACCAGTTGTTGCCGTAACAACTAGATTCAGTTCATTGGACGTTGCTTCTCAAGCAGTTTTGCAGTTCATCTCCACGGTTGGCAAATTTCAGGGTTTCTTTGGTATTCAATCGTCTCGTACCTCGAATGTTTGAAGGCCGTTCGCTCTTCACCCAGTCGGGTCTAAGCCGTTTGAATAGGGGCAGCTGTTGCACCCCAAAATTTGACCAACCGGCTCCCACATCTGGTTTATGTTTCGACGCATTTTACATTTGCATTCGCATATCGCATATGTTGCATTTTCTCAATCATATTGATTTTATCGGGATTACAGCCCTGTTCTCACATTTCGGAGGTTTTAGGCCGGTTCAGATGATCGGAGTTTCGGTTCTTGCCGCTTGTTTCGATCTGGTCTCACGGTCTCTTTTATTTTGGTTAATTGCCTTTATTTGCATTTTTAGGATTTAATAGCCTTTTTCTAGATTTTTAAATAGATTTTAGAATATATTTCTTTTTTATAGAATTGTAGAAAAAATAATTTTTAAATAGGTAGTTTTAGAGTATTAGAATATCCATTTCTTTTAGTAAATAGAATAGTATATAGACTTTTATTAGAATAATAGACTTTAATTGTTTTTAGAATTTTAATTGAATAAGCAGATTTTGTTTTTAATATAGATTTGATAGTTTTCTATAGGTTTTCTTTTTTAGAAAAAATAGATATAGAATTTAAATAGATGTTTTAGATTTAATTGATTAGCTTTATTAATTAGCTTTAATTAGATTAGTTTAATTAATTAGGGTCAGCTTATTAATTAAATAGTATTAATTTTAGTTTAAGTCCGTTAATCCATGTTAATCTTTTTCTTTTAATCAGATTTCAATTTAGTCCATTAATCAATTTCAGTCTTTTTGTCCAATTTTCGTGGGCCAAGTCTTTTTGGGGGCCCAGTTCAAAAGTCCAGTCTGTGCCAGGTGTCCTATAAAGGAGGGTCCCACGCGTTTCATTCAGTTTCGGCCACCTCATTTTCCACTCAGACTTTACACCACTCTCTCTCTCTCAGCCACTTGGCATTCTCTCTCCCTTCCCTCAGGCCACGTGTCCTCATCTCTCTCCCCTCTGCTTGCATGAGTGACACCTGTATTCCACTACCACACCTCGCCGGAGACCTCACTGACCGGCATGCAAACACTGGAATTCATCACCGGAGAAATCAAACCGGCAGAAATCTACCGGAAAATTCATTCAACTCGCCGGTAACCATCATCTGAAACCCTAACTGTCGCCAAAAAAAGTAGTTTTCATCGGAACCTCCATCTGGTCGCCAGAAACTTCATCAACGTTTTCCAATTCCTTCATCTTGTCCATCTTTTTCCAGAAAATCCTCAAGAATGTTGAAGAACGTTCACCAAACATTCAAGAAGCATCCTCAAGTTCATAGATCTTCAGCAATCTTCAAGATCATCACCGATCTCCAACGAACATCTTCATGTGTTCGTCATCAACTTCATCACTTTCTTCAATCGAATATCCAGAAGAACTCAAATGTTCAAATCATCTTCAATAACTCTCCTTATTAATTTTCTAGATCGTCATCGTCAATTCAACATTTAGAACCTTCATCTTCATCATGAGATTTCCAGATCTCCGAAGTTCACCATCGAGATATTTCTGAGGTTTGCCAAGAAACTCATCTTTTATTCATCAATCGCTTCATTGTTTATCATCAGATATGGTTCGTCAACTTCTTCAAGATGCAACACCGTTTCCAGATCTTCAATATCTTGACATGTTCTTCAAAGATTCATCATAACTGTTCATCATCAGATATGAAATCATCAGTGAATCTTCATCTCCTTTGAGTTTCTTCAGGGTCTTCAGACGAACCTCGTCAGAAGCCTTCAAGAAGATTCCGTCAATCTTCTTCATGTTCATCCTTTCTGGATCTTCAAAGTTTTCAGCACCGATTTTCCGTTCACAGATCTTCATCAATAGATCTTCAATCTATTTCAACTCATGATTTTCTTTGCTTTCTTTCTGGATCTACAATGAAAACTGTAACCGTGATTGTTTGGATCTTGTTGGCTTGTTTGTTTGATTATCAGGTGAAGGAGGTTTGTGATAAGAGCAGAGGGTAGGCGAATGGAAGGAAGTACGGTTTGTTTTAGTCAAGTGAAGAAGGTCGGAGACGGAGGCGAGTAGGAGGTTGCGAGAGAGAGGGCGTGAGAGAGTGAAGAGAAACGGCGGAGGCAAGCTGTGAACAGTGAACTGAGAACGGAGAGACTTAGGTTTTTTTTCCGAGAGTGAACGAGAGAGAGAGGGCTGTGTGTTGGATTGGGCCTCAGAGCCCATTGGTTTTGGTTCATACACCCAGCGTTTTTTCTGCATTCCCCTGCCCCCCCCCCCCCCCCCGTTTTCCTTTTTTTTTTGAGGTGATATTGGGCTGGGCCCATTGTTTCTTTACTGGCCTCACCCTCCGTTTCTCTTCTCACACCCCCTACCTGGGACTTATTTTTTTATTTTATTTTGTTATGACTTAGTGTATGGTGGGCTGGGCCCAGAATGGTGTTTTTCTGCATACCCCCTGTACCAATTAGTACCCCCCTGCATATTCTTTTGTTAACATTGTTTTTATTACAATTTTAATTGTAATATTTTTAGGGATAATTTTATATTTTTTTAGAATATTTTAAATACTAGAATAGAATTAGTTTTGGTTATATTTCTTTAGATAATATTTTCATTTAGGAAATTAGTTTAATTTTATTTTAAGAGAATTTAGGATTTAGTTAATTTCTTGTTAAGGAGATTTATAGATTTAATTCTTTTTAGGATATATTTTCCTTAGGAGATTTTTTTTTGCCGTTTTAGGAGTAGACTTTTATTTCCCTTTTGTGTTGGATTTCTCTCCTATTTTCTTTTCTATTCGATTTTATTCTCGATTTTATTTCTGGCTGGCCGTGTGACACGATTCAATTGGAGAATGATTTTCGATGTCATTTCTCTATCTTGTCTTTGACACGGACATCAATACGCTACCTCTTAGAGTTTGATTTCTCGTATAAGTCGAACCATGACGGTCTAAGTGTTACATTGTTCTTGATTCAAGCGTCATCAACAAGGATCCAGAGAGGAGGAGATTGGAATGGAGCTTGCGCACATGTCAGAAGCCAACGGAGCCGCTTCGTTCATCATCATCATCTTATTCAAGTCTTCAGGCAACCGTCGAGTGTTGTGGGCTGCATTGTTAGATACGCAGGAAATGATAGCTGAGGAGTTTCTTCTTAGGTTATTGCGTGTGTGTCCCGGGTTCCTTCCCGTTTAGGCGTAGGCCTGCTTCCTCTTTGTTATCGCCCCCGTGCGATCGAAACCCCTTTTCTCTCGCGTTCAGGTGATCGAGACCCCTTCTCTTGCCCCCGTGCAATCGAGACTCGTTTTCCCATCGAACTACGTTTGCTCTGATCTCTCGTGTCAGACGAGAGTACGTAGGTATATGATGCGACATCCTAGCGAGCTCCCTTTTTCTTTCTTCCCGTTTCCCCGGTTTTGCTGTAGTAGGCTAAACTACAACTGCTCTGATTTCTCATATCGAATGAAAATATGTAGGCATAGGATGCGATATCCTAGCGAGCACACTAACAACTAACCTCTCTGTTCTCTCGCTGCCGTGCGACCGAGACTTTCCCGCTGAAGACTGATGTTATCCTTTTCTCTTGCCCTTGCGCATTTGAGACCAGACCGTAGTTATAGTTCCCGTAGGTTCCCGTAGGTTCCCGTACCTTTCAAAACAACTTAGTCTCTCACCCCTGTGTGATCGAGAACACCCTGTCTAGGCGTAGTTAGCCTGAACTACGTAAGCTCTGATCTTTCACGCTGTGTGGAAGTACGTAGGCACAAGACGCGAAGTCTTGGCGAGCCAATTCCCTGTAGTTTCCCGAACTACGATGACTCTGACTTTCTCTCTTGAGAATACGTAGGCATAGAGTGCGACGCTCTATCGAGTCAGTTTCTTTCCGTTTAGATTTAGCAACCGTAGATAGATTATTTTTGCATCCTTTAGACGAACCAGCAAGCGTGGATCCCGTCGAGTACGACGGACGTGAGGGGTGCTAATACCTTCCCCTTCCGTAACCGACTCCCGAATCCAGGATTTGGTTGCGACGACCATTCCTTTCCCGTCTTTGCGGTAGGTTTACTTCGAGCATTTCCTTTCCCTTTTGTGGGATAAATAACGCACGGTGGCGACGCTTCTGTTTAGCCTGCGCCGATTTTCGCAGTAGCGACACATGAGTCATGTAACCTTTGGTGATGGAGCTAGAGGAGAAATCAAAGGTATTGGAAAACTAGACTGTCCTGATGTTCCAGAACTGGATAATGTCATGTTGGTTAAAGGAATGACTGTAAATCTTATCAGTATTAGTTAGCTATGTGACCAAGGACTCAGTGTGAAATTCACTAAGGGTGAATGTGTTGTCACCAATGGAGAAGATGAGGAAGTCATGAGGGGATCTAGAGCTAAGAATAATTGTTACTTATGGGAGCCTAAAAGTAACTTCAATGTCTGTACCATAACGAAAGAAGAAAAGGAGGATCAATTGTGGCTAAAAAAAGGGAGACATCTTCAAGGGATAAAAAATACCATATCCAAGGAAGCAGTAAAAGGAACTCCAAAGTCAACCCCAAATGAAAGAACAGGTTGTGGTAAATGTCAGGTTGGCAGGCAAGCCAAGATAGCACATCCAAAGAATGGACATCATAAAAATCTAGATCTGTTATACTGGAAGTTGATGGAGTCCATGAAAGATGACTAGCATAAAGGGAGCAATGTCACTCAGGATGTCATGACATTATATTGTGACAATCTTAGTGCCATCAATATGAACCCAATTCAGCATAACAGGACCATGTATAGTGATAACTTACATCATTTTAAAAAAAATTGTGTGGAGCTTGGGGACTCTGACCTACATAGTGCTGACATTTTTACAAGAGATCTCAAGACTACTCAAATTGAAAACTTAAGAAGCAAATTGGGAATGTGTCTCTATAAGGAGTTATAGTAATTAATGGTATTTGGGAATTGTGTTTTGAATAGTCTAAATTTTAATCATTTGCTGATTGGTCAAAATTCTGAGTTATCTCTTCTTTTGCAATCATATCACTCTACTCCCTACACATGATACGTTTGCTTCGTTTGGTGCCCATACCACTTCTTCATCTTTCATACCTCCTTCAACAACCACAAAACACCTTCTCTTACACTACCAAAGTCTTCTGACATGTCTCAACAATTAAAATCTACCTCCTCCAAGAAGATGACCACCATCGCTGATCCAGATTCTGGTGCTAGAGCTGACTCTTGCAACCCTAACCAGGTTCTTGAGGTGGCACCCCTGCGTATGGTGACCCCTAAAGGTATGAGTGTAAAGAAACCACGGGCTTCGCATGTAAGAAGACCTAAAGAACTAGTCACAGGTCAGGCCCCTCACACTTCAACCTCCACCCCTTCTGAGGATACCAATAAGGAAGGCTCTAGGGATGTCCACAACACTATTGCAAATATGGTATTTAGGATATTGAATGAGCCACATGGTGTACCGGGGATATCCATCCCCATGAACACTGAGGTTCCTACTCCTCATTTGGATCAACAAACTGATGTTACTCAAGATGTTGAAACCTTGGGAACGACCTCACAAAAGAATGATGATAAGGGTCAAACTTCTGAAAGTAATGATGTTAATATGCAAGGTGATAACAATAATGATAATGATGTCCAGAAGGATGAGGCTGATGTATTGAACCTTAATGATTATTCAGATAATGATCTGATAGCTACGATCAACCCTAGCATAGCCAAAAGGCTTATGACTAGGAAAGGGAAGAAGGCAGCTGTGCAGAGTCCTCCTGAGAAGAAAGCTATAACAAAGAGTACTCATGTTGGCCCTACCAAAGCTTGGAGCAAGGTGGTTCCAAAGAAGAGAAAGGCTCAAACTAGTACTGAATCTGACTCTGACTCAGATGTTGCTTGTGATGTCACTAACATCCCACCAAAGAAGAAACCCACAACCAGCAAACTTGCTGCTAGTGTTCCTGATGTTCCTATTGATAATATCTCATTTCATTATCCCTCAAGTGTCAACAGGTGGAAATATGTGTATCAGAAGAGGTTGGCATCGGAGAGAGAGCTGGCTCAGAATGCCCTTGAAAGTAAGGAGATCATGAATCTTATCCATGATGTTGATTTAATGAGGACTTTCACTCAGTTTTCTCAGTGCTATGAAATTCTGGTTAAGGAGTTCATAGTGAACCTATCAGAAGAATGTGCTGATAGAAAATCAAATGAGTTTGGAAAAGTGTATGTAAGAGGAAAATGTGTCACTTTCTCCTCAACTGTCATCAATAACTATCTGGGGAGATCTGATGAAGCTCAACCTGAGCTAACTGCTTCTGACAACAAGGTATGTCAAGTTACAACTACCAACCAGGTCAAAAGCTGGCCCTCAAAAGGGAAACTGATTGCCAGTAAACTAAGTGTGAAGTATGCCATGCTGCATAAGATTAGTGCTGCCAACTGGGTGCCCACAAATCATAAATCAACTGTTGCAACTATCCTGGGGAAGTTCATTTATTCTGTTGGGACCAAAACAAAATTTGATTATGGAACCTACATCATTGATCAGACCATGAAGCATGCAGACAATTATAGTGTAAAAGGCCCTATTGCATTTCCATCTCTTATCTGTGGAATCATATTGAATAAGTATCCCAATATCCTCAAAGAGAATGACTCTGCATGCAAAAGAGAAAGCCCCTTGTCTTTTCACCACAAGCTGTTTCAAGGAACTCATGTTCCTAACATTGTCATGACATCTGCAGAAACATCCAAGGGGAGTTCAAAGACAGGGAAAGCTGAGGTTATTGCCATGCTCAAAGAAACATGCCAGGAGTTGGAGACAAGGAAGCAAAATCTGGAAAAGTTGATCAGGTCTCTTGAGCAAGATGAAGATACTGAATTTACTGAAAATAATGAGGATAAGCATGATGATGGTTCGGGGGAGGATGATGGCCAGGAAGCTGACTCAGAAGAAGCTGCTGCCAGTTCTGAGGAAGACTCTGGTGAAGAAGGAGATAGTGATGATGCTGGCTCTGAGTCGAATGACTAGAGATCTTTGTTTGATTGCTCCAGAACAAATGTTATTTGTGAACAACTTTTATGTGTTGCTGTGTTGTAATAATTCTTTAACTTTTGTGTTTCCAACTATGTATGATCAATGCTAATCATTAGTTATGATCTAATTTTGTGGCTAAAAAGGGGGAGAAGTGGCAGTAGAAACAGCAGGGTTAGTTGTTTGTGCATCAGCAGGTGTGCTTGGTGATTTGTTGCTACAGGCTTAGTTGTATTTAGTTGATGTCCCTCACAGGTGGAAGATGAGATTTGCTGCTGTGCATTTTTGCACTGAGCAGGTTTGCAGGTGTTCTGATGTTATGCTGCTTCTCTAAGTTGTGTTACAGGTGTGCTGATATGCTGAAGTTGTTGATATGCTGTTGTGAGCAGGATGATAATCCTGTGTGTGTTTGGCTATTGCTGTTATATGTGTGTCTATGTTCCTAGTTGGAACTTAGTAGTATCCTAGCTGTTGGTGGAAGTGTGTGTTTCTGTAGGTTGCTTGCAGATGGTGTGTAGCTGTGCATCAATTGAGGGGGAGTATCACATGATGTTCCAAAAAATGTTGTGACATTTGTAGTCTGAACTAGCAGGTGGTATTTAGTACTGTGGAACAGGTGTTTTTAAGGATGTCATATGAGATGTCTGGACATTCATAATCCAGAACAGTCTGTGTGATTGGTAGTGTAGTTGAATCTGGTTTGGTAGTACAACATGTGCGTTAGCTAGTAGCTATCCTGCATGATTAGATGTGAGTTGTGAACTTTTCTCTTGTATATGTTCTCTGATATGGTGACAGATTGTTTTAGCCAAAAATTTGCCAAAGGGGGAGTTTGTAGATGTTCTTGATTGGCTGCATTTTATGGTAAAACAATGCTGTGTGTAGATGTCTTGACTGATGTCATGACATTCGTGTGTTGTGTTCTGTAGGGTAAGTTTGGTTAGCTTAAAGCAAAGTGTATTGGATGTCATACTGAATGTTATGACATCAGGTAGCTAACATCAAGGGCATATGTTTGTTTTTCTGGTATAATGTTTGAGTTAGCTCAGGCTAGATTCCAGGAAACATTGTAGGACGCTTAGTTATCTCAGGCGAAATGCTATGCAGTCACTACAAGAAAAAAAGGAGATTTACGACACTTGAGTTGCGACAATTATCACAAAACCGTCATTATTCCTGGATTGCGACGGTTGTCATGATAGTTAGGGTCAACTGTCGTAGATTTTATGTGACAGTTATCAAAAAACCGTCCTTATTCCTGGACTACGATAGTTCTCGCGACGGTTTGAGCTAATCGTCGCAAATTTTTTAGGCATGTTGTATAAAATAATGCGACAGTTACCAAAGAACCGCCCTCTTTCCACACTCTCGACAGTTAATACGAACTGTCGCAATTACTTTAACCAATCATAATCACTATTTTTTTTATTCCTTTTATTTTCCACTTTTTTCTTTCATTTTTATTTTCTAACCTTTTCAAATTTATTAATTAATTTAATAAATAATTATTATAATTATTATAATTTTCATGACAATGTAACTTAATATTTTTGTCTAAAATAATAGTAAAATATTTTCTGTTTTATTATATAAATAGTTAACTTTTATTAAAATTAATTTTGGTAACAATGTTAATATATATATATATATATATATATATATATATATATATATATATATATATATATATATATATATATATATATATATATATATATATATATATATATATATATATATATATATATATATATATATATATATATATATATATATATATATATATATATATATATATATATATATATATATATATATATATATATATATATATATATATATATATATATATATATATATATATATATATATATATATATATATATATATATATATATATATATATATATATATATATATATATATATATGGAGATTATAAATACATTACAAATTATAAATTATAGATTAAAAACATGTTTAAACTTAAAAAAAATATTGAAAAAAAAGTTTCAATTCCACGACCGTTCTCCATCAGCCGTTGTGTTCGTATATACTAAATTGTCAATTCACGTGGTTATGATTTCCAATTTCTACCGCCCTTTTATTTTATTTCAGATTCGTAAACCCTTGTTGTTTTCCATCCAAACTGAAACCATATTCCACTTTTATAAAATTGCAAAACTTATTCTATCGAATCGCAGAATCATTATTCTTGCTAATCTCATGTACAAAGAAACTCAGGGAAGGTATATTTTTATGCGTTTTTATGTTTTGTATTTCTTTGAAGATTTTGTTTCGGTTTGGGAATTTAGGGTTTATTCATTTTAATACCCATGGAATCATTTGTCGGTTATGTTTGTTTTAATTTTTGGATTTAGGTTTTGTTCCTCCTATTTTTGGATTTAGGTTTTGCTCCTCCTATTTTTAATGGTTATTCAGAAGGCTCTGTGACAAATGAAGTGGATGAAATGACTCTTCTGCACAGGTCTTGGACTTCCCGAGATTTTGTAAATTGTGATGATAGAGGAAGAAGTGAGTGTTCAATTGAAAAAAAATATAATAATGTTGTCGAAAGGTACTAATGTTGTGCAATTAGTGAATTACTCTTGTTTTTGTTAGCTTGTGTTGGTTTCTTTTTTGGAATTTCTTTCCTTATTGAATGCAGTGAGTGACATTCTGATGTTGAATTGTGCAGACAGGAAACAACTTCTACATGAGACATAGAAAGGCAGGCTCTTCCACGCTTACAATATCTCAACAACAGGTGATGTCACGTAAACTTTTTACTTTCTATTTTATGCAACAATTATCACAGAGCTATTATTATTTACAAGTGATAACTTTAACTTAGTGCATTTTGGTAAAACTTAGTATAAAGATTATGAGATCAACAAATACGAACAACACAATTATCAATTCAAGTGTCTTGAGTCTGAGATTTAAATCTGCATAGTAGCTTTGATAGTATTTTGTTCATGTTATCATTTTGAAAATTAAATTGATATCATTTTTCCTTTGATGGCATGTCATCTCAACAGTTGCAATAGTCAACATGCCTGGCATACCCTTATTACTTCTACAGTATCAACGATCAGTGGAAAACTGTTCAAGCTTCAATATCTTCTAAAAGTGCAAAGGATGGTGCTAGCATTGAAGAAATTAAAGAAGCCATCTCAGTATTGTTACAATTACCTAATAGTGTATATAATTTAAACTCTACAAGATGTGATGAATCTGAAGGCAGTGTTAGAAGACCTACCTGGCCTAATAGTGTATATAATTTAAACTCTACAGGATGTGATGAATCTGAAGGCAGTGTTAGAAGACCTACCTGGGAACCCAACAAACCACTGATCGTTGAAGACGTTCAAGTCGATCCACCACAGTATGGTGAGGTTCGAATCAAAGTTCTCTACACCGCTCTATGTCACACCGATGCTTACACTTGTAGTGGCAAGGTATATCTCTTTCTTTCTAGACATACAATTTTTATGCATCAAGGTTCTCTCATATAACTTATTCATTTGCATTGTTTTTGCAGGATCCTGAAGGTCTTTTCCCATGTATACTTGGTCACGAGGCTACTGGATCGGTATAATACTACCGACACTTTTGGTTGTATGGTGTTCGATAAATCATCGTACACCAATACCAATACACATACCAGTGTCAATGTGTCCGTTTCAGTATTTTGTAACTACTTTATAGATTATGAAAGTATGATAATGTGTTTTTGGTACATATATACAGTATTGTGGAAAGTGTTGGAGAAAGTTAAGCCAGGGGATCATGTGATACCTTGTTACCAAGCCGAATGTAGAGAGTGCAAGTTTTGCAAATTTGGCAAAACCAATCATTATGGTAAAGTTCGTCCTGCCACTGGAGTTGGACTCATGATGAGTGATCAAAAGAGTCGTTTCTATGTTAATGGAAAGCCTATCTATCATTTCATGGGAACCTCTACTTTTAGTCAATACATTGTTGTTCATGATGTTGGTGTAGCTAAGATTGATCCTATTGCTCCTTTGGAGGGTAAGTTTGTAAAGCGGTATGAAGATTGTATTCAGATTTTCTTAGTATTATTATATATCTAATTAAGTATGGTAGACAACATTGTGAATTTTGATACAATTATTATTTTGACAAACGTTTCAGGCCTTAGAGCTGTCTGGAACACTGCAAAGGTGGAAGCAGGGTCAATTGTTGTCGTTTTTGGTCTTGGAACTGTTGGGCTTGCTGTGAGTTTCTAAAAAGACTAGTACCTAGATTTTTGCTTTAGGTTGGTGTTGGAGTTTCTATTATGTCACATAATTTACACTTGATAGGTTGTTGAGGGTGCAAAAACTGCTGGTGCATCAAGAATTATCGGCATAGATATTGATAGTAATAAGTTTGGTTTCACAAAATCTAGTCGTAATTATTAATATTTAGTACCTTAATTTGTTTTTTTTATATACTTTGCAGCGAAGAGATTTGAAGTGACTGAGTTTATTAATCCAAAAGAACATGAGAACCCAATTCAGCAGGTTATAGTTGATCTCACAGATGGTGGAGTTGATTATAGTTTTGAATGCATTGGGAATGTCTCAGTAATGAGGGCTGCTTTGGAATGTTGCCATAAGGTGAGTGCTAATGTTAATATTTCTGTCTAAACCCGACATCAGAAAGTTCTCCTGAAGCACTACTTGAGGTGTTATGCTCATTATCTACTCTTTCTACCTCATCGAATGTGATGCCTGGAGATGGAGAGGCCATATTTGCTGCCTCAAATGCACTCAAGAGCATGATCAATTATTGCATTGATGAATCCTTGGTTAAACAAGGCGTGGATCAGATAACTTTGGATGAATCAAGGATTTCATCACCAACCATTATTGAGAGAATTTGTGCAATTGTTGAGAGCTTACTTGATTATCACTATGCTGCTGCCTGGGATAGGGTATTTGATGTTGTTTCAGCTATGTTTCACATATTAGGTATTTTGATTGCTGCGATGTACTGTTTTTGTTTATGGAATTGGCTTATAACATACATAACTTTTTGGTTGGTAATTTGTTAGATTTTTTCTTACAATGTCTTCTATTTTCATATTCCTCAAGTAGTAGTAGTGTAAAATTCCTGTTGCTTATTTTTGAGATTATTGGTATAATCAATGTAGGAAGTAACTCTCCTTACTTCATGAGGTATTCTCAAAAACTTGGAAGATATGCAGAAGCTGCCTGAATGATTTTATAACTGGTAAGAAATGGTAAATTAGGTTATATATCAAGAATCTGGCCATTTTATATATTTTTTGGAATCTACTAGACCCTTAATATTAGGCTACTATTAAGTTAATATATTAAGCTACTATTAAGTGTAATTTGCTTCATTTACCAATAGCTGAAATTACATGGTAAATGAAGCTTTTGACTTGTTTGATTGTCCCACCTTTGAATGTATGTAGTAACATTGTTTTATGTCATCGATATATTCCAGGACCAGGTGTTATCGAGCATGCAGCAGAAGCTTGACGATCTTTGTGAGCAGCTTAACAGTTCTGAAGAGAACAGAGTTATTGCTATCAACAAGTTATCCAATAAGGATAGGGAGTTGCAATTGGTAGAAACATTTGGCTCCGAGAGAATCAAGTTTGTTGATTGTGGTTGTTGGCATTATGAAGAACATTCTTCATTCTATAATGATGATGGTAAGGAATTCATACTCATACTAACTGTATTGTGGTTATTGTATAACTTTTACTTGCTGCTGAACAATTATAACACTGCATCTTCCTAACGGGTTCATTGAAAAACTTAATCAATTTTATGACAATAATTATATCTCAATTAAGCTCCTCTAAAATTTCGTTAAGTCGGAGATATAAATGGCTCTTATATCTGGAATGCATAAGAAGAGTTAGGAAATTTAGTTAGGAACATGCTCAAACTTCTATCTTATTGGTGCAGGTTACCAATTTTTATGCTACTAGTAGTCGATACGGCACTCCCGATGACTTCAAGCAGTTAGGAAAAACATGCTGCTGGATCATATTTAGTATTGGACACTAAGACAGAAAAAACATGCTGCTGGATTATATTTTTGGCCTTACTTGAGTTCATTGAAATACAAGGATAATAGCTATAAACCCATGTCTGCAAGGGTGACAATTGATACTCGGTGCACCTCAGAACAAAGATACATGAGCTATTAATAAGCCTTTGTTGGAGCATATGTATAATTGAGATTTTGAGCTTGTTTGTTCCTTAGAAAAGTAAAATGTTGTATTGATCTTTTCTACGCTGACTTTGCCTTTATTCGGAAACCTGTAAATGCGAATTATGATTTGACTTTTTGAATAGGTAAATAGGGACAACACAAGTTCTGGGGAATGAGAATGTTCAAATATGGTGACGTTGATACTAGAAAGGGGATGGTGAAGCCAAAAGATTAGCAGCAACTAGAAGACTACAAAAATGATTATGAAGGGCTCATGATGATACTAGAAGACCACAAATGATTTTCTTTATTGGTGCTAACTGGAAGTATTTTTTGAGCTTTTGTAGATGTTCATGTCTATCCTCTAAGGCAAAATCATACCAAAGAATTCTTCAGCCATCGGTAGAAAATCTTGGATCATCACTTGGTGTGGAAAATTGGGCAGAATATCTTGGATCATCATAGGTTGTACAATTATATTGTATATATCAAGTTATAGATTATGACATTTGATCATTTAGATATTCATAAGTATATATTTAGTAGAAAATATAATAAGTTATTTAGAAAAGTGATATAATGAAATATCAATTGTTTTTTAAGTTATACAAATTTATATATTTGTTATATGTGAGTCTTTATACATTTGATATACGTGAGTCTTTATATATTTGATATATTACCAAAAAACAATAATAGTTTAAATTAAAAAAAACTATTATAAAAAAAGAGATGAAAGTAATTTAAATAAAAATAGAATATTATAAAAAAAATTCTATAGATAAAATTACGTCGGTTTAAACCGTCGCAACTAGCATAAATAATATTTAGAATTAGTAAATATAATTACGACGGTTGTAAACCGTTACAATATGGAGATTACGACAGTTAGCTACCCGTCGTGAAAATAAATAATATTTAGAATTAGTAACTATAATTACGACGGTTGAAAACCGTCACAATATGAAGATTACGACAGTTAGCTACCCGTAGTGAAAATAACGACGGTTTGTACGACAACTTTCACAACCGTCGCAATATGGCCTCGCGACGCACGTTTCTGCGACGGGGTTGAAACCGTCGTAACTTACAAATTGCGACGGTTAAAACCGTCGTAATATGTCAAAATGAACCGTCGCAATTTGCCAATTTTCTTGTATGTTAAGGATAACGTAAAATGCCTATGACCTAATTGACAGAACCTTGATTTATGAAAAGAGGTTTAACTTGGTTAAACCTAATTGCTACACTGAGGCCCAAGGATCTTATGCTGCCTATAAATACAGAAGTGGTAATCCTGATTCAAGAAAGAGATTGAGAGATTTTACAGAGTGTTGTGTGATCCATTTGTGAGTGAAGAATTCTGCTTGTTCTTCACGTGTGTTTTGTGTCTTAGGATTTCTTGTGAGCCAAGCAATTATTTGTTGTATGATTGCATTGGACTAGTGTGTTTGAGCTGTATGTTAATTGTGTCACTCTAAGCTTTTAAGCACGAGTGTTGTGTCTCTTGATTGAAGCTGTGAAGCAAGATCAAGATTTGTTTGAAGTGTGTCTTCATTTTTATCTGTAACTTTAATTGGTTGATATCACTCCTGTGATTGAGGGGGAGTGAGTTAGTACTCAGGTCTAGTGTTAGGCTGAAGTTGCATTGGGTAGGTCTTAAGTGAAGAGTGCAAACTGATAGTTTGGCTCTGAATTAACACTACTTATAATGGATTTCCTCCCTAGCTTGGTAGCCCCCAGAGTAGGTGTGATTTGCACCGAACTGGGTCAACAATTCTCTGTGTTATTTACTACTTTCTTTAAGTGTTTTACTGCTTAACTTAATTGTCTGTTTAGTAGTGGATGTCATAACATCCATTATAACATCGACTGTCTGTTACTAGAATTTCACTGCTTATATCCTCAAGTACAATAATTCCTGCTTAAACTCACAGTCCAAGACTTCCTTGCTTAAACCCCACAGATTCAAAACTTCCTACTAAGATCCCTCAGACAAATACTTGATGCTTAAACTCAATAGTTTAAGACTCTCTTGCTTAATCAATAATTTTACCAAGGTTTCAATGCTCAAGCACACAACAAAAGACTTACTTGGCTCAATCACACAACAAGACACTTTCTTTCTAAACTACTAAATAACATGTTTAACATAATAGATAACAAGGAGTACTTGATATACAATCAGAGGTACAAAGCAATGTCTTTAACAAAGATCATAACACTTAAAATTTCTAAGATATACATTGTTTAAGAAATTTTAAGGCTTTGTGCAATTTATAACATATGAGAGAAACTCTGCATACTCGATGTTGTTGTTATTGTTGATCTTATTATTCTTCCATTTTGATATAAGCGTGAAACAATTCTTTTTCTGCTCGCCCCTTTTATTCTTTTTCTTTATTCCTTGTTGATTCTTCAGATTGAATCTTCACCTACTTAAATAGAAGATACAAAAGAGTAGTCATTGGAAGAGATAACTTGCACAAGTGTCTTTGTCAATCCATAGTACTAAGAGATGTTGAAGATAGATACACCAAAAAATCTTTATCCATTGTCTAGCATTTTTAACCGTTGCGTATTTCTTGTGAGTTGTACTATAGATCCTTTGAGAGTGGATATTGGTAAAACATGTCAACTCTCCTTGAGCCATATGAACACAAACTCTAACTGACAAACTGATTTGACATTGTAGCTTACTTTATGCAGTATGATTCATTTTAGCTTTGTTTATGGTTCTGAATGATCATCAAAAGCTAAGACTTTCAATAAGTGTAGTCTCTTATGATGTTAATACATTCAGCTTAAGAGTCTAGGAAATCACATATCATCAAACTTCACTTAAAAACATCCTTTAGTTCTGAACCATTAGAAGCCAAGAACTTAACTTCTCTCAAATGTGTTCTCTAAAGGATTCTGAATACATTCTCTTTAAGCTTTGGAACCTGCATACTTAGAACACACATTAGATTACACCATTGTTCTTTCAATACTTTGTTATAATCAAAACCTAAGGATATTGTTGCGGTGAGAATCGTGATGTCAAACTATTGATTAACTTGAATCTTAATTAATTAAATTCACAACCAGACTTTGATTTATCCAAAGGAAAGGTTAAAGAAAGAAATACCTTTTGCACGATGTAACAACAATGCTAAGAGACCAGGGATCGGGGGTTGGTTATGCCTAGGGTAGGTATTTCACATCCTAAACATCTGTAGTACTCTACATGAACCTTTTGTGTGTATCTATGATAAACTTGCTATGGTTATGCTATGGTTTGGGATTAGGGTTAGGGTAAAGTTGTGAGATAAAGAACTAAGGATATCTTCTAAGTTTACTCGCAAAGAAATCACATCTTCTGCCTACGTATCCTAACCAGAATAGAACCAGAGCAATCGTAGTTCACCTCACTAGGGATAGATGAACACTTAATTATGATCAAGGTTACAAAAAGGGGAACAAACATAACAATGCTTGTATAAATTTTAACAAAACTCTCTATTCTAAGTTGTACACTCAAGAGATTGTTTGAGAAAAGCCCGGGGGAAGTAAGTAATCATCACCATGATTCTTACATGAAGTTGACAAACTTTATCCTAGGGTTCTAGTTGAAGAACACTCCTAGTAAAGGTGGGTATTTTAGACTTAAGCAAAGTCTAATGACTAGTAGATTCTAACTTAACTAAGTTAGGGTTCAAAATAACTTAACAAAGTCAGAGGGAGGGTAATGAGCTATCTATGACCCAAGGGTCAAAAGAGAGACTTCCCTTTGGACACAAGGACACAAACAACTTGATGTGAACTAGAAAGTTCCATCACTGGGGGAAAATTGACAAAATAAAAGAGATAGGCAAGAACATGTAACAACATGTAACAATAATCAACATTTAACATCTTAACAATGATCAAAAGCAAAGAGGTAACAACCATCAATGCAAGCAAAGAACATGTGTAACAACAACAATTTCATATATAACATTCAAACAAGATTAATGCAAATAAGTGACAATTTGAAGCAAGCATGTTATAATGATCAAATGATATTAAATGTAACAACATAAGACCATCTAAACATGTATTGATAACAATCAACCAGCAAGAACACCAGAAATGTTACAACAGTTCAAGCATGAATTCATGATTTCATGGGGGAGAAGTAAACAAGTTTCATGGTAACAACCAAGTTAACAATTAAACCCTAGCATGTTATGATTCTAACAAGACACATAAACAAGTATAAAGAGGCATGAAAACATATTTAAGAGGTTACAACATCAAGAATCAGGTCAAAGTTCACAAATGAAATTCAAAGTATACCATGCATATTCAAGCATTCACAAAGGCAAGAAACAAACTGTAAGCATGTTATGCTTCTAACAAGACTCGTAAATGCGTATAATGGGACATGGAAAACACATTCAAGAGGTTACAACATCAAGAACCATGGCAAAGTTCATAGATGAAGTTCAACAAGCCATTTTCACATATATACATTCACAAAAGGAAGCATGAACATAGCAAGGCAATGAAATAAACATTTTTGAGCACTTAAACATGTTAAAAACATATAAGAATCATACAAGATCAATCTCACAAGAAAAATCAAGTTACAAGTTGAAAACATTCAAGAACACTAAGGTAAAAACCCTAAACAACACATGCTATTCAAGTGGACCAAAGTATTTCTAGGATAATAATTTTCTTCATTATTTCTTCACTCAATGAAAATAGACATGTTAAGGAGTAGTTTTCAAAACTAATGGCATCAATAACACAAAAAAATGAGCAAGTTATGATCATTGCAAGTTGGTGCACCAAGAGGGCAAAACTAGGTCATGACAAGGTAAGGCAACTTTAGGTCATTTGCATGAAGGATTGGAACTCAGTCAAATCTAAACCAAATGAGGTGAAAATAAAGTGGAAATTATGTATTTTTGAACAAGGAATTCAATGGTACAATTTGTTTTTCTATACCATGAACCCACAAGAAAACCCGATAGCATCAATGTTAGGGCAAGTTTGGTGACAACCAAAAGCAAGAACATGTGAACAACATTGTGTAATGGTGTGCTTTGTGAAAAAAGTGTACAAACATCACATATATATCATATATAGAGGTTAGCACAAAAGAAATCCTGAAATGCACACATGGTTTGACAGATTGGATGCATTATGCAAAAATGACTATGTTGGGCCTAGTTTGTTACCTGAGTTTGATAGTTCAAAAACTACATGTTTTGCTACAAGAAATGGTTCATACATGACACATAACATACATAAGACATTTTTAAACAATGTAAAACACAAGATCATAGCTAGAAGTCACGGTAGCATGTGAAATTCAAGTGAAAAGTTCATATTTTTGAGTTTAGGCTTACCTCTTGAAGAAAGCTTGAGCAATAAGAAATCCAGAGATCTTGAGAGCTCTTCCAAGGTCTGAAAATGCTCTAATAATGGTGAATGTGTGCTCCAAATAACCCTCAAGCCAGTTGGTGGGCAGAATGTCTTGTAAGTGAAGAAAAACTTCCAAAATCCAAAGATTTCTAAAGCCAACTCCCTCAATCCTTGTTACAGAAGTGTGGAACCATCATAGATAGTTTGTATATGTTATTTATGAAGTGTTAGAGGTATTAAAGCTCATGGAAATGCAATGGACCAGTGGATGCTCTCTAAAGTGCAGAAAAGTCAACAAATGAGGTTTCAACCATTGAATTTTTGATTGGATGAATTTCTGGCCAAGGTGAGGGTTTGGACAACTCTAACACATCATTTGTGATGTGTTTGAAGCTTTTTTTTTGAGTTTGATGATGTTTGGAAAAGGTTTTGGAAAGGAAAATGCAAGGCAGATTTTGAAGGTGTTTGAAAACTTAGTGAGATTTTCCAAGAACTTTACAACTGAGGAAATGAGAGAGTTTTAGCTGGTTTCAAGCATGGAACTGGTGTATTTTAGATGTAATAATGAGGTTCAATTTATAGGCAAGTGTCTTGAGCAAGAGGTATGGGCAGAAGTGAACCAAATGCCAATTTTAGCTCTCCATAATGAAAATCTTGGAGTTTTTCAATGCAATCTCCATTTATGACCTTGAGCCACCCTAACAAGAGCTTATCCATAACCTATAGGTTATTTTATTAATGCTTGACGGGGTAGGAGGTGACTGGTTATAGTCAAGTTAATGGTTTGATGATGGTAGCCACCATTTTTCTCTTTCTTCACTATTCACTTTTGCAATTTGCATTAAACAATGAATTTCTTCATTTCTTGTACCAAGCTCGTGGGATATGGTGCTAATCACTTCCATTAACAATGTGAAGATCACAAATAAATCTTAATCCTTGATTAGAGCTGATTTGGGAAGCTTTGGAATCAACTTGTTCATGCTGAATTGGTTTTACAAAAGTGAGTTTTTGCCAACTTGTAGATCTTAGTTCTCTCTAACCATGAAGAGTTATGGAACCCAATTGTACTTTTTAGAAATCTCCATTAATTACTACAACATTGATGTTTTATGTGGGAACCCATTCCACTTGAAACTGGGTCAAAAACCCTTTGTGAAAATGCTAAAAAAATTGACTTACAAGTCAAGAGTTTTTGAAATTTCTAAGTGTATTTCCCCCCTCTTGCCTTGTATTTGCTCATAACTCAAAATCCATGAATTTTATGCTCATGAGTGCCTATATCACTTTTCAATAAATCATTGAGACCTTTTCAACAAGCTTTGAACCACTCCATTTGGAAGTGTGGTTAAAGAGTTATGGTCAAGTCCTTTTCAAAACCCTAATTTCCCACTTTTCGATTACTTCTCAATTCTTGATCAATTGGTCACCAAATTTCATGATTAGATATTAAATGTTGTTGGGAACATATTTGGATTCAATTTTGGGTTAAAAACCTATTGGTCAATGGGTTGACTTTTCAGTCAGACGAACCGAACGATTGAAAACCTCTAAATCGACTGTTGGTGTCCTGGGTTCTCTAAGACTTTGAAACTTCTTGGGTAGAATTCATTGGGTCATATAAGCCTCATGGACCATGGTTCAAGATTTGGAACACCCTTTAGATCAAAATTCAAACTACATTTGACTTTTCCAATTAGAAACCCTAATTAGGGTTCTTGTACTGCACTGTTCTTCTTTCTTGGGTGACAACCTCAAATTGGATTTATTCTTGATCCAATGTGATATCCTTGATAACATGAATACTTGATATATGGAGGATCAATCCAAAACTTTGACTGATCAATCTCTTGAAACCCTAATTTCTGACTGTGTGACACCTTAATTCATCTGTATCTTGCCAAAGATCAAACATGAAATATGTTATGGTTATATAATCAATATTGATGCTCGTAGAATGATGATGTGATCTAGGGGGTCAAAATTTGGGGTATAACAGTTGCCCCTATTTAAATATCTTCACCAAATGGCAATGAGAGATAACAATCTCCATAGAATTATGGTGAACGGTATTTAAATATAGCAAACTGAAATTTTTCCCCTTAGATACAATGGTATGCAAAAGGGAAAAATGATAAAATGCAATGAATTCTAAAATGATGCTTCATGATGCTTGAATGCAAGACAATGCTGACACACGAGCAAATGAAAAGAAAAGCAAAACAACGAGTAACCACTCACTGGGGGACCCAAAGGGGATCCTTCACGAGGGATAGGAAACAGAAACTCCACTGGGAAAGCAAAATTTCCACTAGGGAAATCCAACCTCACTTGGGGAGAAAAAATAATTTAAAGGGGAAATGCAAATCCAGTGGGTCGATGCATCACAGATAAGAAACCACACAGGGGAACAAGAGTCAACAGGCTCGGACTCCGACTGGGGAAGTAAAAGACGAGACACGACTCCTATTGAGGACAAACCAAAGGGATTCCCTTAACAAAGATTTCAAATGAGATCTTTGGTAGGAGACTAGAAACAAGACTAGACCCACCGAGGAAGCTAGTAACTACCAGATCTCCGGGATTCTGCTAAAGAATATAGACATGCTAGGGATGTTGGTAACAACTAATCATCCGAGGCTCTACTGGGGATACTGGTAACAACCAAACATCATGAGTTTAGGGATAGGTGAGCATTTCAATTAACCAATAGACTTTAAATGATGCTAGTAACGACTAGACTTTAGAAAAGTAGATCAGTAACAACAAGGTATCATATCAATAACAATTGGATTTTCAAACAATGCCATTAACTATTGGACTTACACTGGAAAAACGGGTAACAACCATACTCCATACCAATAACAATTGGATTTTCAAACAATGCCAGTAACTACTGGACTTCAATAGGGAGATAGGTAACAACCAATGTCAAGGTACCAATAACAATTAGATTTTAAATGATGCCAGTAACTACTGGGCTTAACTGGGGAGAACGGGTAACGACCATGTTTCATAATAACAATTGGTTTTCAAGCAATGCCAGTAACTACTGGACTTATACTAGGGAGTATTGGTGACGACCAAATCAAAGTACCAATAACAATTGGATTTCAAGCAATGCTAGTAACTACTGGACTTCAACTGGGAAAAGGGTAACGACCACGCTCCATACCAATAACAATTGGATTTAAAAGCAACACCAGTAACCACTGGACTTCCTGGGAAAGATTGGTGGCAACCAAATCAAAGTACTAATAACAATTGGATCTCATACAATGCTATTAACTACTGAACTTTAATGGGGATATCGGTAACAACCGAACCACATACCAATAACAATTGGTTTTAGCAATGCCAACAACTACTAGACTTCCTGGGAAAGGTTGGTGATAACCAAATCAAAGTACGCATAACAATTGGGTCTCAAACAATACCAGTAACTACTAGACTTTAATGGGGAAGTCGATAACAGCCGAACCACATACCAATAACAATTGGTTTTAGCAATGCCAGCAACTACTGGACTTCCTGGGAAAGATTAGTGACAACCAAATCAAAGTACCCATAACAATTGGATCTCAAACAATGCCAGTAAGTACTAGACTTCAAAGGGGAGATATGTAACTACCATATCTTATACCAACAACAATTGGATTTTGAAAACATAGTAACTACTATGTCATAGTAGAGCCTAATAACCAACGGACTTCAGCTGGGCGTAGATTTAGGTAAACACCGGATGTCAAAGATAAGTATTAGTAACAACTAACATCTTGGTAGACACCAATAAGCAGTATCAGATATTTCTAGTTACAAATAGTCTCCCGGGGATATAAGCATTAATCACAATAATACTTAATCCAGACAACTTGACAAAGTTGGGGTAGCAAACCACAAAGCGAGCCGTGACAATAGGTTTGGAGCAAAAGGATTGGTAATGACCAAAAGATCTTGAAGGCTACGACCAAAACAGAAGCATGCAAATAGATGCGTATACTAATGGTATGATGCAAATGTAAATGCAGACCGACTCACGGGGTGAGAAGAAAAATAAAGGAAAGATGACAATCTAAGTTCACTAGAGGGGAGATTAATCACACCGAGTCCCAACGTCACTACCCAGGATAAAATCTTTCTCTGGGGAGAGAAAAGTAATTGTCCAGAAGGGATCTAGTCACTGTTTTGGCAATATTGCAGAGGAGAAGTCACGACTTCTGTAGCATGGCGGTCTCTGAGTGCAACCTTATCTGAAGATGGTGTTAAGATTTCTATTGCTCTGATCTTACGAGAGGAGTCTAATACTGTCATGTCACACCTTTAAAGTTACGACTTGTTTGTTAGATTAGCTTTTCAAAACAGTTTTATTTTTTCAAAAACACTTTGCTTTCAAAACCCATTATTAATGAATAAGTGAAATTTGCATAACAAGAAAAATACAGATCATAACAATAATTGGTCCGAAATCTGATTTCATTAAATAGGCGAGAACCTTACAAATGGAAAAGTCTCGAGCACAATTACAATTGGAAAAATGGAAAAACAAAATAAGATGGGTTACAAAATCCAACAATGATCCAACCCTACTAACTAGTAGTCCATATGATTCGCTGCTTTTGACAAGAATGCCAGGTAGTGATCCTCTTGATTATCTTTCGCGGGCTTAACAACCTCTGATGCTGTGAAAGCCTTACCCCTAACCTTTGCTTGAATTTCCCTTTCGGGTTTTCGACTCAGCGAATCCTCTTTTAGGCATAGTATTTCCTTACTGCATCCGAGTTAATGAGGTACTTAAACTGTTCATCGTCCATTGTCTCGAGAACTAGAGAGCCTCTAGAGAAAACAGTTTTCACAACAAAGGGGCCATCGTAGTTGGGCATCCATTTTCTGCGCATATCCTTCTGAATTGGCAGGTTCTTTCTGAGCATGAGTTCTCCTTCCTTGTATTCCTTGAGGTGGTCCCTTTTATCGAAAGTTCTCTTCATCCTCCGCTGGTATATCTGGCTATAACACATCGCGATCATCCTCTTTTCATTGATGATATTTAGAGATTCGAATCTTTCCTTTATCCATTCAACTTCTTTGAGCTCTACTTCCATCAAGACCCTTAATGAAGGTATCTTAACTTTGACGGGTAGTATTGTGTCCATTCCATAGACAAGGGAAAAAGGGGTTGCCCCTGTTGAAATGCGTACCGATGTTATGTATCCGTGCAAGGCAAATGGTAACATTTCGTGCCAGTCTTTGTAGGTTACAACCATCTTTTGCACGATCTTCTTGATATTTTTGTTGGCAGCTTCAACAACACTATTCATCTTTGGTCTGTACGGTGAAGAGTTGTGATGTTTGATCTTGAAACTATCACAAAGCTCTTTCATCGTTTTGTTGTTCAGATTTGACCCATTGTCACTGATAATTTGATCAGGGATGCCGTATCGGCAGATGATCTTTTTCTTGATAAAATGGGCAACCACCTGTTTGGCTACATTTGCGTAGGATGCAACTTCTACCCATTTGGTGAAGTAGTCGATAGCGAAGAGGATGAAACGGTGACCATTGGACGCTTTGGGCTCAATTTCCCCAATCATATCTATGCCCCATGTAACACCCTTTTCTACCCCAACGTTATTAAGGCAAAATAACACAAAAATCAGAGTGAATAAATAAATGTCATAAAAATCCACCAAAAGGGCGTACATTTCTCAAAATCATAAAAATAGGTCCATACTCCGTAACTACGGGTTTTCCCCAGAATACATCAATTCATCATAAAACAGCGGAACTCAAAGCATAAATCAAAGTTTTCCTCAAAAAGGGAAATTAATCAAAATAACTTCAACAATATAAAATCAACTCAAAGAACCCAACCCGATGTTACATATCAGAGCAAGACCCTCTAAGCTAACCAAAAGGCTAAAACACTCAAAAACTTCAAAAATACTCCTCGACGGCGTCCTCGGCTAAAATGGGTCATCTGCACGTTACCCACGTGGAGGTAACATTCAAACAGGCAGGGTGAGCAAAACAGTTCATAATAATCAATGTATAACAATTAATGCATAAACGGCATCATAATTATATTCAACACACTCATATTCCTCAAATATGCCTCAAAGGCCACAACGTCATAATTTATACAAAAATACTCATAAATGCAATGCGACACTATTCAATGCATGTGGTACCAATCATCACAGCTCGATGGACACTGGGCCATCAACCTTCCATAGATCCCCATCAGTAGGATCGATTCTACTTGAGAACCAGAGCACATCAAAACACTTCACATCCACACAGTGGGATTGAAGCTAAAGTAATCGAGGTCCTGAACCGAAGTCTGGATGCACATGAATGCATGATGCACACGTCACAATAATAATCCTCATAATACAACATATGGTGTATCATCATTCATCATATTCATCATCATCACATAAATCATCATATTTCATGTTATCACTTAATTCATGAAATCATGGTAATTTCATCATGTTAATTCAATCAATACATCATAGAAACCATCATGTCATCATGTACATATTGTTGCACCCTAATTTTTGACCACAAGATCCCACCTCCTCTTGCGCAATTTCCATTGTTATTTGAATGTAATTTAATATTTATGTTCTCGCGACTAACCAACTTGTGCAGATGCAATAAATTCCAAGTAGAGACAACACAAATTCTTACAAACTTAAATACTTCAAGATGCGATTAATTGAGTCTGATTTGGAAAGCTGGATTCAGGTCGAAGAGTCAAAATAGTAGTCTGGATTGAGGCATTTCAAATCTGGTGGCAACGTGGCACCGTCTCGAGAACATTATCCCTTGATAAAGTTATGAATCACAAGTGGAAGGTTCTCGCTTTTAAGGTTGATCTTAAGTTGGGAAATTCATTACAAACCAAGCCCTCTCCGATTCATATTACATCACTAAGAATGTCCCATGTTATTGGCCTAAATTTGGTCGATTCAATTAAGGACAAATTTTAGACCCGCCGCAACTAACTGAGAAAGGGAACGATGTATATCATAACTGTGATTACCAACTTTCACTACAATGCCTGCATCAAAGCTCACGCTGAAAGTGGTATTCAAAGTTGCCCAATCTAAGTTCATAAGAAAATCAATCCAAAACATTGCAAAGTTCACAAAAATGGTAAAACCCCATAGCATTTCAATACTAACAAAAATCAGGTGCACAAGTTCAAAGATGGAACATTGGACGTCATTACAATTTACAATGGCTGCCATTCTTTTCAATGATAATAGAATACAAAGGTCATGCCATGTATCCCCTACATTTAAGCCCTTTTTGTATTTGTAGCTTGCCCAACTTGGAAACGTTCCCCTTCACATAAGTAAGAAGGCTGCAACACTTGTTTTGGTTATCCGTTTGAATGTCTAGAAGAACAACCTGTCAAAAACAGTAGCAGTGATTCAGAAGAGTTAATCCAAGAAGAGGTTGCTGTTCTCAGAATTATTCATCACCCTAGCATTGCTCGACATTTCACGAGGCAATTGGCCGCTAGGTTACAAGTGCTTCAAGAAAAGAACCTCATACATGGAGATTTAAAACCACATAACTTACTGCTGGGAGGTCCTTCAACTGCACCACTTATGAGATCGAGGATGTTGGCTTCGCCAGGTCTCTCACATCGCAGCAGCCTTCGTTACACTATCATATTGGCTTCAGTAACTGAGACCTACATGCTAAATGCATAAATTTTAAATACGGGAATGATAACATGTCAAATACAAAGCTCAGTATTTCTTCCAGTTGGGATAATATGTGTCATCATTAACAAGTTCTCATGCCGTCATCCAAGCGTAGGCTTTTCGATGATTATCAAATTAGGGACGATGGCGTTGTTACCCGCTTACAACAGTTGTATAGATGTTCAATTCGGCCCAGAGGAGGGACTTGTTCTCGCTCATAAGACGGTATTAACTGCTCTTGGAAACTTTAAGCTTCTCCTTTATCAATGCAGTGCCCACGGTTTCTTATCCACTTCTCCAATCTACCCCTCCAAAAGCCTGCCATAAACAGAATTGAGTCATAAAGGTGGTGAGCATCAGGAACAAATTTACAAAAGAAAAAAGGGGAACTGAAGACGGCAAAGCTCTTGGCTACTCACCAGCTAGAACGCCACGCCTCCGTTGACTCTTTTTTTCTCTCTTCTCTCTGAGTCATATCCCCCTTTCCATCTTTAAAAGAAAAACAACGGTAGATGCCGTCAATGCTAAGTTGCAGCTTGTTGTCGCGATCCCGTTACGACCTGTTAAGAAAACGATTGGAACCAATAAGCCATTAAGTCAATTCACTCAATGGAGTGGAAAGCATCTTGATTTACAGTTCCGTTGCATCCACAACAAGGAGATAACAGACATCCAAGCTGTTGGTAGCGAGATCCCCCTATCTCGCTGTCGCTACTGCGAAAATCGGCGCCGGCTGAACAGAAGAGTCGCCACCGTGCGTTATTTATCCCACAGGAGGGAAAGGAAACGCTCAGAGTAAACCTACCGCAAAGACAGGAAAGGTATGGTCATCGCAACCAAAACCTGGATTCGGGAGTCGGTTACGCAAGGGGAAGGTATTAGCACCGCTCACGTCCATCGTACTCGATGGGATCCACGCTTGTTTTCGGGTATGGATTTTTATTCTATCTACTCTACAGGGTTAAGGATTAAAGGAAAAGAAAATGACTCGGCAAATTATCGCACTTTATGCCTACGTATTCCCGTCGGGAACGAGAAATCAGAGTCAACGTAGTTCGCCTACCTACGGGAAAGGAGGGGAAGGTTGCTCGCTAGGATATCGCATACTATGCCTACGTACTTTCATACAGCATGAAAGATCAGAGCAAACGTAGTTCAGGCCACGTAGGACACAAGTCTGTCTTGATTGTTTCTATTCCTTCTGAAAAAGGGTTTTTCTGATTAACAGTCCAAGCGGACAAAAATGACGTTTTGATGAGTTCACATTCTTTTACGGAAGAAGTGTCTTTTATTGTGTTTGAAATATTTATTGTGTTTTTCTGTTTGTTTTGAGAAAGAAGAGACAGAACTCTATCCTATGGTTTAAAAGGGAATCAAACTAACCTAATGTTATCATGCATGGGTTAAGACCTAATGTCTATCATGTTCCTCTCTTGCGCAGAGAGAAACAGAGATCCTAAGGGAATAGACGGAAACAGAAACAATAGCATATATTCAATAAAGCAGTAAAATGCATGGATGCAGCAATACAAGCGAGGCAAGGGAGTCCCACTCAACCTCGAACCTAGAAAACAACAGGCAAAAGTGAACATAATTCACTTTCAACCTAACAGGTTAAACAGCAAGCAATACAGTCAGGGAAAACCAATCAATACATCAAGAATAAACAGCAAAAAAATAGTTACTGCAGCTCTGCATCAACATCTGTCTTCAAGTCATCATCAAACAACTACAAGCTTCAAGCAAGCATCAGTCTTCATCTTCACAGCCTTCGAGCAAGGTCTTTGTCATCAGTCTTCAATCTGCAATGGCTTTTCTTCAAGTCTCAATCTCCAAGATGAGTATCAGTCAACAAGATGAAATGGATGTTAAACAGTCAATTGCCTACCAAGGGTGGCTCATTAACTGCTAACATTATACAGACAATTTTCCCTCAAAAGTTCTATCTTTCAAATACATTCACTAATCCTTCCAAAGGAAGGAGGTGAATATTTAAAAGAGACTTTGAATCATAGAGAAAGAATGGAGGCAAACAAGACCTTCCATATTTGTGAATCAAGTTTTCTACTCTAGAGCTCTGCCTAGCTCCTAAACCCTATAGCCTCCAACAGCTGCTATCAAGAATCTCTTCATCAACTCTGGAAGTTGGACTTCATTCTCTTGATTCCCAATGGCCTTCATCATCACAGTCCTCAGCTCTCCCAATCCCCAAACATGCCCAATACCCCACACAGGCAAGAAAATAAACCCTAAAGAAGGCACACCATACAGTCAAGCAAATACAAGCAGTATACTAATAGTATTAATAGAATAGGGGAAACCTAGTAATTTCTAAGGGATCTATTATCTACCCATAATCCCTATAGTCCCATACCCCAAAGATTCAATCTACAACTCCTAAAAGAAAGGATTTATCACACCTATGTTATCTCTAAACCCTAGTTTTGATCACACTAATCACACCTAAACAAATCATCTAAAATTAAGTCCTAAAATCATGAATTAAATTTTATATACAAGCTAAAGTCCTAATCTAATCAACCTAAAAAGAATGGGTCAAAATTGCAAAAGCATTTAAGCAAACCAGAATTAACAATATCATGCATCAAATTAAACCACTATTTACACCTATTTAAAAGAAAAATATACTAAAAATATAAAAACAAAATAAAATTCCAATTTTTTTTTATGATAATTTTCTTGACAGAATTATGAAAAGGATGCAAAAACAACTATTAAAAAATATGCAATTTCCAATTTGTTGTGAATTTTTAAAGAATTAAAAGAAAATGGAGGAAATTAAATTGAACTAAATTGGCTGAGGGGTGCATCTAGCATTAATTCCAGTTAAAATAATAGGATGGGCCCAGACTGGGGGGCGCGCCTAGCAATGCGCGTCTGGGCCCAGTGATCAGAAAACACAATCAAAAAATAAAAAAACCTGAAACGGTGCAAGAAGTAAAAAATACAGTTCACTTGGTGATTGGGCCTGGCATTTGGGGTGCGAATAACAACTGATTATTGAGCCCAGTCTGAAGGGTTTAATGAAACGGTGCGTTTAGCACCCAGGGTTCCCTCCACATTTCAGCTTTAAACCATGGCCATTGGATTAAGATCTGAGTCAAGTCAAACACCTAATCGTGTGGTCCTCCTTCATCTTCAACCTTGGGCAAACCCTAGAACCAGAAATCCTTCCCCATGCACGCATCTTTCTCCTCCTCTGTTCTCCCTCAAACCTCAATGAAATCACACGATGTAAAAACCAAAAGTGATCTACTCTCCTCCCTCTACACAGCCATGGCATCATCTTTCTCTAAAACTCACTCAAATGTCAAACCCGATAGGTAGAAGCCATAGGTTCCACCATTATGCACTGACATCAACCATGAGGATTCCTTCTAATTTTTACCCTAACATGATCTACACATTTCACTGATCACTCTGAGCTATCTAACCAAGATTATCGTGCCATATTCTAGATGCTATAAGCTCTAACAGTTCTTGCACTCCAATGGCAACATCCATGAATTGTCTTCAAACTCATCAGAAATGTTCATCTAACCAACCCTAACCATTCTAACCTAATAACCCTCTATGATGCTAACTAAATCAAGCAATTCGAAAGGAAACACCAACCTGGTTTGATGATGAAAACAGAGGTATAATTCCTTGGATCCAATGCTTGCAATGCTTGGGAAATGATCAACAAACTTAATTCTTGATTCTGTATGCAATAGATCTTGTTCAAACCTCTTGAATCTTGCAATCACAACCTTCTTGCACCTTGGATGATGAAGTTGGTAGCACACGATTCCTTCTTCAATTCAACCAAATTCTGGTGGAAACTTGATCCTTGAATGATTTAGATGATGATTGGATTAAGAACTTTGGGAATTGATGAAGATTTGATGAAGTTTGAGATGAATTTGCAAAATAGAAGAATGAAGTGTAACTTGGTATTTTGATCACAATGATTCACCAACCAATGCATGAAGCTACTCAATGCAATATATAGATGACATTAGAAAGCCCTAGAACTTTGTAGAAACTTCCCATGCACACTTTCCTTGAATTTTGGATTATGTAACTTCTTTTGTAAGTAACCAAGCATAACTTTCAAATCTTGAACCAAACTCAAAAATCCACTCGCCAAGCCTTCAAAACCAACTCAATCTCAACGCCTGCAAAAGAAGAAGTCTGTTCAGACCAATTAATTACCATAAATCTAGACGCAATACACAGTTAACTTACCTTCAAATAAGACAGTAAAGCCACATCGTTCATACGGTGTCGCCAATGTCTGAACCTACAATTTATTAGTAAGCAAGCTTCAGACAAAGATTATGGCATCAAGTTAAATTGAAGCCCCAAAGCAATGACCCTTCAGAACTCACGCACCATGCTCCTACTGTAAAACGCATGAAAAGGAGCTACGATGGAATCAGTGGCTCTTAGTCGAATGCACTATTACCCACATTTGTGAAAACTTGCAAATCGATGCAACCAGTGTTTCCCCCTGAGATAACACAAGAATCTGTTGAAAACCAAAACAGGGCAATAATGTTTATCAAACACAATCAAGCTTTTTCAAATTAAGATTCATGCTCAAGAGTAGAGATAGCCACATTACTTTATTTCCAAGACAGACACCGCAGATTGAAGCGAAAACAGAAATAATCTCACCATCACTAGACCAGAACGCAGAAGTCGTTGTAGAAGCCTCAAGGTTTGCAAGCCTGACGCAAAATGAAGTGCTGAGAAGTCAACTTCACCGCTTTAGCATGCATGTTCACTCTGAGCGGTTTGGCTTCATGGATGACTATGAACGAGCAAGCAACCATCCAGCTTTGGTCCACGACGGTATCCATCTAGTATAGGTATTCAATTACCTGATGAGCAAGAATAGAAAGGATCACCAAGACCAGGCAGTGATAGGCAGTGACAAGTTAGTACACCAGCCCAACTTTTCTTTTGAGTACAAACAAGAAGAAGGTATTAGAGAAATGCACCACACTACCGTGGTTTTGAGGATAAGGACACCGACTCAAAGTTGAGACTGAACAACATGAGCAATGAACGCAACCTTCAACCGGTGAATCGGTACATTCCCAACAAATTCGACTCTCTTCCCAATCCTGATCCTTAAGAGCTGGACATCAACCACTTTGTTCCAAATCCTGAAGACTCAAGAGATTTTGCGAAGCCAGCCTATATTCCCTGCAAAAAGTCCAGGTGCACATTAAAAGTTCTCAAGGAAATTAGAGAAGACAATGCAGATTGAAGGCAAGGCAACAACATGCCCGAATACCTGCAGCAGCAATCAATACCACCGGCAACCAATTCCTTCACAACGAGATACAAACAAAAAAAAACAATCACACCAATCCCAAAGAGCTCTTCCTGAAACATCCACAATTTCGTTCTAAATGAGATATTCAAAAGTATCTATGAGACTATCAGCCTCCATCTCGAGGAGCCTAGTGGATAAAGAACGCGACCAAGCTGTTAACTCAAAAGCGATCCATGCTAGCATCCCGGAGTTTGAATTGAACAGATTGAGTGAAATTGTATAATTGTCTCATGATCTTCATTGGCAGATGAATAACATTGTTGCTATAAATTCCCAGGATGTTCACTTGGATAGCGACTTTTTGCCAATAGTTATTGTTTCATCTGCAGAAATCAATGACCAGAATTCAGTTGAGAATACATTCGAAGAATACGGGTTCCATAACAATGAGCACATTGCAACCAATCATCATATTAGAGATTTGCTTGTAGGCATAAGTGTAAATCATTGGTGTAGAAGAAATTCCATTAGATTTACCTTCTGCAGTTTAATTTCCACTCGAGAACGTTATACTTCTACTTAATTTGAAATGAGCGAAGATCTTCACAGCATCAAAGCGCAAAAGTGCAAAAGGACGGAGTCGTCACCTGGTATGAATCACATCCGTTATCATTCCTGCAACCACACAATCGACATGTTAATACGATTTGGATATGCTACTATCCTCACAACCTGCATTACAATAAGGAAGATGCATGAGAATTCAGGTTCAGAATGTGTTTTGAGAAACCTTAGTGCAGAAATAAATTCAAAAACGTACTACCTCCTTTATGCACGTAAACTTCGAAACAACTCGCATACGACAATGCCTCACCGTTCACGTCCAGTTGCTGCAAAATAAACATTACAAAAGATCAGTGCTGATACAACTTCGTGCGTAAATACCAAATTCGGTTTTGATGAGATCACCTGCTAAAAACTGCTATTTGTTGCAAAGAATTCACTCCAACTTCTACAAGCAGCTGCTGCAGCTAACCACGCTCAAGAAATTGTCTTTACTTTGTCAGAAGAATATAGCAGCCAATTGGAGGAAGGTTCTTCATCTCCCGGTCCTGATATGTACATGGATTCAGAAGATAGTGAATCAGAGAGTGAATAGATGATTTTCTTGGAAAGGTGAATTCTAGGACTATTGATTATAAAATATCAGTATGTGAGTTGTCCTCTCTTGACCTTGATTTAACGATCCAAATAAACATGAAGAAATCCATCAGCTGCTCCAACCAGACATGCGAACATTTCCTGCAGTTCACAATTCAGTTCATATCAATCTTCGCAAATATCAGAACGAATTAATGGCTAAAATGCGAACATAATGATGAGAACAAACTCAACAGCAGCCGCACCTTCAAAACCATCATGTTTAATACCCACAACTGTCCGAAATCCAGAGCGATTTTTGCAACCTGTCAAACTGATCTTTTTAGAAACTAAAGAAAACAGGGTAACCTTAGTCACAATAGTTAAACATAATCAAACATATGTCCTAGTCTTGACAACACCATTCCATGGTACAAGGTTAATTATGTTTCGACATAGAACTGAGAGGGGTGTTTCCTAAACTTTCATCTATTACAATACATGCATTACTGACCTCTAACGACCTGTGGGTACCTTGTGAGAAGAAGCGGTGTTGCATACATTCCTGGCAAAAAGTGCTCGCTGCAAGATTGAACATCCTGCCCATGGAATTCCTTGTTCGGAGTCGGCAACTGGCCTTCATTCTGATGACACCAAGGGAAAGGTATAGCTGACAGTTGCACTAACAAGAGGTTGGAAACTGACTTGGGTTAAAAATGAGTATTAAAAGTGATCAAAATGAACCAAAGTATACCCAATCTTTTCACGGAACTTGCAGACTCAGTATAGACTTCAGCAGTGACATTTCAGATTCCAATCAACAAGTTCAACTTGCTTCATACGTTAGTTCACCAAACGTGAATCCAAGATATTTCTTTGTGACATGGAAAGGCCTTCATTGAGTAATTCATTACACAGATGGGGAGGGGACACCATGTTATGTTGAGGGTCCTAAGAACACCAATACCAACGACGTCATCAACAGACACATACTAGTTTAGGAGAACTATAGCAGAAGAATGGAGTTGAGTTTGGAAGGAATATACCCTGTATGGAATTTCTTCGTGAAAGTTCCTACCAAACACCTCAAACGCGATTTTTCCTCCTCGGGCTTCCAATTCCCCTTTTCAGCCCAAGACCATTGCTGTTCACACCTGTCGGATACCAAACATGAGTTAGCAAATTAATCAGAAGATACTCATTGCAAGAAAAGATTCGAAAAAGATCCTCCAGGACTGTGAACCTAGACAGATAAGCATTTAACACAACAAATCAGTGTCTCATTAACCAGCATTCAACAAAATCAAACGAAATAGGAATACTTTCCAAATCGAAATCAACCCAAAAAGGAAATCCCTAAACCAAATCAATCAGCATTCAAGTTATCATTCAAAATTGTTCTCATTCAAGAGCTATATAAAGAGAAGATTGAGATCGGAAAAAGGGACCCTATCGTAAGAACCCGAAAATTACCTCAAAAAAGAATTCTAAATTTCGTAACCTAAGAATTGGAGCAAAAGGGAAACTTATCTTTTCATCCCACCGAACCGTCTCTGACCGCCGCAAGCATAAATTAACAAGAGGAACCTCATCATCAGTCTTCGTTCCTAAATCTCGGTAAAGCCCTCACTCATGTTAAAATTTCTAGCGTTATTGATGCTTTGATGTGTCGTTGCAGGTGTTAAAACGGAAAAGAAGAAGGAGAAACGAGGATATGTTTATGACGGAAGAGGAAGAGACGGAGACGGGAGATTAAAAGGGGAACGAAGGGGGCTAGGGTTCAATGTTGTTTTCATTTTTGCAGATGTATCTTGCTCTTTCGCACACACAACACAACACCACACTACACTCACCGTTAATCTCCTAATCACTGTTAACCATCGCTGATCTTTTTTTAAAATAACTAACAACTATTTAAATTAAAACAACCTTTATTTAACAAATCATATTTTTATTAATAATTAACTCTTTTGGTTTTTTATTTAAAATCAGTTAACACAAAGTGTTTTTTATTTAATTTTGATAACTTGGCCTTTTTATAATAATAATCTACTTTATTGTATTAATCATTAATTAGGTATTTTCAAAATAGCATTTTAAATTTTTATTCACTCATTAAACCTTTTTATATAGTTTATATTCTTATTAAAACTTTTAAGAAGAAAACCTTTTTACAATAACCTTTCACATTAGAACTTTTAAAATAAATTATAATAAACCTTTTTGTTTAATCTAAATCAACTTCTATCCCTTGTGTTATTATCTAATCAACTCTACTTATTTAAAACCAATCCATATATAAAACCTTTTTGCTAATAAAAATTAAGTTAATCAACTTCATCAACTAAACTTTTTTATTAAATTATTAAATCCCACTTTGTAAATCAACTTCTTGTCTAAAATCAATTCAACAATTCCCTTTAAAATCAATATCCCATAATTAAAATTAATTAATCTCATCCGAAAATATCAACTTTTTCTTAAACTAAGTAATTCAACTTAAATCAACATTGCCTAAAATCAATCAACATCGCAAAATATATTCAGATTAATCGTGCACACCCACTTCACGACACATTCACCTACACTTCAGCGCTTTCATGCGTATATGTATGGTTTACATTTCCGCAATTTACTTTACCGCAATTTACATTATCATGTCTATATTATTGCGTTGCATTCCGTCCAAAGGAAAAACCTACACATAATTCAACGTTGTGTGTAGTTGCACATCATTTGCATCATATTCCCTTCGATCCTTGATTCCATTCAAGTTGATCATTTAAGTTTAGGACCTACCCCATAGGAAGGACCTTGTCTTAATCTTTACAACTTAGACAAACAAACAACACTATACAACTTTTTCAAACACAATAGAGAATAGATGTTAATCATCTTAAGTGAGATATAATCTCCACCCCCACAATAATACAATCAAACATGTAGGAACTTTGCCTTAAGAGTGATAAAGGCATACTCGTCAAACAATCTGAGTACTTAAACCCTTTTCTTAAGACGATGCAAAGACTATTTTCCTACAACCCCCTTTACACTTGTGGTGGTTACATCTCCCTTAACATGAAGACTCATCTCTTCTCCTAAACCCAATCAAAACAACTACCCTAAACCCGTAGGAACTTTGACCACAGTCAAAGAACTCCTCAAACCCTTTAGGGGAACTACAGATACTCTGATTCCACTCCCGTAAGGATATGTAGGCATAAGATGCAATATCTTATCGAGTATACTTAGAAATAAACCACTAGGGTCTCTAATCCTTTAAGCAGATAACACTTAGCAATAAACAGCATAAAACAAGAGGTTCCTGTAGAGTACTACAGAAACTTAGGATGCTAGTACCTTCCCTAAGTTTAACCAACCCCCGAACCCATAACTCTCTAGCTTGCATTTGCATTGCATTGTGGGAATTTCGATCTTTATCCCTTCCTTTGGACAAATCAAAGTTCGGTTGCAAATTGAATTAAAGATTCAAACTAATCAATAGTTTGGTATCCAAATTTCACCGCGACACATATCACCCAAAACCCACTGTCATACTCATGGTAATCCATCACAGAAATCATAGACTCACACATCACGGCATCGCTGCGCACGATCAAATTTCGCGAAACTCTGCTATGTTCGCTATCATGCTCGCTAGGCGAGTCGAGGCAAGTTTCTTTTCTAGGCGAAGCTTCTTTCGCTAGGCGAGTCTGGAAAAACATGGTTCGCTAGGCGAACCGTGTGATGATAGCAAAAACTGCTACGCACCATAACTAATTTTCACTAACATACTCATACGATTTACTTGCCCAATGCCCCCAAAACATCCCTAAATCATCCCTAAGGTCCTACGGCGATAAAGGCACAAAACCTACGATTTATTAGGCCAATCTCGGAACTTATTCATGTCCTAAATCACAATTTTTATATCAATTACACCCTAAGGCATTAGAGTTACTCACTATTCAATATTTGATCCCTTCAGGGTCTGACATATAACAATCTAAGGTTTTGGCCACAAGGCCTAAGGTTTCCTAATTCTCATATCAATATTCAGTGATACATACCATTAGCCATAATCTCAGAGTCTTATCATCAATTTTCCTAATTTCCCACAATCAACCCAAAATACCTTACAAATCTTAAATCAACCATAAACACATCGAAAGGCATACATAGAAAATCATGAAAAGCGATACTCCCCATACCTTAGTCGATTCGCAGCTTTCACGATTAACTTTGGGATCTTCTGCCTCCAACCTTTCCTTCAGAGCTCTGGCCACCAAACTTTCACGGTTAATACAAAATGAATTCTAATTTCCCTTCAGAACTCAATTTTGTCAAACTTAGTCTTGGGCCTCACAAATTGGGCTTTTCCCTCATTACCCTTACTAACTCCCTCAAATGCCCAAATTACCCTTATTTCACTTATATTCATTTTAATTAATAATAATACTAATAAATTAATATTATATGCTATTAATCAAATAAATACCCAAAAATGCACATTTTTCCAATACTTCACAAAACCACCGAAAAATCACTGAAACATGAATATTCTCAATTAAATAATTAATTAAAAATATTCCGATTAAAATTCGGGGTGTTACACCCCACATTTCAAATGGCCAAGGTGATGTCAATACATTAAGAGGATGTGGAGGAACATGCACCTTGTCGGCGTAGATCTGGCATTTGTGGCATCTCCGAGCGAAGAGGATGCAATCTGTTTCTAGGGTCAACCAGTAATAACCAACCCTCAAGATTTTCTTTGCCATGACATGGCCGCTCACATGAGTGCCGAAGGTACCTTCATACGCATCTGTCATCAATAAGTCTGCCTCTTTCTCATCAACACATCGGAGTAGGACCATATCATGGTTTCTTTTGTACATAACATTGTTGCTGATGAAGAACTTAGATGACAATCTTCATATAGCCCTCTTGTCAATTTTAGAGGCATCAACCGGATACTCTTGATTCTGAAGAAAGTTCTTGATATCATGGAACCAAGGTTTCCATCGGATTCCTCCTCTTCCATCATAAGCCTCATTAACAAACTGGACCTTCCACATTGATGCTAGCATGGATAAGGCATCTATAATATGTTTCTCAGCCCTCGGGACATGTTTGAAAGTGATCTCGTCAAAGTACTCGATCATTTCCAAAATGTAGTCTTTGTAGGGAACCAACTTCTCATCCCGAGTTTCCCATTCACCTTTGAGTTGGTAAATTACTAAAGCGGAGTCGCCGATCACCTCTAAAATCTTGATGTGAATATTGATGGCAGCTTCGAGTCCCAGGATACAGGCTTCATATTCAGCTATATTGTTTGTACATGAGAAGTACAGTATGGCGGTAACAACGGTATATCCTCTAGTTGTATTTTTCAGAATAGCCCCAACACCATGTCCTTTTTTGTTGGACGCTCTATCAAACATCATCTTCCAATGGGATCCGGGTTTAGGACCTTCCTTAGGACCAGGTTCTGGTTTTATTCTTTGAACATACATCACATCCTCATCAGTGAACTTAAATTTGAGTGGTTGGTAATCATCTACAGGATGCTCAGCAAGGTGGTCTAACAAGACGCTTCCTTTAATGGATTTTTGGGCGACGTACTGAATATCATACTCTGACAAGAGCATATGCCATCTGGCAAGTCTTTCAATTTGAGCAGGCTTTTCAAAGATATACTTTATGGGGTCTATCTTTAATATCAACAACGTAGTGTGGCAGATCATGTATTGTCGAAGACGTTTGGCCGCCCAAGCCAAAGCACAACAAGCCTTTTCCAGAGGTGAGTAACGACTCTCGCAATCAGTGAACTTTTTGCTTAAGTAATAGATTGCGTGCTCCTTCTTTCCCGACTCATTTATTTGTCCCAGAACACAACCCATTGAATCTTCCAATACCGTCATATACATGAAGAGCGGTTTTCCAGGTACTGGAAGGATCAACACCGGAGGTTCTTGAAGATAGCTTTTAATCTTTTCAAATGCCAACTGGCAGTCATCATTCCATGTTATTGCTTGATTCTTCCATAACAACTTGAAGATTGATGCTCATATAGGAGTCAAATTTGAGATGAATCTGGAGATGTAATTTAAATGTCCAAGGAAATCTCTGATTTGTTTCTCTGTTTGAGGAGCTGGCATCTCTTGAATAGCCCTGAATTTGTTGGGATCCACCTCGATTCCTTGTTGAATAACGATGAACCCAAGCAATTTTCCAGATCAAACTCCAAATGTGCATTTAGCTGGATTCAGCCTTAGTTGATATTTCCGGAGTCTTTGAAACAATTTTATCAGATGCTCAAGGTGATCTTTTTGCTTTGAGATTTAACAATCATGTCATCTACATACACCTTGATCTCTTGATGCATCATATCATAGAAGAGTGCAACCATGGCTCGCTGATAAGTGGCTCCCGCATTCTTCAACACGGAAGGCATGACCTTATAACAATAAGTGCCTCATGGTGTTATGAACGCTGTCTTCTCTATATCATCTGGGTCCATCCTGATTTGATTATAACCCGAGAATCCGTCCATAAAGGAAAATACTGCAAAGCTAGGCGTGTTATCAACCAATTTGTCAATGTGAGGTAGTGGAAAATCATCTTTTGGACTGACTTTATTGAGATCTCGATAATCCACACACATCCTGACCTTTCCGTCTTTCTTCGGCACTGGCACGATGTTGACTACCCACTCAGGGTACTTTGAAACTACTAGAAATCCTGCATTGATTTGTTTCTTTACTTCATCTCTAATCTTTAGGGCTATGTCTACTCTTGATCGTCAGAGGTTTTACTTAACAGGAGGACATTATGGTTTCAGAGGGAGCTTATGGAGCATTATATCAGTATCTAGCCGTGACATATCCTGGTATGACCAAGCGAAAACATCGACATACTCTTTGAGGAGTAGTATCAACCTGTCCTTGACCTCTGCTTCGAGTGATGCCCCAATCTTTACTTCTTTCTTTATCTCTTCTGAACCTAAGTTGACTGATAACGCAAAAATATATATTATAAATTCCGTACTTTTCATCTATAAATGTTTGGTTTCACCCCGATTTTGGACTTCTCCGCATTGTTTGTCAAGTGTTTTTGCAGGTATATGAAGTTCACACTCAAATAGAGCAAGACAAAGAAAACAAATGTTAGAAGACACAAAACAGAAGAAAAAGGACGAAAAAAATAGCAGAAATGAGTTTTTGCTGATATGACGGTCGTCACAGGTCCCTCACGAACGTCACGTGTGTCACAACCGTCACACCCATCACGATCATCATGCTCATCACGAACGTCTCATCTCCCTCACGATCGTTACACTTGCAAAAACAAAATAACGTTCACTTTTGAGAACGTGTCAACAGAAGCCCAACAAATATAACCACGTCTCCCTGGATTCTCTCACCCTCAATTCCACTTTCTGAGGTATTTCACATAAGAAACCTCCACTATAAAAGGAGAGGTTCAGGACTGGAATGGGGGAGCCGCATTGAAGATCACGAAGTGCTGCCCAACTTTACTACAAAAGCCAAACATTGTTTTTGCTTTCCTTTTTCTTTATTTTTCCTTTAAAATTTCAGTTGTACTGTTTGCTTTAATTTTCCGTACGTTAATCGTCACCGAAGTAATAATCCTGCCAACATTGTGGGGGATTACTCAAGTGCCGAAGCTGAATTATTTACAGGTTCGTTACTATTAATTAAATTTCCATTTGCCATTATAATATATGCTTACGTATTCTTCCGTTTTCATTCAATTATGTCTTCTTTAAAATCCATGTCTAGCTAAATCGTATCGATCGGTATGTAATAAATAAGTAGGACGGGATTCGATAACATCCGGTGTTTTTCCACTTTTTCAAACTTGTTCCTGGCCGTAGTTTTTAATCTAAATTTATTAAACTAAACTTCGTCGCGACAGCGAAAATTTGTTTATAGTAATCTCGCCACGACAGTGGGAGATTCATTAAGGTACGAACCGACATGCGAAAGCTGAGGCTAGGACCAGATAGTATAAACTAGGCATTTATTTTAAATACAGCGAAAGCGCTTTAAAAGAAATTAGAACTCAATGGTTTTCAAAAAGCAATTTAAACCCTGAATGGGATAGCGAAAGCATACATTCCGCCTTAGAGTTACGACTAGCATCAACAACCAACGTGAGACAAAAGTCTTTAAACCGTTATTTTCTTCTGAAAACTATTTTGAAATTATTAAACCACGCCGGTGACTTGTCGAATCCTCGAAGAACTAAGGCATTGCATACCAATTTCCCGTATTAATATTCTAAAAAGAAAAACCTTTTAGCCTTTATTTAATTTAGCCTTTACTTTTGCATCCATTCCCTTAAACCCTATATAACCTAGCTAAACATAGTAACACCCGAGAACACTAGTTTGATTACGAGTCCTTGTGGGATCGATATCTTTTATTACTACACGATAGACTGTGCACTTGCAGTTAGTTCGGTTAGACTCAAAAAGTCGCGATCATTGACAACTTTGATCTGCTCTTTATATGGCTGAAGGTAGGCTTCTTCATGTTTGACCATTCTGGCTAACTCTTCGGGAACCTCGAATTCTTTGTCAAACTCTTCTTCATCTTGGAAAACAAATGAACCACTACCGGAAGGAATCGAATGATCATTGGATTTTGCGGGTGATGGAGGCTTTCTTCATGGTTTTAAAGGGTTTAACATGATCATACACACACACACAACAACATGCAGATGATGGACTCAATTTTATGTTTTTCCAAAAAGATTGCCATTTTTTCTGTTTTACAAAACGTTAAAATGATGAAAAAGTAAATGAACAAAAAGGACAAGAGTTTTAACAAAAACACTTCTTCATTCATTAACCTTTTTAATTGCAAAGTGGCCTATATAAAATGATTCGCTGGCCTTGGGCAAGACTAGGAATTTCAAAGAAAACAAAAGCTAATAAGCAATGCATTATTCTAAAGGTAGCACGATGGGAATTTCCACTGTCTCCCAATTGTGCAAGGCTACTCCATCTTGGATCACTAGGTTGTTGAGGCTGCTTCCCTCATCTTCTTTAATGCATTGACTTATACCCCGCCGCTTACAAATATCTCCTTTAGAGTTTTCTGCTTTTGGTTGTTACCTTCGGGCGCTTCTTCTAGAGTTAGTTTATAACCCAACCCTTGCTTATCATTTTTGGCGCGAGCGTTCACTTCTATGACTTCTTCCCATCCCTACAGAAGTCCTTCATTGTAGCTTTTATGCTTTGCGCAGAGGCAAAAGGTGGACCATGGGCTATAGCAAAATTATCAATTAGTACAACATGAGCGACTTCCAAGGCTTGGAATGCTATTTCTAGTGCATCTTCGTTGGCTTCGATGTATCAGAATGACAACAGGTTGCTCACCATCAAATCTTCCTCCCCGTGCACTATGACCAGCTGATCATCAGTGACAAAATTTAGCTTTTGATGCAGGGTGGAGGTTACAACTCCTGCCGCATGGATCCAAGGTCTGCCCAATAAATAGCTGTAGGCTGGACTAATATCCATGACTTAGAATGATACTTAAAAACATTGCGGACCCACCATTATTGGCAAAGTCACCTCTCTAACTATGGACTGTTTGGATCCATCGAATGCCTTTACAACCAAAGAGGTTGCTTTCATAATTGCTCATTTATGACTTAATTTTGCCAGAGTCCTTTTTGGCATTACATTCAAGGAAGAGCCGGTGTCAACCAGGACTATAGCTAAAGTATCTTCTTCACATTTTATAGAGATGTGTAATGCACCATTGCGTTTGCGGCCTTCTGGCGTAAGATCATCATTGCTGAAGCTTAACGTGTTACACACCGTGATGTTGGCGACAACCGAGTCAAATTGTCCCACCGTGATATCTTTGGTGACATGGGCCTGAGTCATTATTTTCAACAGAGCTTCCCTATGCGAGGGTGAACTGAGTAGTAGTGACATTACAGAAATCTTTGATGGCGTTTGGTTCACCTGATCCACCATCCTATAATCACTTTTGCGGATGATTCTCAGGAACTCTTCGTGATCTTCATTTAATATGTCTTTTCCTTTTGTCTTATCGGTGACTACCGGTTCTTTTAGAACAATCTCTTAGTAACAACCTCTTTGATAGTAGGAATGACCTTAGGTGATACTTTGGGAGTTTCAATGGTAACCTTCGATACATAAATCCTCCCACTGTGAGTCATCCGACTTCCTCTGGAAATGTTAGTCACGTTGGTTTGTTTTCTTCCGGATTTCACCTCTCGCCAGGAAATATCGTATTTCCATGGTACAACTTTGGAATTTTTCTCTCTCCGGGGATCAAATCTTGGCTGAGCCTTTCCAAATCTGGGCATTGGATCATTGCGAAATATTGGTTCGACGGTGCTGGATCGAGTCATCTTGTTATTATCGGTATTGAACACCGCTTTTTTCTTAGGCTCTTCTGGTAGATAGAACACTGGTTCAATAACCGCAACATCCTCTTTTTTCTTCTTACTATTAACTTGTAGCATCCCCTCGTTGATTAATGACCAAATGCCTTTTCGCACAAGGTCACAACCTTGTGGGTCTTTGTTGCACTCTTCACAATCCTCATGAGTACTCTTGAGCAACCATGCTTGAGCCAATCTCTTGTGCAATTCCACCAGTGGTGTTTTCACTTCATCCACTTCAGTGACTGTTCTCATCTCAGAGCCTTCTCCTTCTTCCGTTAAAGCATCCACTCCACCATGGTTCGGCAGAGGATTATCCTTCACATTGGGATGATTATCTTCAAATGACAATATCTTTTTTTCAATCAATTCCCTAAAGATGTGCTGAAGCGCAATACAACCCTCTAAATCATGCCCACTGGCATTCTCATGAAACTGGAAATGTGCGTCGGGATTGTAGTATGATGGCAAAGGATTGGGTGGGGCACCCAATTTTCTTGTTTGAATAAGTCCTCTAGCTACCATCGTATGATATAGTTTGGTATAACTCATTGGTATTGGCTGTATCTTGGGGCTCCTATTCTGATATGTCGGCCTGGAAGCTTGAGCCCTGGGCTGCTGCATCTTTTGATTATTGTAAGGTCGGTAATTGTACTGCTGATAGGCATTCAGTGCCCCTGGCTGAAGATTTTATTGATTTTGTGTCTGGAAGACTGGCGTAACTGCCGCTATGTATTGTAGTTGATGATATTGCTGTTGTTGAGCTTGAACTTAGGGACAGATCCTTCGGTTCTGTGCCATTTTCTCATACATTACCACATTGGTTTCTCCCTCTTTCTTTTTCTGGAAACTGTCGAATGGTTTCTTGCATGAATAGCTGCTGGAACTGCTGGTAGGACCAAACCCTTTTCCGTTCTTCAATCCGGTTTCTACTTTGACACCCACTGCCATAATATCGGTGAAGTTAGTCGATACACTACTTATCATTCTTTCATAATACTCTGGTTTAACAGTGTCGACAAACTAATTTGCCAATTCCTTATCTGTAAGTGGTGGCTTAACTTATGCAGCCGTCTCGCGCCATCTTTGCGCATATTCCTTGAAGGATTCTGAAGACTTCTGAGTCATGCTCAATAGCTGACGTCTGTCTGGAGAAAGATCCATATTGTATTTGTATTGTTAGATGAAGGCATCAAATAGATCTTAAATACTTCGAATCCTTGATTGGTCTAGTCCCAAATACCATTTTGCAGAGGCTCCTTTCAAACTTTCTTGGAAATAGTGTATCATTAACTTGTGATTGTCGAAATTTGCAGCCATGCATCTGCAATACATCACCAAATGGAGTTTTGGGCAAGTTTCCCCATCATATTTTTCAAAGGATGGCATTACGAACTTTGGGGAGAACACCAACCCCAAGACCAAGCACATGTCTCTGGCATCAGTACCAAAGATGCGTTTCCCTTCTAAAGCCTTCATTCTTCTTGCCATGATTTCCATCTCGACCGTTAGCTTGTCATGTTTTTCATCCCCTGCTTCAGATTCATATGGTATCTCATAAACTTGTTGTTGTTGAGTGTTGAAGACCGGTCAAACGTTCATCTGAGCACCTATCTGAGTAAACAGAGGGTTATGGAATTCATGCATAAGTCTTGCTGTTTATGCCGTCGTACCTTGGACATGAAATGGAGATATGAAATATTTGGAGATGCCAAATGGAAACTCTGTTATGGAAGTCACTACTGGCGTAGGGTTTGCTACGGTTGCGTTAACCTCATATACCACCGTGGCTTGCGTATCCATTTTTGCCCTGATCAGTTGCATAGCTTCCAGGATCTGGCTGACATCTCCTAGAAGTCCCTCCAATTCATTGTCAATTTGATCAATTCTCTCTTACTGATCTACCATTCTCTTCTGAGTATTGGCTCGAATGTTGCAATTATGAAGACTCAGTGTGATCTTTTGGGGGGAAAAGAACAACGAATGAGCCGCATAACCCATGCAACACCATGCAAATGATATACTATGCAAATGCAAATGCAAATACAATACTACTCATTCAAGGAAAAGCAATAATCTTGTTTACAAACAAAATTAGTAAATGAACACACGTGACAACGTGATTGACAACATAAAAGGAAAACATAATTTCATTGATAAAACAAAGTCTGTTACAGCAGATGGTTCTCGTTAACGAACGAGACCTTTTTTACATTCATAAGCTTTTAAGATTACAATCTTATAAAAAACAAGAATTTGAGAGGCCTCGATCATTCTAACAAGATGATCCTTCCTCTTCTTGAGGTCTGGCATGGTATTGACTTGACGAATCAACTCCCATAGCTCGGCATTTTCTCGTTCTACTTTAACTAAAGAAAACTTCAGTTCATCTCTAGGCATGGATATTTCTGGTTCTAGAGAGATTTCATAAGTATGATTGTAAAACATTTTCAGAGCTATCTCTTTTGATCAAAGGAGATAAGCTCATGTGGCCAGGCAGCTCATGTTTTCTTCCGCAGTCATTCCTTGCAGATGTGGATGATACCAGGCTAAACGGGCTTGAGCTTCGAAGTTTTCGTCACTACCCTTTTCACAGAAACAAGTGCTTAGCAAGTCTTGATCTGGTTCTGGTCCTGTTTGATACCCTAGCTAATGGCTAGCGAGGACCGAACTAGAGCTGATGATTCCCTTTGTGCCTATAAGTGGTATGTTGGGAAAGTCTCCACAGTTGTGAATCATGGCGATTCCTCCATTCGTGATGTCGTACCAATTGACGTCGTAATGGGAAAGCGATGCTAACTTTCTGATCCAAGCATCCTTGTCGTGGAAATTCCATAGAACATGAGTCTTGGACAAGTGTGAAATAAACCACTTGCTAAGAAGTGCTGTGCAGCACGAGAACAGTCATAAATCACATTTTTCGACGGTGGATGACATAATAGGTGTTAGCCAGCAGTGTGGGAACAGGATTTCTGATTATGAAGAGTCTGATGGCTTCTTCGCTGATGAACTCATCACAACTAGGGAAAAGGTATAGTCCATAGATCAGAAAAGACAAGATTGCTTCAAAGATCCCTAAGTCCCTATTATCATAGTGAAATTCAGCTATTTCCATGAATGGCCTTTCTTCCATTCTAGAGAATCCTTCTCTACTCACCAATCGAGCTGGTAGCTCTGTGGGTTCAAGATGCATGGCTTTGGCAAGCTCCTTTCTTCTTGGTTTACCGTAGGGACGAGTAAAGGTCAAGGGAATCTTCAAATAAGCAGAATACTCTTCCAAGGTTGGGAGTAGTTGGAAATCTGGGAAAGTGAAACAATGGCACACCGGGTCGTAGAACTCGACGGGTGCTAACAACATGTCTTCATTGACTCTTGTATCCAACAGAGGTAGAAAATCTCCATATTTGGCTATGAATGTGGCAGGATTCCTGACGAGGCCCCCAAGATCCTAAAATTTTCCAACCTTAGGCTCAAGAATGAAAATCTACTTCTGCGATCCACAACAATGTCTGCAAAAATAAGATTTTGAATTCCTTGAATGGTTATTAAAAATGAAAGAATGCAATGCAAATGCAACTGGTTTTACGAAACTCAGAAGATTAATTAAGTCAAACACTCATTTCATTAATTGTTGGGAAACGTTACAACTTTAAAATACAGGACAAGAAGCCTAGGTTTACATAAAATAAAAACTAGGTCCTATAGTCTAAGTTTCTAACAAGAAATTTAGTCACAGACCCTCTTCAACTTCTTCAGCATTCTATTTTTTATTACTAACTTGTTTACTATGCTCTTCCAAGCTCTGGATGCAGGCGGATGTTTGAATACTCATGAGTGCTTTGAGTAGGCTTGACACTAGAGAAAAATAAATTCTCTTTTGTCACATCACCGTCGATCACACGTGGTTTGAGCCAACTGATCAGTTTGTTTTTGTCTTGCAATTCTCTTCTGAGTTCCTTTGTTTCAGAAAACAGAGTATGATACTTCTCTTCCCAAGTATCTCTCTCAAGCTTTGTTCTTTCAAGAACTTCTCGGTACTCTTCCATTTTCTCAATAGGGATGGCAGAAGATGATGACGCGATAACGATCTACGAATTCTTCTCCGGGAGATATGACATCTTCAAATCTCGGGCTCGAGATTGTACCCATAAAGTGAATGGTTCGAAGGCCACACAATTCTTCTTTCCCAAATCAGCTTTAGTCTTTTCCTGAATATTCTCCCAAGCATCGATTGTGCTATTTCTCACATTCTCCGTCGCTTCGGTGTTGAGATAGAATCCAGATAACAACAGATTTGTAGGCTTGTCCTTCATTGGAAACCCAAACTGACGTCGGACCAAAGCGGGGTTGTAGCTGATTCCTCCCCTTACTCCAATGAGTGATATATTTGGGAAAGTACCACACCGATCAAAGTAGACTCCTCTGTCGTAGGCAGGATCGTACCAATGAATGTCAGCTTGCGTTAGAGACATTATCCTTTGGGACCATCTCCATCCATTGGGATTTTCTTTGAAAGAGTCAGTTCTTGGAAAATGGTTGACGAACCGCTTGTACAATAGAGGTGCGCAACAAAGGATGGTTCCTTTTCCTTGAAGTGTCCTATGATGAATTGAATGGTAAGTGTCCCCGAACAAGGTAGGCACTGGGTTGCCACTTAGGAGTATGGCGATAGCGGATGAATTGACAAATTCTTTGACTTCTGGAAACAACACAAGTCCATAGATTAATAGAGCAATAACTGCTTTGAATGCATCCATACTATCCTCTTTAACAAGATAAGCAGCTTTCTTAACTGAGAGATCAGAATGGAAACCCTTGAATCCTCTTTTGGTGGCACAGTTATCCTTAGTCTTCGATACTTCGAGATGCAGAGAATCTGCTATTTCCTTCGACGAGGGTAAGCTTTCTAAACCACTGTAAGGTTTCTGGTCCTTTACAGGAATTCCCACATAGTAAGCATATTCCTCTAAGGTCGGCATCAACTGATAGTCGGGGAAGGTAAAGCAGTGATACAATGGGTCATAGAATTGAACCAAAGTCTTGAGAACTCCTTCCATCTTAGTCTTGATTATATTCATTATCTTCCCATATCTTTTCCCAAAGTCTTTTGATATCATAGTCCATAGTTTTCTTAACTTGGATGTATCAGGCTTCTTGAAATTGTATTTCTTGGTGTTTCTTGTCCCAATATCCATGATATCTAGGGTTTCACACAGAAATCGACTGAGTTTTACAAAACCAATTGCAACATGATATGATATGATGACATGATGAGATGATGCACACATAGCACATAGACAAGTATTCACAAATACAATGCACATGCACACACAGGGTTTCCCTAAGTTCAAGGTCAAAGAATGGGGTCACAAGGTCTACCCATCCCCAAGGACATGTACTATAGGTTAATTGTACTTGCCGAACAGGTTCTATCAAAGTTCCTAGAGTCATAGTAAATCCTTAGGATATTATCGACCACCATGACTACTCACGTGGGTCAAAAATATTCTCGGGATAAACCCGTCCGAGTGTAGCATCGGGTGACAACTATTTCGGGACTACTCCCTCATAGTTTCCACACTACGTCCTAAAAGGCTTAATGGGGTAACAATATTACTAAAGGCCCTCAGTTTCACGGACTTTCAGATTGAAAAAATTAATGAAATGTATGACTACTCATAGATCATCAATCATCTCAAGGAGGTATCAATTAAGCGTGATTATATCATATGTCAAACTTGTTAGGACTACTCCTAACAATCAACTATTAATCATATCACATCCTATCATATGTGTCACTCATGTCCGGGTTAGGACTTATCTCACCACTCATGATACCCAATGTTCACAGTAATACAATACAAACATATTCATAAATATACATATAAGAAAGTATTCATACAATCACACAAAATAGGCTAAACCCTCAAGTTTTAAGGCCTTTTCTCCAGTGAAGTCGCCATTTCTGTTGCGGTGAGAATCGTGATGTCAAGCTATTGATTAACTTGAATCTTAATTCATTAAATTCACAACCGGACTTTGATTTATCCAAAGGAAAGGTTAAAGAAAGAAAGACCTTTTGCGCGATGTAACAACAACGCTAAGAGATCGGGGATCGGGGGTTGGTTATGCCTAGGGTAGATATTTCACATCCTAAACATCTGTAGTGCTCTACAGGAACCTTTTGTGTGTGTGTATGATAAACTTTCTATGGTTATGCTATGGTTTAGGATTAGGGTTAGGGTAAAGTTTTGAGATAAATAACTAAGGATAGCTTCTAAGTTTGCTCGTAAAGATATCACATCTTCTGCCTACGTATCCTAACTAGGATAGAATCAGAGCAATCGTAGTTTACCTCATTAGGGATAGATGAACACTTGATTATGATCAAGGTTCAAAAAAAGGGGAACAAACATAACAATGCTTGTATAGAGTTTAACAAACTCTCTATTCTAAGTTGTACGCTCAAGAGATTGACTTTGAAATAAGCCAGGGGGAAGTAAGTAATCATCACCATGATTCTTACATAGAGTTGACAAACTCTATCCTAGGGTTCTAGTTGAAGAATACTCCTGATAAAGGTGGGTCTTTTAGACTTAACCAAAGTATAATGGCTAGTAGGTTCTAACTTAACTAAGTTAGGATTCAAAATGACTTTAAAATGTCAGAGGGAGGGTAGTGAGCTATCTATGACCCAATGGTCAAAAAAGAGACTTTCCTCTGTGTTGTACCCCAAAATTTGACCAACCATTTCTTATACTTGGCTTATATTTCATTTCATTTTTCGTATTTCTGCATATCATAACATTTATTCTTGAGGCATGGGATCAAGGTATTTATGTGGCTCAGGGTTCTCTTTTGGGTGCAAGAGTCTAAACAACGAGCGTTAAAGGCTACGACATTTATTTTGACCAGCGACCAAGCGGTCGATTTTATTTTATTCACCAGGATAATTTTCAGATCAGGAGACAACACCCAGGCTATCTTAGGTGTCCTTACAGTTGTAATAGGCAAAGGCAAGTTTCAGAGGCTTAATAGGGCTCAGAACGGGTAAAAGCGGGCAAATGTGCAAGTTTTCTCTGATCTTTCATACCAGATGAAAGTACGTAGGCACAAGACGCGATGTCTTGGCGAGCAACTTTCCCCCCTTTCACACGTAGTTAGTCGAACTATGTTGACTCTGACTTTCCCATTGCACGAGGGAGTACATAGGCCTAGAGCAGCGATGCCCTGTCGAGTCCTTTCTTTTTTCTTTTGTCCCTTGACCTTTAGCTAGATAGTTGATCACCCTTTTAGGTAGACAACAATGCGTGGATCCCATCGAGTACGACGGACGTGAGGGGTGCTAATACCTTCCCCTTGTGTAACCGACTCCCGAATCCAAACATGGTTGCGATGACCTTGTCTTTTCCTTCCCTTTTTCGTTAGGTTTTTCCGATCGTTTCCTTTCCCTTTCAGTGGGATATATAACGAAAGGTGGCGACTCTTCTGTTTTCCGCCAGTTGTTTTTCGCAGTTGTGACAAGGGCATGGTCTTTTGGTGTTTCCGCTACATATTGTTCTGATGAAAGAACTCTGGTAGCCCTGGGAGAAGATTGTCTTATGGCTGTGGCAGATTGCTGAAGACTGTTTTAGAGAAGAAAGTGGGAGGTGATTTATTTTCACCACTCATGACTTGCAAAGGATCTATCAGCAGAGGAAGACATAGACAGGTTGAGTCAAGGGTGTAAGACTTGATGTTTCAACAATAAAAATACTGTTACTAAAGAGTACCTTTGGTATTAGTGAAGTATCTATCAGATGGTCTTCTCCACAAGTGGATGATCCAAGCTTGGCTTCTGAAAGAAGAACTCTTAATAAGGATTTAAGATTCATTTCTATGTGAGATATTCTCAAATATTTAATGAATTATCCTTAGTTGATGATCAAGTTGACCTATCAGTGTTGCACAAGTGTCAGGCCCCTGATATGCTTGGTTTATTCAAGGATCTGATGTTCAACCAGATGTTGAGACATTCCATCAGCAGAGAGTGTGCAGAACTCTGTTGATTCAAGGAGTGAATCACGAGGTCAATGGAGATAAAGTTGGATCTGTCTTTATTCTAGTAAGGTTCTTGGCAAGAAACTAAGGCTAGAATAGAGTGCTGATGGAAGTGAAGATGAAGGCATTTTGATATGCGTATATAGGAGTATTGGAGTGCAGCAGTTGTGTTCTAGTTTCTACTAGAAGCACCTGATCTATTAGCTAAAGAGTTTCCTGGCAAGAAACTTGTCTAGAAGATGGTGTTGGTGATAACACTGCTTATGTCAGTTTATTTCTAATCTAAATGCATAGAAGCATATGACCCTGGTCATATTAGAGGTCAAGGATAAATGGCAGTTATCTTTGACTTTCTAAAGAAGTCTTTACTTAAGGAAAGCGGGAATCCTTGTGTGAAGATTTCTTTTGTGACCCTTCCTCATTAAAGAATCAAGCCTTGGCATGTTTGGTTTCTCTTAAGAGGAGTTCATGAAGCAAATGCACTTCAAGGTAATTGTTGTGGTACAACAAAGCAGGATTGAGGTTATCTACTCCAACTGAATATTAAGCCCATGTACTCTTGTTCTAATTGAGTAAAGAGAATCTTCTAAGTGGCAGAATGAAAGCCTGAACTCTCCAGCTGAATGTCTTAACCAAAGTTGTGACATCAAGAAGAAACTTCAAGGCCTCAAGTGATGTTGTGGCACATCATTTGAAGATAAGTTGATCTTCTCAGGTATGAATGGAATTAATGCTTCATATCATGCAGTTTGCGGGAGCTGTGTGGAGGAGTAGATGCCTTGCTTTAAAGCAAGAAGAATTTGAGACTTGAAGATCAAAGTGCCCTGGTGGATTAGCAGATTCTCTAGAGCTCTGAAAGAAGCTGAGTTAACCAAACAGTGACAGTTGGTTATTTCAGAAGGGTGCTTGAAGAACATTACTCTTGTGCAGAAGGGTAGTTGTGTGAAGACCAAAGAAGGCTCTGGGTCTGTTCATGCCTGAAACAAATTACTCTTGTGCAGAAGAGTAGTTGGTTGAAGACCAAAGGAGGATCTGGTTATGTTATTAGAGCTTGTGGTAGAAGCCCTAAGTTGTGTATGGAAGATTACCTTCTTTTGGAGATGTATTTGATCAAGTTGGTGGAGCTGTGAAGATCCTCAGTTGGATTACTAGGCAGAAGTAAGTCCAGTTGTGGGCAGATAAATAACCAATGGATATGGTTTGGTTTTCCTTGGCAAAGGACTTGAAGATATGGTGCAGAACTTGTGATTCACATCTTGACTAAGATGCACTCTATCTTGTCATACGAGGGAATGATGAGGTAAAAGGACTATCTTGGAGGATGATCTGAAAACTTTATATAAGACTGGAGTGGATCATTGGCTGATTGCATCCTGACGTGGCACATGGAAGTGATCAAGTCACTAGGCGACTCAGAAGTGTTCTAACCCATCATATGGGAGAATGATGAGGTAAATAATGTCTTGGAGTATGGGATATCCATCTTAGGCTCTAGAATAAAGTGGAGCAGTTTGATACCCTCTCACTGTATGAGCAGGGAGTTGGCCTTGAGATATAATGATATTGGAGCATCTTTGCTCAAAGATAGGGGAAGAGCTTTTGGTTGATGGGTGTAATATTTGCTTATGGTGAATGCGTTCAACATGTGTGTTGAACAGGGAATGCGTTCTTGAAGACATGAAGATGCGTCTTATGTTTTCCATTCATGTACAATGGTTACCCTTGATATGGGGAGATATACTTCTATCTAAGATGGGTTGCTGCAAGAGTGCAGTTATGTGTCAAGATTGTTTGTTGTTTCAAACAAATATGGGACTTGATGAAGGTAGAATGTCAGACAAGATGTTGTGACATTGGGTTACTGCTCCAAGCTCATGGTGAAGATGATAGGGTATTCCTTTTGGGTCTGTCATTAGGTGCCAATGGACCAAATCAAATTGCACAAAGGAGAAGATCAAGACATCATCAGCTCTGGTTCTGTAAAAGTCAAGGAAACATGGCATTTACCCTGACTTTTTCGAGATCTTACAGATAGTTATCCTGCAACTCTTCTACTATCTGTTCTAGTATGGTCTGTAGGAATGTAAAGCTACAGTATGAAGATGGTGAAGAAAGTCTTCATATGGTTGGACTCTCTCTTTTAGGGGGGGTACTGAGTATGCTTGACATGGGGAGTTGTGTACCTGTCTGATATGTAGCTACATTACTTGGGTTGGCATTATGCTAATATGAAGCTGAGTACAAAGATTGCTGAAGCTCAGGCAAGCTTGTGTCCTTGGACCACTGATGAAAATATATGTGTCTCAAATTGGGGATTTAAGATCAATTGTTACGTGTGGCAAGTATTAAATTGATTATCCCTTAATTAGTGATGACAAAAGTGTCACTGCTGAAGGTGCAGCTTCAGACAAGGCAAGAACTCAAAATCCAATGACTAGGTTCAAAGGATAAATCTATGAGGAGTTCTTATTGTGGAGGAGTGTTTCTCATCATGATGAAGCATGGTTGTGTGTCCCAGCTACTGATGGATTTGGATAAGAGGAGAGGTAGTCCATGCCTTGGTGCTTATAGTCTGACTGATAAAGCAAGATATTGGATGAAAGAATTATTTCTTAAAAGTGCTTAAGAATAATTTTTGTAATGTCAGACAGGGTGTCTGAACATTGTGCCTCTGAGGAAGCTTCATGAGAGTTTATTTCTCTCTAGGATGTTCTGGTGTGTGATGATCTGGTAAGTTGCTGCTGAGACCTTCGTGTGCAAGAAGGTTTAAGACCTGCTCCATGGTTTATTGCTTCAGTGATGCAGTCTTCATACTGATGGAGATCAAGCAGATTGTGTATCTCTTGAGAGATTGTATGATGACGGATGTTTGGACACAAATGTGCAGTATGTACACTTACTCCATGTTTTGTCAATTTTTGACTAAACCAAGGGGGAGAAAAAGTGTTGCTATCTGTTGCAACTATTAAGGGGGAGTATTTAAGCAAGCTACTGCTATAGCTGCCGTTGTTGCCCTGACAAGTCTGCTTGGGTGCTTTAGTCAAAATTTGCCAAAGGGGGAGATTGTTAGTACCATGGTTCTAGGATTGGCTAAATTTTGGTAAAACATGATCCTGCACTGATGTTAAGCAGGATAGTATAACATCTCCATCTGCTGTGGTGACAGAACTGCTGTGGAGTGTTTTAATGTGAATGTCATGCTGAATGTTGTGACATCCATCACGACATCCATCTGCTGTCATGACAGAACTATTGTCATGTGTGAGAAATAGCAGGAGTAGTGGTGCAGCAGGAGTTAGCAGGAGCTGATAACAGAACTGCTGTCATGTGTTGTAAACAGGATGTCATTACGTCTGGTGCAGCAGGAGCTATGTGCAGCAGGAGCTAACAAGAGCAGATGTCAGAAATGCTGTCATGGATGCAGAAGAAGTTGATGACAGAACTGCTGTCATGAATGTCATGACATTGATCGTACGACATCATGTCTGGTACAGCAGGGGCTGCTATGTTATATCTCTTGACAGAAGTGTTTTGGTACTGTTGGACATTCATCATCAGTATGTACAGGTCATAAAGAATCATTAGGAATAAAGTGCAGATTTAATGTGTGTTCATAAAAAGGATCTTTGATACTTTTTAGGGAACTATAAAGCATTTGTTTCTACTGTCATGAAGAAGATTTAGCAGAAGTCGTTAGCAGGGCAAGTTGGTCAGCTAAGAGGAAGTGAAGCTAAATGTCATGACCAATGTTATGACATTGATCGTATGACATTAGACGGGCTGAGCTTGTTTTTCTGTTATGATACCTAATATATATATCAGGCTAGAATTCAGGAAACCTGATATGACTTTTTAGTTATCTCAGACGAGATTCTAGGCAATATCATGACCGAATTAGACATCACCGTGATCAGTGGAATTTAGGTTTACTTTATTAAACCTAATGTTTGTTACTTTGGAGCAGCCCAAGCCCAGTCTGCACAGCTATAAAAGGAGGAGCAGAAGCAGAAGAAAGACAAGCACTCACATCAAGAAAAACCAGAGTGTAAAATAAAGGTCTAGGGTTTGAGATTCCCTTGTGTGTAAGTCACCCTTTGTATCTCTTGATACATTGTGATAGGCATATTTGTAAGTGAAGAAGGCTAGTCTTCACGTGTGAATTCTATTTAGGAATACTTGTACTCCAAGCAATTGTCTGGTGGATTATTGCATTGGATAGGTAGATTCTAGGTTGTGTCTCACTCAAAGCTGTGAAGCAAGAGTGTGTGAGTTCCTTGATCAAAGCTGTGAAGCAAGATCAAGGTGTGCATGAAGTGTCTTTTCATATTGAAGTCTGTAATTGTTTGATATCACTGTTGTGTGATTGAGGGGGAGTGAGTGGGTATACTCAGGTACTAGAGTGTCTCTAGGCTGAAATTGCATTGGGTAGAGATTAAGTGAGGAGTGTAAACTGGAGGTTTAACTCTAAATTAATTATGCTAATAGTGGATTTCCTTCCTGGCTTGGTAGCCCCAGATGTAGGTGTTGTTGACACTGAACTGGGTGAACAATTGCTGTGTTATTTATCTTTCTGCATTTACAATTCTGCATAAGTTAAATGGTTAGATAAATAGGTCTGTCAGCCTGCAGATGTCACAACAGAGGTCATGACGTTGGTCATGACATTGGTACAATTTAAAGAAATTTAAATTGTTCATAGTCTATCCTCATCCTTGTTGAGCAGAGATCAATGTTCTTGGGACATATGAGATCTCCATATCAGAATTTCAATACATTATCAAAATGAATAAGAAACGGTAATAATTATTCTATTTTATATCAATGAAAATCAGATCCTCGTTCTCTTATTTTATTAAACAATTTAAATAAGGAATACTCTTGTTGTGAATTACGACAAAATTCAATATCAATTTATGAGGCAAATAACAACAACAACCAAAATAAATGGTCTTCAGCAATAATACTCCGTATACAGATAATATAATAGAATAAGGCAAGGAAAAACCGAAGGTTTGTTTTCCCAGTTCAATCGAATGATCTACTCTGAGGAGAGAGCAACTCTCTAATTCACTATACTCAGAAAGTTATTACAAGAGATTGCAAATGAGTTACAAGAAAATAGCCTTCACCTTCAAGTTCCCAAGAACAACCATGAAGGCGCCCAAGAACAATCCTATTTTCTATCCAAGTGTTTCTCAACCTCTCAAACTCTCAATATATGAATCACTTAAACCCAAAGTATAATCCAAGGTTTTCTTTGTGCATAGTTGAAATCGAATGATATACCTTTAAATCTTTGGTCTCCCTTATTGGTGAAAATTTTAAGATTGTCACATACCAACATATAAGAGATACATATATATATATATATAATAGCAAAAATCCAAAAAACAAATCCCAAATCACATGGATCCATGGACCGAATCGAAAAAGCCCGAAAACTCAAAAATACTATTCATCGTACGGACAAATTATTCATCCGTACGGACGTTAATATTCACCCGTACGGGTAGCACTTTTCACCGAATGATTTTTTTTCCGACTTTCTAAAATTTTTGATTTTCGCGGTAAATGCAATCTCCAAAATATGTTTTCTTTCTCTTCATCAACAAAGGTTTTAAGGCACATTTACAACAATCTCCACCTTGAATTTAAACCGTGTTGATACCAATCAACAACATTGATGCTCTCTACCAAGTTGAAACTTTAATCAATAACTTTAATCAAATTCAAGCAACCCTTGAATCTTGTTCTCGCAACTAGCATCCACTTGTTCTCAATTACCATTTTCTGCCTAGGTAATTTAACAAGCCTACAAGTATGAATTTTCAACCACCCTTGTCTCCACCTGTTTTCAAATGCCTCCCTGAAGGTTTTTCTTCTTTTATTTTGCAGTCCTTCAGCCACATTAAAAATATAGTATTCAAGACTAGCATAACCGTCCCTTTGAGATGCTACAATAACCCTCCTTACCTTATCATGAGTCAAATGATAATCAGAAATCTCTGTAACTGTTCCCTCACTACTTCTAGCATCCATAGTAGGAAACTCCACCTCAAACTATGTTTTCTATGTTATAATTTCTCCCAGGTTTCTCCCTTGGTTTTCACTATTCTTCTTCTGAAGAAATTCTCTACCAACCAAGTAAGTTGTTTTAACCTCAGCTCTTCCACAACAACTCAATAACAACTAAGTGGTAACATGCATTTTTATCCCTTGATTTTTGCAAAATTTATTGTACTCCTCTGAAACTTTCTCAAGGCATTCATAACGCCTTAAACTCAAATCCCATAGATCTTCCTTGTCATGAAAGCCTCCACTAGTTAACGATGAATGAATAATAACATTTGAACCTTCTAAAATATATAGACCACATATTTTAGACCCTTTAGCAATAATCAATTCATCATGCAAAATCTTCAACACTCCACGTTCAACTCTATTACATTAGCCTAGATCATCAAACATACTTATAGATGAAAAATTTCGCTTGAGTTCTAGAACATACCTCACATTGTGAATAAGAAGTTCACGATCATTAAACATTTTAAATATGACCGTACCAATACCATGAACCTTGCATGCCTTATTATTACCAAGGTGAACTACTCCACCTTGCACTATCTTCAAAGTTTCAAAGCATTATATTCTTAGACACATGTGATAAGAGAAACCTGAGTCAATGACCCAACTATCTTCAGTTTCCAAACTCGATACTACTAGTGCTTCGACATCCTCATAACTTTCCTCAGCCAATGCAACTACAGCTTGAACAGAATCTTCATTTACCTTTCTTTCAGGACAATCCCTTTTAAAGTGACCAATTTTCTGACAATTAAAACATTTTACCTTTGATTTGTCAGACCTCTTTGATTTGGACATCCCTTTATGCTCACTCCTCCTCTTGACACATTTAAGCCTTCACCACTATCTTCAATCTTCAAAATTTTCAAATTTGAAAATTCTTTGGATTTCACCGCCGTCTGTACTTCATCCAAAGTAATAGTACATTCCTTACCATAAATAAGGTCATCCTTAAAGTGCTCAAAGGATTTGGGTAATGAACTCAACAAGAGAAAAACCTTGTCCTCATCATCAATCTTCACTTCACTATTCTCAAGATCATTGATAATCTTGTGAAATTCTATTAGCTGCTCAACTATGGATTTGTTCTCCACCATTCAGAATGAATAGAGTTGTTGTTTCAGATAGAACCTGTGAGGCAAAGACTTATTCATATACAATGATTCAAGTTTTGCCCACATAGCAACCGCAGTTTGCTCCCTGGAGACTTTTCTTAGAACTTTATCCCTAAGACACAAGATAATGGCACTCTTGGCCTTATCCACCATCTCGATCTTTTGTACCTGCGTAAGCTCTGCAGGCATCAATGCTTCACTCTTCAAAGCATCGACACACTTCTCTTGAATTAAAATTGTTTGCATCTTAATTTTCCACAACCTGAAGTCGATGCCGAAAAATTTCTCGATCTACCATCTACTAACCATGGTGCTCACTTGTCAACAATATCTCTTTGCTCCACGCTCACCGCACCACTTGTTGTGAATTACGACAAAATTCAATATCAATTTGTAAGTCAAAGAACAATAGCAACTAAAATAAATGGTCTTCAGTAATAATAACCCGTACACAGATAATATAACAGAATAAAACAAGGAAAAACCAAAGGTTTGTTTACCCAGTTCGATCAAACAATCTACTCTGGGGAAGACAGCAGCTCTCCAATTCAGTATACTCAAAAAGTTATTACAAGAGATTACAAATGAGTTACAAGAAAATAGCCTTCGCCTTCAGGTTACCAAGAACAACCCTGAAAACGCCCAAGAACAATCATATTTTCTACCCAAGTGTTTCTCAATCTCTCCAACTCTCAATATATGAATCACTCAAACGCAAAGTGTAATTCAAGATTTTCTTTGTGCATAGCTGAAATCCTATGCTATACCTTTAAACCCTTGGTCTCCATTGTTGGTGAAAATTCTAAGATTGTCACACACCAAACATATAAGAGATACATATTTATAATAGCAAAAACCCAACAAACAAAGTCCAAAATCACATGGATCCATGGACCGAATAGAAAAAACCTGAAAACTCAAAAACACTATTAATCGTACGGACACACTATTCATCCGCACGAACGTCACTATTCATCCGTACGGATAACACTATTTACCGACTAATTTTTTTTTTCTTTTTCGACTTTTTGTCCGATTTTCTAAAACTTTCAATTTTAACGGTAAATGCAATCTCCAAAATATATATATTTTTTTCTCTTCATCAATAAAGATTTTAAATCACATTTCCAAAATATCAAAATTTGATACATTATCGAAATGAATAAGAAATGGTAATAATTATCCTATTTTAAATCAATGAAAATCGGATCCTCATTCTCTTATTTTATTAAACAATTTAAATAAGGAATACAAAGCAAATAGACCAAAAATAGTAAACAACATCAATCAAGAGTTATATGTAGTCTCCATTTCTAGCAACTGAGCAATGCTTCTCATGGTAGGTCTAGATTGAGGATTTGTCTGTAAACAAGAAAGAGCCAAGTTTCCAACCAAAACCAACTCCTTCAAAACATTCATCGGAGGAGAAGGTAGACGAGGATCTAAAATCTCTTTGAAATCGATTTTTTGATCATTTGAAGTTTGTATGTAAGAAACAAGATCACCAGGGTGTTTTCCTGTTAGAATCTCAAATGCTAAAACACCAAAGCTGAATACATCACATTTCTCTGTCACTGCCATTGTGTATGCAAGCTCTATAGTAGCCAAACAAATAGTGAAATTTAGTAAAATGAAAACAAGAAATCGAAAATAGTATTTTCGGTATTATAGAACATAAGTTAGATATAAGATACATTACCTGGAGCAGCATAACCATATGTACCAGCAAATGAAGTCCAAATAGGCGAATTTGGCTTAAGAAACCTTGCAGTACCGAAATCTGAGACATGAGCTTCATGATTTGAAGATAGCAAAATATTCTTGCTTGATATGTCTCTATGAATCAAAGGTGGTGAACAATCATGATGCATATAAGAGAGAGCACTTGCAACACCAGTAACAATATTAACCCTTTTAAGCCAATCAAGTTCCAATGATTTCTTATCATTCATCAACATATCAGCCAAACTCCCTTTATCCATATACTCATAAACAAGAAATGTATGCATCCCTTCACAACAAAATCCATACAGCTTCACAATGTTTCTGTGCCTTGTTTCTGTCATAGCTTCAACCTCATTTTCAAATGTTTTTATACTCTCCGTGTCTAAATTCTCTTCGTTGCATTTCAGCTTTTTCACTGCGAATATTTGACCTCCTTTTAATTCGGCTTTGTAAACATTCCCGAATGCTCCTTCGCCAACACAATATTTTTCTTCGAAGTTGTTGGTAGCTTCAATTATGTCGCTGTATACAACTCTTCCATTGAAGTACCAAATTGAAAATGGATTTGGTATATTAAATGAAGGCTTTTTTTGTCTTGAAGTTCTTGGATTTTTCTTGTAGCACAAGAAAAATATACCAACAAACACCAAAGAAAGAAGTGCACCACCTAAAGAAGCAACAATTGGAATCCAAACCTTTTTTTTGTTACTTCCATCACTAGGTTCAATGAGTGAGACATTACAAGGTTTCAAACCTTGGAAATGACCACATAGACCTTGATTGTTGCTCAAATCAAGTGCATGAGAAGAGTTGAATTTGAATATGCCACCTTTAGGAACTTTCCCCTCTAAATTATTGTAAGAGAGGTTAAGATTTGATAAACTCAACATTCCACTAATTTCATCAGGAATAGAACCTGATAAATTATTGTTTGAGATATTCAAGCTTATCAAACTCGAAAGCATGCCAATATTAGAAGGAATTTCCCCAGAAATCGAATTGTAACTCAAGTCCAAAAAGTCTTGTAAGGATGCAAGTTTTCCAATTTGGAATGGAATTGTTCCATTCAAGTGATTATTACTCACATTTAAATTCAGCAAATTGGAACAATCTCCTATTTGAGATGGAATTTCTCCCAACAGCATGTTCATCGAAAGGTCTAAATGTTGCAAATTAGAAAGCCTTCCGATTTCAATTGGTATCTTACCAGAAAGCCTATTTCCACCCAAATTTAAAGTATATAAATTCGAAGAGTTTCCAATTTGTGAAGGAATATTTCCTTTTAACTGGTTAAAGGATAGATCAAGCTTGTGTAATTGTTCCAATCGAAAAATCTCGCTTGGAATGTTACCATTCACTGAATTACCAGCCATTTTGAGTAATTGCAAGTTTTTGCAGGATCCCCATTTAGAAGATAAATCACCTTCAATCTTATTATAGCTGAAATCCATGTAAGTAAGATTCGGATAAACTCCGAAATCTTGATCTGCATAACCAGTTAACTCATTGTATTCAAGTCTAACTCTATACAAAGAAGGACAGTTTCTAAGACTTATTGGAATTGGACCAGTGAAACTGTTATAGGCTGCACTGAAATTCACAAGCTTGCCACTTTTACAAACTTGTGGTGGTAACTCACCTACAAAATTGTTTTGAGCAAGATGTAAAACAACCAAAGAAGAAAGGTTTCCGAATTCTTGTGGCACGGTACCGTTTAGTTCGTTGATGAAAATCCGAAGATCGGTTAGATTGGTCAATTTGCCTATACTTGGTGGAATCGGTCCGGCGAAATAGTTTTCATTCAATCTAAGGATGCTTAAATGTTTACAGTTTCCTAAAGACGAAGGAATAGGCCCGGAGAAATTGTTTCCATCGAGTGCCAGTAAAGTCAAGTTTTTTATGTTCCCTATTTCGTTCGGTAAAGGACCACCCAAGAGAGTATCTTGAAAAAGAAGATTCCTAATCCCAATAAGGCCAGTTTTAGAACTGGGCTTATCAGGAAACAAACGACGGTCTAATATACCAGATACATCGTTTCTCGATACATCAATCTCGTAAACTTGAGTCAAATTTGATATAGAAAGAGGCAAAGTTCCATTGAAATAATTAGTAGAAAGATCAAGAAACTGAAGCTTTGAAAGAATGCCAATGTTTTCAGGTATGATACCGGTGAGATTGTTTGTTTTAAGATCGAGACGAAGAAGTTTTGGAAAAACGGATAAGTTTAAATGATTAAGAGTACCTTGAAGTCCAGTATATGCCAAGTTTAGAATTGTCACAGCTCCTTTTGAATCACAAGTAATACCTCTCCATGAACATGGTGTTTGTGTTGAAGTTGAGTTGTTAGTGATCCATGAATCGAGAATTGGTTGTTGAGGGAGACTTTGTTTCCACTTTAACAAGGCTTCATATTGTGTTAGCCCTGAAATCTCTTGACATAGATTTAGCAACAAGAAAATAAACAAGGTAGATGAAATTGGAAATGTGTGATTATGCTTTTTGTTGGACATTCTTCAGGGTTGACAGAATTCAGAAAAATGCCTTATTTCTTGAATAGAGTTGTATGTATGTATTCAAGTTTATAACCACTTGATGTTTATTTATGCCAGTTCAACATTTTCTTGCATGAGAAATCTGGATAGTTGACTTTATATGATATCAATAAGTTTTAATAATATAACAAACAATCAAATTAATATAAACTAGATTAGGACCTGCACCATACGCATGCACTAATTTGTTTTTTATTTAATTTATTGTTAGATTTAATCTTAAATATGACGCATAAAATTTTAATTATGATAATATATAGTCGCATAATATATAAGAGTATATTTTTCGGGTTGCTGTCAGCTCTGGCAACTGAAGTCATTAAATATGTACTATAAAATCAAACAGAAAAGTCTTTGTTAGAAGTACGAATGAAGAAAATGTGAGTATGCGGTTTAGCCACGTTCAAATATTTCGTATGTTATTAAAGATGTTCCGTTGGGTGGCATTTATTATAAGTGCATGTGGGAATTGTTAACCCGGTGGTAAAAAAAAAAGAAAAAACTTTATTATGAAAATTTGAAAATGTAGATCTTATTATGAAACCGAAACACGTTCTAACTAAATTTCATTTTTTATATATATAAAATTTATTTTGAAAATATATCTCAGAAGTTTATCTAAATGTACATTTTTGAAATTATATCTAAGAAGTTTATCTAAATGTACATTTTTGAAATTGTCAAGTGTGACTTTTAATAAAACATAACTCTTCATCATCAAACATCATTACCATTTTTTCTCAAACTCTTACAAAAAATTTCTTCCATTCTCAATTAAAATTTTCACTCTAAAATATCAGTTTTCTGTTCTATCACATCAAAAGGAGTATAAGAAGCTGAAATTTAAGGTAAATATCATTTATTTCATTCTTCATTGCTCACATTAATCTTATTTTTATGTTGTAAAAATTATGTTGCGTCTGAAAATGCATTTTTGGATTTTGTATGAATTCCTATAGAAGTGCATTTTCAGAATTATTTCTTACTGTTCTCATCATTGATTCAATGTATAAGATTAACAAGTACATGTTTTCGCTATTGGAAATTGTTGGTGTTACCTTTACCGAGAAGACTTATTCTGCCGGGTTTTCGTTTCTAGAGAGCAAAAAAAGAGAAAAATGTTACTTGGGCTTTAGAAGTGTGTCGTACAATGTTGAATGACAAAGAAGACATGCCAAAAGTCATTGTGTTCGGCCGCAAGACCACATTGATGAAATCTGTTGCAAAGATCTTTCTTACTTCATACACATTACTTTATAGGTATCACGTTACAAAGAACGTGAGAAGTCGGTGGAAATATGTTAGCATTCAATGATTGCTCAGATTTTCCATGTGGAACTATCAAACTGTTAGACTCTTTTAGGGAAGGGAAAGACGAAAGCAGCATGAATGTGCATTTCCTCGTAATTCTTTGTGAAGGCGTCTAAAATGGAATCTCTGGGAGGTTGTTCATCATGGCATTATATGAAGTGGTCTCATACATGGATCCATACTAAAGAACCCCCTTGTGATCGTTGTCACTTATAGAGAAAAGGGAAAAATATATGTTAATTTATTAGTACACTCAACCTTGACGTACGTGAAGATAAAATGTGCAAAAGGACGAACTCAACCCAATGACAAAAGTCAAACTAAGAACCTTAAGGTCGGTTCTTGAAGAAAATTTTGAAATTGTATAAGAGCTCAATTTCCGACCATGAATAAAAAAGGGTTCATCAAGTGCCTTAAAGCTAATGTCGGCCTCTTTGAAATTTCTCATTATGTGATGCCCGACATAGACCCTATCATGGCTTCCCATCGATTGAACATTGACCTTTCTTCCTCTATGTCGCTCAGTGAGTAAGACAACAATCTTTTGAGAAAGCTGAAGCAACCAGTAAGATAATCTAGGGCCTACTGGATCCTAACTTTATTTCCATAATAAGGTACACTTAATGGTTATTCAATGTTGTGTTTTTTAAGAAAAAATTGGGGAAGTGGACAATGAGCATCGACTACACCGACCTCAACCGTGTCTTTCCCAAAGATTTCTACCCACCCCCAAACATAGATAAGCTAGTAGAAAATTCAACCTGCTAAAATTTATTATCGTGCATGGATGTGTACTCTAGATATAACCAAAAACTTATGTACGAGGAGGACAGAGACAAAATAGTCTTTATGAATACGGGGGAAATTATCAATATAAAGTCATGCCTTTTGGCTTGAAATATGTTGGTCGGCGCACCAGAGAATGATGAATAAAATCTCCATGGAAGAGATAGGAAAAAAGATGGAAACCTATATGAATGACATGATTGTTAAATTCAATTATGAATAAATACATGATAAATACCTAGCTAGCTTGTTCCAAAGGATTCGACAATATAATATGAGGCGTAACCTAGAAATATGTACCTTTTAGGTCATAGCTAGAAAATTCATAGGCTACTACTTCATAGAGAGTAAACCGTCATGGTCTCCAAGCACGATTGTATGGGACACTCATCATATGGATGATGTGTATGGTGATGTGGATGGTGATCGGTGCTACCTGGGTGACAGGTAACCCGTCATTCTGTCAGAATGAGTGTCGCTTTCTCAACTGCTTGGAATTGAATGTTGATTTTGATTTTTTTGTGTTATTCTATGATTAGGCTAATGTTTGGCCATGAGTTGGAGGTGTTTTGGTGTTTTTTTGTTATTGATTGTTGAATTAATCAATTATTATGATGTCGTGCATAATTATCGTGATTATTGGGTGATTATTTGGTGATTTGCATGTTTTGGTGAATCATGCATCATGGTGAACGAACCTCGGTCCAATTTTGGTGCGCTCTGGTCCTATGGGGGATTCAAGAGCAAGTAGATGGTTCCAATAGGAATCAGTGAAGCATTACTTATAGTGATAGTAGCAATTTGGTGTGCTTTGATCCTATGGGGGGAATTCAGGAGTGAGATGGGCATGTGCTGTCCATAATGGTTCCGCATGCACTGTAGAGTCATGGTGTTGAGTACATTGCATTTGTGGTTTGCATATGTATGGAGTAATGATACTGATGATTAAGAATACTTTGATGGTGTATGCGAATGAATTGTGATGAATGACTTTTGATGTTTTTTTAGTGGTTCTATGCTCCTTTTTGGGTTACAGATGAACATGTAACTGAGTAGCTGCTTAGAAGATGAAGAAATTTATTTTTCTCTAGCGTGCAACCAATCCCTAGTACTCATGAGTATTCTAACATCCCTCCTACGTCAGGTGCTTAGAAAGGGATCATGGACAAGTTGGTGTTGGAAAACAACGAGCTAAAGAGGCAGAAGAGGATGCGTGGAACAAGACTTTCTTATATGGGATTCCTTAGGACCCATTAGGCTTTATTTTTCTCCTCTTGTATCTTGAGTTTCTTGTTTTGTACTTCAAGATGGTAACTCTTCCTATTATTAATGAGTGAAGTTCTTTTTCTATTTCAAAGTGTGTTATTTCTTTTGGATATTTGCAAATATGACATTTGAGTTCCTTGAGATCTGTTAGCATTGTACATTTGCATACATCATTTGCATTGCATCTTTTGCATTCCAGGTTCTCACTCTTTCTTCTTCCTTTATTAGACAAGCTGAATCACCGGTATAATACTCGGGTAGGCCGTCAGCGCAGAACGAACCAATTAGAGCAAGAAAATAGGGCACTCCGTGAGGAACTCTCAACACTTAAAGAAAGCTTGGAAAGACTCAATGCTAGAATGGAAGCATTGGCGGCTGCCCATAATCAGTCGTTACACAAGTCACATGATCATGTTCAGGGAACTATAATCTCAGAAATTGTATCCACGCCGATCCCAGTGGCACCCACAAGTGAACCACATTATAGGATGCCTCCTGGTTTTCCATGGGGAATGCCTCATTTATTTAATCCAGCCGGATACCGTCCACCAGTTCTGAAAATTCCTGCTACAACTGTTATTCCTACTGTAACTGATATTCCTGTTGTAACTGTTATTCCGGCTGTAACTGCTGTAATGATTTTGCCACCACCTTTGGTGAATACTATTCCTTATACTCTTGAAGAACCAGTGTTCCATACTGCACCTAGTGAGAGTTTTGGATTTGATGAAAGGATGGATGAGTTCCAAGATAAGTTCTTGGAGATGCAGAAAGAGATTAAGGCTCTCCGTGACAAAGGAAACTATTGCCCTCAGAGTCACCTTGTTATGTATGTCTGCAAAATGTCAACACATACCAACAATGATCAGTTGTTGATTCATTACTTTCAGGATAGTCTGACAGGCGCAACTCTTAAATGGTACACAGGGCTGGATAATATGAAAATCCATACTTTAAATGATCTTTGTGATGCTTTTATCATACAATACAAGTATAATATTGATATGGCACCTGACATAGATCAGTTGAGAGCCATGAACCAGAAGGACAAGGATGATTTCAAAGAGTATGCCCAACGCTGGTGCGAACTGGCTGCTCAGATTACACCACTTCTAAAGGAAAAAGAATGACTAAGATTTCATTGAAGACTTTAAGTCCCTTTTTCTATGAAAGGATGGTAGCTAGCACATCTAGTGATTTTACTAAGATGGTAAACATGGGAATGCACCTGGAAGAGGAAGTTCACGAGGGTAGACTGACTAAAGAAGCTGGTACTTCTACCAATGCAAAGAAACATGGAAGTAGTTTTGTAAAGATGAAAGAACAAGAAGTGAGTGTTGTACACAATGGTCCGTCTAGAAGGAGGTACCAACCACATCAACAAATTGCAGTTGTGTCTCTAGTTATTAATACTCTTGCTCATCAACCGCAGTTTACATAGCCATATCAACCACAGTCATAGGTTCCACAACAACAAAATCAACATTATCAGAATCAACAACCTTCCCAACAGGCTCGACAACCATTCAACAATCAGATTCGTGGGCATAGGAACTCAAATTTTGATCCTATCCCTATGACTTATGCAGAATTTTTTCCCGCTTTGTTGCAGAAAGGACACATTCAAGCTAAATCTCCATTAGAAGTTCCGAAAGACCTCCCATATTGGTACAAGGCAGATCAATTTTGTCTGTATCATCAAAAAGCACCAGGTCATAATATTGAGAATTGTATCGGGCTGAAAGCAGATGTGCATAGGTTAGTCGAATGTGGGATTTTGTTTTTCAAGGACACAAATCCAAATGTGCAAGCCAATCCTCTCCAACCACATGGAGTTGTCAATGTCAATATGGCGCAGGGCCGCCTTGGGAAATATATTGTTTTCAATATCAGGTACATCCGAGAATCTTTGGTAAGGATGCATGGAGGACTGACCAGGATGATATTCTTTAGCCATGAAAGGCATAATTATGCTGCTTGTAGTGTTTGTTCCGTCAATTCATGAGGGTTCCTTTTGGTAAGAAGTGATATTCAAGATTTGTTAGACCAAAGGGTCATTACGGTCGCCTATGACAGGAATCCAGTTGAGATAGATGAAGATGAAGAGGTTTTTGTAATTGTGCCTCACTTTAAAGAATTTGAGTGTCTTGAGTTCACGTATGACAGTAGAAAATCTTCCACAACTCCTTTGGTCATCAATGTTCCTGGCCCAACCCCATATGTTTCTGATAGAGAGGTTCCTTATAACTAGAATGCCACTATGTTGGAGAATGGGAGAGAGGTGCCTCTACCTTTCTTGCCATGAGTTGTTAGCATTGTTGATATTAGCAGGGTTACTAGGAGTGGTTGTGTTTTCTCTTTAACACCTACAAAAGAGAAGGAGATATCTTTTAAGCAGCCAATTGTGAAAAGTTCAGACATGGGGAAGACTAGTGGGGCTGATCCCCTTTCTAAATATGATGAGTTTCTAAAAATGATTAAGAGAAGTGAGTATAAGATTATAGACCAACTTCTGCAAACTCCGTCCAAAATTTATGTGTTACAATTGCTGATGAGCTCTGAAGCTCACAGAGAGGCGTTACAGAGACTCCTCGAAAAATCTTACGTCGACCATGACATGACCGTGGATCAATTTGATGGAATTATAGAACATCACCTCGTGCAACAATCTTAGTTTTTGTGAAGAAGAACTCCCATAAGAGGGGAGAAAGCACAACATGGCACTACACATGAATGATGCATTATCAAGTGTGCTAGTTGACACTGGATCATCATTAAATGTGATGCCGAAAACCACTCTTGCGAGATTGACATATTAAGGATCACTTGTGAGACCAAGTGGTGGTGTTGTTACAGCTTTTGATGGGTTAAGGAAGACCATGATTGGGGAAGTGAACCTACCAATGACCATTGGGCCTCATATTTTTCAAATCACATTTCAGGTCATGGACATTCATGCTACCTATAATTATTTGTTGGGTAGGCCATGGATACATAAGGCTGGAGCAGTCACGTCTACTTTGCACTAGAAGTTGAAGTTTGTTAATGAAGGAAAGTTGGTTATAGTTTGTAGAGAGAGACTTTTGGTGGTAAGTCACTTCTCTTCTTTCTCATACATTGATGTAGACGAGGAAGTAGGAACCTAGTTCCAAGCTCTTTCAATTGCTGGTAGTAGTACCAAGAAGAGTGGGGTCTCTATTTCATCTTTCAAGGATGTGCAACGTGTTGTGGAAAGTGGTTCTCAGGAAGGATGGGGAAGGTTTTGTCATTTCCCGAAAACAAGAACAGAGAGGGTCTCAGTTTCTCCTTTGTCAACTCCAACATGACTGCTACAAAATGCATGACCATTTCACCTATTGAATAGGTTTTTCGTAGCGGAGGGATCATCCATCCACCTAAACTCAATGCTATACTTGAAGACGAGTCTGATGAAGATCAAACTGACTTTGTGATGCATGGAGCAGTCACCCAGAATTGGAGTGTTGTCAATGTTCCTGTTGTTGTTCATTTATCAAAGTAATTTTCTTTTGTTGTGTTTGTCACAATTGCAAAAAAGGTCGGCGAAAACAAACAGAAGAGTCACCACCAAACATTATTTATCCCAAAGAAGGGGAAAAGAAACGATCGAAGAAAAACTAAAAGAAAGGAGAAGACAAGATCATCGTAACCAAATCTTGGATTCGGGAGTCGGTTACACAAGGGGAAGGTATGAGCACCCTTCACGTGTATTATACTCAACAGGATCCATGCTTGTTGTCTATCAAAAGGAGTGAGTTGTCTAAAAGCTAGTGCTAAATGGGGAAGGGAAAATAAAAAGGAAACTCGATAGGACATCGTCGCCCTATGCCTACGTATTCCCTCGTGCAATGGGAAAGTTAGAGTCAACGTAGTTCAGAAAACTACGGGTGATAGGGAGAAGGTTTCTCGCCGAGACATCTCCGTCTTGTGCCTACGTATCCTTATCTAGTATGAGAAATCAGAGCAAATGTAGTTCGGGTAAACTAGACCACTGGTTGGTTAAGTTTTTTTTATGAGTGACATTAAGTTCCCATTCCAGCAGTTAGGGTCGATGTCTATTTGCAGTAGAACGAAAAAACAACGTACTCTTTTCTGAAAATAATTTGAGAATAATCCTGAAGCATAAAAAGGTATAAATTTGGTTTATGAGTTTTAGAGAAGTGAATTAAATTTGTTTGAGATTCACGTTGCACTAAAGACTATGACATAGGAGCGAATGCATCGCATATCGCCCAAAGGGCATACACTAAACACTCTAGATAAGTAAGGAGAAACCCCTCACTCACTATTTCCCATATACTTAAGGCTCGTGGCGTACAATGTTCATCATTCTTTATTAGGTGTCTTAGAGTTATTTGAGATGAGAAGAGAAGACACAAAAGAAAACACTAAAGGGAAACTAAAAATCCTAATATTGTCATGCAAAATGGTCCTAAGGTTAGGATGTAAAGGAAGTCTACCTAATGTTATCATACAAATGAATGGACCTAAAGTTGAGGTAAAGAAGGGACTATCCTAAATGTTATCATGCAAAGGATTGAAAGCCTAATGTCTCTCCTACTCCCACAACTAAACACCAATCAATTCAATCACAAATGAAAACAAGAATGAAACTTAAACAAGTTCCAAAAAGAGAAGAAGGATGAAGAAGAAATAAGGAAATGCAAGATGGAGAACATATATGATAGCCCAAAAGCAAAGCGTCAAAGATATGCATATCAATCTCATACAAGACAAACATCAACAACATGCCAACATATCACATAAGCATTCACAATCACAAAGCAATATGACATAAAGTCAAATGGCACAAGAAACATGGTAGGGCAGCAAGCACAACCTATCATACTCAAGTCATGACAATGATCAAAGAGAAGGCACAAGACAACAAGTCATGCATACCATTCATACACAAGTCAACACCATATTAAACAAACACGCATACAAATAGTCCCCAAAGGGAGAAGCATATGAATAAGACATGAGACCAAATAAGAGATCACAATATCAACAAGATCATCAAGTTAAACATCCAAACATGCACACACAAGAGAGATCATACAAATGGAATCAAACAAGCCTCAAGAGGAATTCAAACATCAACTCATCCATACAAGAGAAATAACCATCAAATAAACATCAAACACTCAAATGACTTGAAGAAGGACAGAATAGCACTCAAACATGAATTAAAAACAACATCATATCATTTTGCAATTTAAAATCAAATAAAAAACAAAATAAAAAGGCAAATAAAACCTAAAAAAGGATGGAACTTAGTTAAAGCACTAACAAAAACCCAAGAACATCACCATAGGTCAGAAACCATCAAAGGATCATATGTCAATTTCCTCATGATTTTAAATGGCTCAAAAATAATTTTAAAACAATTAAAATTAACCAAATAAATGAAAAATACATGGAAAATAGAAAAACCAACAATAAATATCTAAGAAAATCACCATAGATTCAAAACCATCATAGGATCATATAATAGTTTTCTCATCATTTTGAAATGTCTAAAAACAATTTTAATCTAATTAAAATTGGCTCAAACAAATTAAAAATAAAAAAATATATAAAATGGAAAAATAAAAATGCACAAAAATAAAAATTAGAAAGAGTAAAATAAAAGGAAATTTTAGAAAATATTTTGGTATTTTTCTGATAAAAAAATGAATTTTCTATGAATTTCTGAAAATAAAATGAATTTAAAAACAAAATAGAAAAAAAAAATAAAACAAAAACAACAAGATGCGTTGAATATGAGCACATTAAATGACGTGGCTAATGCAAAGGGCAGAAAGCACGCATCCACGGTGGGTCTGAGTCAATCTCATCATTTCCAACAAGCGAAGGTAAATCACACCAAATTAGAACAAGTGGCATGATGGACGGTAAGATCATCATCTTCAACCTCCAGCCACTTGAAAATCTCAAACAAATTGCATAAACTTGAAGGTCCTTCAAACCATAACCATTGGAGCTCATGTAAGAGCACAAATTGTGTCTTAGTTATATCTCTATGTTTTGATGATAACACTTATAAATTTTGTATTCTAGAATTATATACTCTAAACGTGGTCTAGATTGTTTGCTACAGGCACTAAAGAAAATTATCTTAAGAAAGCAAATTTGGATCTGAACAATGTTATTATGAAAGGCTTCATAAGTTCAAGAGCATCTTAGTGAAGATCTGAACGCTGCTCTCAGAAGAATCTGATTACTGTCTCTTGAAGATTCTGAAGCAAAAGCCTCTAAAGCATAGAAGACTCTGCTCTGAGAGATTTACACGCTCAAGCACACAAGCTGCACCTACTCTGATTCAGCTCAATCTGAAGAATATCCAAGACTCTGAAGATCCAGATGATCTCTAGTCTGGAGACTCTGAAGATTCAGATTCTAATGTTGAAAGCTGAACTTACTTTGAAGAAGATTTAAATATGTTCGTTGGTTTATCTCAACAGCTCTTTCCTATTTTGTGCTAGACACAAGGACACAGACAAAAAGGTTTTATCTGTGCATTCCATTCTGAGGAAAGTTTTCTGCAAGTGAAGACAAAAGGCATCAGGCTTGTTTCAGCACAACCTCCAATGTGAGGACAAAAGGCTTCAGGCTTTTCTGCACAGCCTTCAACGTAACAAGACTTCTTGGATCTTAGTGCCTATATAAAGAAGTCCACTCCATCTTCTTCAATATCGAACTTCTAGCAAAATCACTCATCAAAGCAAATCTCTAAAAGCTCTTATTATTTTATTTTGCTTTAACTTTGTTCTTAACTTAAGAGAAATATCACAGTTGTGATAACAGCTTATTAGAAGCATTCTTACTCTTGTAAAAGTTTTACATTGTTTGTAAAAGGTTTTCCTTAAGAGGATCCAGTTGGGATCAGTTGCTCTTGAGAAGACTAAGAACAGTTGTTCTTAGGTGTTGCTATTTGTAATCTGGTTAATTTAAATAGTGGATTAAGTCCTTGACAGAGAAAGGCAAATCACTCTTGAGAGGGTGGACTGGAGTAGTTGTTTTCAACGAACCAGGATACAAATATCTGTGTTCTAATCTTTGATTTTTAGTCTTACTTATTCAACCCCCCCCCCCCTTCTAAGTAATTTTCTCACCTTCAGTTGGCATCAGAGCTCCGGTTCTGCGTGTGCTCCACTTAACCGTGACAGTTAAAGATCCAGTGAGAAAGATACTTTGATATTTGTTTGGTTGTCATTATGGATAATACATCTACATCAACTTACAAATATGAAGGAGATAGGATCAGTACCAAGCCACCCATGTTTGATGGGGAAAAATTTGACTATTGGAAAGATAGAATAGAAAGTTTTTTCCTTGGGTATGATGCTGATCTTTGGGATATGGTCATTGATGGATATAAACATCCTACTGATGAGGATGGCAAAAAGATTGATAGAAAATCAATGACTGAAGTACAGAAAAGAGATTTCAAGAATCACCACAAAGCCAGAACTATATTGCTTAATGCAATCTCTCATACTGAGTATGAGAAGATTACAAACAGAGATACTGCTCATGACATGTTTGAGTCACTCAAAATGACTCATGAGGGAAACTCTCAGGTTAAAGAGACCAAGGCGCTGGCGCTCATACAGAAGTATGAGGCATTTAAAATGGAAGAGTCTGAAAATGTAGAAACCATGTTTTCTAGATTTCAGATTCTTACAGCTGGTCTGAAAGTTCTGGATAAGGGCTACTCAACGTCAGATCATGTCAAGAAGATCATCAGAAGTCTTCCCACCAGATGGAGACCAATGGTGACTGCATTGAAGATGGCAAAAGATCTGAACAAGATCTCTTTAGAAGAACTTATCAGTTCTTTGAGAAGCCATGAAATAGAGCTGGAGGAAGATGAACCCCAGAAGAAAGATAAAGGTAAATCCATAGCTTTAAAATCTAACAAACCTGTTAAAGCTTTGCAGGTAAAAGAAGAAAGCTCTGAAGAATCTTCTTCTGAAGAAGAAGATGAACTGTCCATGCTTTCCAGAAGAATCAACAAGCTCTGGAAGCACAAGGGAAAGAAGTTTAACAACTTCAGAAAAGCTGACCACAGGAAGGAATCTTCTGGACACAGAAGATCTGGAAAGAAAGAAGTCACATGCTATGAATGCAAGGAACCTGGGCATTACAAAAATGACTGCCCCAAACTTCTCAAGGAGAAACCCAAGAGAAAGTTTGATAAAAAGAAGAAGGTTCTTATGGCAACTTGGGATGATTCAGATGAATCTGAATCTGAATCTGAAGCAGAAGAAGAGTGTGCCAACATGGCACTAATGGCTGGAATAGAAGATCAGAATGAAGAATTATCATCTGAATCTGAGTCAGACTCTGACTCTGACGCTGAAGAGGTAATGTCTAAACTTACCAAAGAAGAACTTATAAAGGTGTTATCTGAAGTTTTGAAAAGCTATAATAATATCAAACTCAAAAACAAGAAGCTGAAAAGCAATCTTGAATCTGAGATTGATAATCTGAAAACAGAACTTGTTGAGCAGAGAGAAATAAATATAAAAATCAAAAATGATTTGGAAATTGCCCAACAAGAATCTGACTCTGAAGCTAAGTCATCTGAAAATATTTTGGAAAAATATGACTCTAGTTTTCAGAGGTTCCTCACTAAAAGCATAGACAGAAGCAAGATGGCTTCTATGATCTATGGAGTTAGTAGGAATAAAAGAAAGGGAATTGGATTTCAATCTTCTTCTCTTGAAAAAGATGTAAGACCAATACCTGTAGATGATCTGATCATTAAGATAACTCCTTTATACTCTAATTTTAAATTTGGTCATTTAAATAATATTAAACACAAGAGCTCTGAAAAGAATACTCATGTGTTTAGATCTAAGGCAAGTCTAAACAAAAACTATGTTGAAAAACAAAAGTTTAGACAAACCTACAAGGCAACTAACCCTAAAGGACCCAAGAAGATCTGGGTACCTAAAGACAAAATAATCCCTGTTGCAGATGTCCTTAGCAGCAAAGTCAGGACACCAATCATGGTACCTGGACTCTGGATGCTCACGACACATGACGGGAGAAAGGTTTATGTTCCAAAGTCTGGAACTTAGATCTGGAGGGGACGTGAAATTTGGAGGGAACCAGAAGGGCAAGATCATTGGCTCTGGAACTATAGGTAATGGCAACCTACCCTCTATTTCTAATGTTCTGCTAGTTGAAGGATTGAAACATAATCTATTGTCCATAAGTCAATTAAGTGACAATGGTTATGATATAATCTTTAATCAAAAATGTTGTAAAGCTGTATGTCAAAAGGATGGTTCTATCCTATTCAATGGAAAGAGGAAACACAACATTTATAAAATTAATCTTTCAGAACTTAAAGTTCAAAATGTAAAATGCCTCTTATCTGTGAATGATGAGCAATGGGTCTGGCATAGAAGATTGGGGCATATTAATATGAGACGTATATCTCAGATTAATAAACTCAATCTGGTCAGAGGACTTCCTAAGTTGAAGTTCAACTCAGATGCTCTGTGTGAAGCATGTCAAAGAGGTAAATTTTCAAAATCTCATTTTAAATCAAAAAATGTTGTTTCTACCTCCAGACCATTGGAATTACTTCACATTGATCTGTTTGGACCAGTGAAAACTGCATCCATCAGAGGCAAGAAGTATGGGTTAGTCATTGTAGATGACTACAGCAGATGGACATGGGTAAAGTTTCTAAAACACAAGGATGAGTCTCATTCTGTGTTCTTTGACTTCTGCAATCAAGTCCAGACTGAAAAAGATTGTAAAATTATTAAAGTCAGAAGTGATCATGGTGGAGAATTTGAAAATAAACATTTTGAAAAATATTTTTCTGAAAAAGGCATTGCACATGATTTCTCCTGCCCTAGAACTCCACAACAAAATGGAGTTGTAGAGAGGAAAAATAGAACATTGCAAGAAATGGCCAGAACCATGATCAACGAGACAAATCTGGCAAAATATTTCTGGGCAGAAGCAATTAACACAGCTTGTTATATTCAGAACAGAGTGTCTGTAAGACCTCTTCTGAAAAAGACTCCCTATGAATTGTGGAGAAACAGAAAGCCTAACATTGCTTATTTTCATCCTTTTGGATGTATTTGTTATATGCTTAATACTAAAGATAATCTGAACAAGTTTGATTCCAAAGCACAGAAGTGTTTCATGCTTGGTTATTCTGAACGCTCTAAAGGCTACAGAGTATTCAATACTGAAACACAGATTGTGGAAGAATCTATTCATGTCAGATTTGATGATAAGCTTGGCTCTGAAAAGCCAAAGCAGTTTGAAAGTTCTGCAGATAGAGAAGTGATTCTCACAGACTCTGAAGGCTCAGAGGCAGAAAAGGAAAAGAACAAAGAATCTGACGCAACCCCAGATGCTACACCTTTGACCTCCCAACTAAACAACTTGCATATTTCTGAAAGACCAACTGTCAGAGGATCTTCTTCCAGAATCAAAGCTTCTCATCCAGAAGATGTGATAATTGGAAAGAAAGATGATCCTATAAGGACAAGATCATTTCTCAGAACTTCTGAATCTTCCTTATTTGGCTTAGTGTCAATGATAGAACCAACATCTGTAGATGAGGCTCTGGAAGATAATGAATGGATTATAGCTATGCAAGAAGAGATGAATCAATTCACCAGAAATGAAGTTTGGGATCTGGTTCCTAGACCTAAAGGATTCAATGTCATTGGAACAAAATGGGTCTTCAGGAATAAGCTGAATGAAAAGGGAGAGGTAGAAAGGAATAAGGCAAGGCTGGTTGCTCAAGGATATAGTCAACAAGAAGGTATTGATTACACTGAGACATATGCTCCAGTGGCAAGGTTAGAATCTATTTGTCTTCTTATTTCATTTGCTGCACAGAATAACATCACTCTGTATCAGATGGATGTTAAAAGTGCTTTTCTTAATGGTATTATAGAAGAAGAAGTATATGTCCACCAACCTCCTGGTTTTGAAAGTGAAAACTTTCCAGATCATGTTTTCAAATTAAAGAAATCCCTTTATGGATTAAAACAAGCTCCCAGAGCTTAGTATGAGAGGTTGAGCAACTTCCTTCTGAAGAAAAATTTTATCAGAGGAAAAGTGGATACAACTTTATTCTGTAAAACTGTTAAGAAAGATCTGTTAATTTGTCAAATTTATGTAGATGACATTATTTTTGGATCAACAAATATTACGCTTGGAAAGGAGTTTGCTAAATGTATGCAGGAAGAATTTGAAATGAGCATGATGGGAGAATTGAGATTCTTCTTGGGAATCCAAGTCAATCAGACTCCAGAGTGTACCTACATACATCAAACCAAATATGTTAAAGAGCTTCTGAAGAAGTTCAACATGGTTGATAGCAAAATGGCAAAGACCCCAATGCATCCTACAAGCACTCTAGGTAAGGAAGAGGTAAGTAAGAAGGTATATCAAAAACTCTACAGAGGTATGATTGGATCTCTTCTATACTTGACTGCTTCTAGACCAGATATTCTGTTTAGTGTCTGCTTATGTGCGAGATTCCAATCAGATCCTAGAGAATCACACTTAACAACTGTTAAGAGGATTCTAAGGTATCTGAAAGGTACTGCTAACATGGGTTTATGTTACAGAAGATTTGATGAATTTTCATTAGTTGGATTCTGTGATGCTGACTATGCTGGAGACAGAGTTGAACGTAAGAGCACTTCTGGAAGCTGTCAGTTTCTTGGAAGTCATCTGATCTCATGGTACAGCAAGAAGCAACCTACCATAACACTATCAACTACATAGGCAGAATACATTGCTGCTGCTGGATGTTGTACTCAGATGCTCTGGATGAAGAGTCAATTAGAAGATTATCAAATTTATGAGAGTAATCTTTCTATCTTCTGTGATAATACTTCTGCTATATGTTTGTCAAAAAATCCAATCTTGCATTCTAAGGCAAAACATATAGAAATTAAACATCACTTCATCAGAGACTATGTTCAGAAGGGTGTAATTAATTTAGCTTTTGTTGATACAGATCATCAATGGGCTGATATTTTCACAAAACCCCTTGCTGAAGATAGATTTAAGTTCATTCTGAAAAATATTTGTATGGATTTTTGTCCAGAGTAATATTTATCAGAGGCAACCTCTCAGATGCAAAATGTTTAATGATCTGAAGTATTTCATCTGTCTATTTGTTCATTTACATTCATTCAATTATTTTTGTGTGAAACTCTGAACTAACAAGCTCAGAAGATCTGAAAGTTGGAAACGTTTCATTTCTTGAGAGACATCAGATGCGCCAGTAAAGCAAACACGTGTCACTCAATATCTGAAAAGATGAAGTGCTCAGCTGAATTGACGTTTGAGGTATTGCTTTGAAAATCTCACTTTTCTTGGTTTTCCCCCCAGCTGTCATAAATTTAATGTGAAATGATTATTTTTCATTAAATGCTGTCCAAACGTGCGTAAGTGTCTTTTGTGTGCCCTATGCTTGATTTTTGGTTATCTATATATATCACCTATCACACTATTTTCACACTTTCCACATTCACTTCATTCATGCGTTGCTGCTTTCTTTTCAATCTCTACCAAAACCCTAAACCTAAACCAAGATCCTCTTCTTCTTCAATGGCGTCTACTTCAAACACTGCTGCAAAACCCAACAAGACTATAATGTACAAAGAACCTGAACGAACCTTATTCACTCCAGTGGCTGATCTGGAGGTGCTCTGTGAAAGCTTCATTGATCTTGATTCGTTAAAGGAAAATGGGTTCGACCTCATTTCTGCCATTAAAGCTCAAGGTTGGGAAAAATACTTTGAAAGGCTAATGGGTCCTGTATTTCCATCACTGGTAAAGGAATTTTGGATTCATGCAACCGCTGGTCCCAAGTTTATTCATTCCTCGGTTCTTGGAATGGAGATAGTTATTACTGAAAAACTGATCAGACAACTGTTCAGTTATACTGAATCTGATGGAGTTTCAAATCTTGCTTCTTCTCGCATTGATATGGCTAGAGTTTATGAAGAAGTTACTATAGCTGGAATGCCGTCAAGTAAGGTTAAAGATTTGAAACCCATTTATAGGATCTGGGCAAAAATCTTTATGAGTACATTTTTTCACAGAAAACCATCCAACTCACCAGACTATGTGAGTTCGGAACATCTGTATTTCATGTACTGCATTAGCAAAAATGTCAAAGTGGATCTACCGTATCTTATCTTCAGTCATCTACTAACTCATGTCAAAGAAACCAGAGAGGAGGTAAGAGCTAAAGCTGGTAAAGTTAGGACTTGGATACCCCTGGGAAGGTTGATTTCAGACATCCTTATTGAGAACAAGCTGGTACAGCATCTAACAGATGCGAAGATTACAGAAGATCTGACTTACATCATTGGCTATGAAATAAATGGACTCAATCTGAAAAGGATGAAAATCATTTCAGAATTGAAAGGACAACTAAGGAAGATCAACTCTGAAGAGGTTCAAGGCAGAAGAATTCCTGTGGAAGACTTTCCACTATTCAGTGCAGATGAACCAAAGGAATTTGTCTGGCTGTATATTACTGAATGTCTAAAGGAAGGAATTCCTCTACCTGCTAATCTTGTTCAGAAGCCAGGAGAAGAATTTCCAAATCAGATGAAGGAAAAGCGCAGTAAGAGGAAAGCTGAAGAAGGATCCGTTCAGAAGAAGAGAAAAGCATCTGAAGCTTCAAGAAAGAAGAAGAAAGAAGGAAAGAAAGCCAGAATCAGTCCTAGAGAAGCCACTCTGGAAGAGATCAGAGACACCATTCAACAGGTATTAGCATCTGATCCTACACCTACTGTTCATTCACCCCTGTCTTCACCACAACTCTCTCCAAGCCTTATACAAAGAACTTCCAAATCCAAACAGTCTGTCAATATCTCATATGAACCACTCTCCTCTGAACCAGTAAATTTACAATCATCTCCTGTACCAATTCCATCTGAACCACAACCTCAAACAATTCAAACAGAAATTCCACCACCAGAACCAACTCAACCAGAAAACTCTCCAACAGTAACTCCACCAGAACCAACTCGACCAGAAAACTCTCCAACAGTAACTCCACCAGAACCAACTCAACCAGAAAACTCTCCAACAGTAACTCCACAACCAACTTTGTCACAACTAGAGAATCCCCAATTAGAGACTCTCCAACCAGAAACAATTATTTCAGAACAAAACCAACCAGAGACTGTTCAAACTGAACACTCTGAACAAACAATTCCCTCAGAAGATCCAAATCTTTCTGACAATATTCTTGATATTCAACCCCTCAACCAAACAATTATAATTTCTTCAACATCTGTTCACTCAGATGAATCTTCTGATTCATCTGACTGTGATTCAGAATCACTCAAACAAGCTCGCTCTGAAAGTGTTATGAAGAAACATCTTAACATTGCCTTATTTCATACCCCACCAAACTCTCCATCTCATCAACAACCATCTGACACTCAATCATCTGAAAACCAAACCATTCCTCAACCACCTGAAACTAATCCATCTGAAAATCAGGCTTTTCCTCAACCATCTGAACTCCCTCAATCTGACATCCACACATCTCAACCACCATTACCTCAACCACAACCATCTGAACCTACTCCTGTTAACACCCCTAATCCTTTTTCCTCTGGACAGTCTGAACAGTCAGATCTAGGATCTTGTGTTAATGCTATGTTTGATATTTTCAAAAAGGAGTTAGATTCTGAATATGATCGTGTTAAGGCTGTATGCATGTCTAGTTTGGATCCCACTGTTTCGAATACTGCTTGGAAACGCTTCATCTGGATGTTCAACAAAGCTGCCTTAAAAGTTAGAGCTAAATGCTCTAAGCTTGCTAAGACTAAATTTGCAGAATTAATCAAGGTAACTCTAATGAACATGCCTCCTCCTCCTCCTGTGTTACTTTTGGAAGCTGCTCCTCCAGTAGTTCCTGAATCTGAAATGGTTGAACAAGCTTCTGTTGAAAACCAAACTGAAGGGAACCCTGCTGCTACTGCATCTGCTCCATCTTCATCTGTGGTTTCAGAACTTGTGAATGATGTGAAGGATATAAAGGACTGGATGATCAAGCAAGAAAAGACAACTGAGGAAATCAAGACCTGGATGTCTAAGCAAGAAGAGTCAGCTGCCAAGATGACAGAGCTTCTGACCCTTATTGCCTCTCGCCAGACCTAGTTTTATTTGTTGTTTTGCACATGAACTGATTTTTGCTATCTGTTTATCTTTTGTTGTGTTATGTGTTTTGGCATCTGCCTGTTTGACTGTGAACTTTGGTTTGTTTTGATTGCATGATATCTTGTTTTGCTGCTATATGTTTCTTTTCTTCTATATCTTTCTGTCTTTAAAATTCTTTTTGATTATGACAAAAAGGGGGAGAAAAAGAGAAACTGAGTGTTCAACCTATAAGCAATTACTAAAACTGAAATTCAGACATTTGATTAACTTACTTTGAATTTAAGTCTTTCAGATTACATTGATATATCTGACATAATTCTTTGAAGTTACCCTGAGACTATGTCAACCAGAACCTGATCCTCTACAACAAATCTGAGTATTCAATCAACTCTGATATCTTACTCTGATACATTTATTCTGAAAGAGAATTCATGCAAGATGATAACCAGACGCTCTGACTGAAGGAAGTCATATGTATTTGGCATCAAGATTTGACTCTGAACTCTTTCATCAGGCTCTGAATCTGAAATATACTTAATCAGAAAGGGAAGTATTCTATTCTATTGAAGTATTTATTTCAGGGGGAGATTGTTAATCTCAGGGGGAGTTTCTAATTCTTACTCTTTATTGAACAAAATTTTCTCATGTTTTGTCATCATCAAAAAGGGGGAGATTGTAAGAGCACAGATTGTGTCTTAGTTATATCTCTATGTTTTGATGATAACACTTATAAATTTTGTATTCTAGAATTATATACTCTAAACGTGGTCTAGATTGTTTGCTACAGGCACTAAAGAAACTTATCTTAAGAAAGCAAATTTGGATCTGAACAATGTTATTATGAAAGGCTTCATAAGTTCAAGAGCATCTTAGTGAAGATCTGAACGCTGCTCTCAGAAGAATCTGATTACTGTCTCTTGAAGATTCTAAAGCAAAAGCCTCTAAAGCATAGAAGACTCTGCTCTGAGATATTTACACGCTCAAGCACACAAGCTGCACCTACTCTGATTCAGCTCAATCTGAAGAATATCCAAGACTCTGAAGATCCAGATGATCTCTAGTCTGGAGACTCTGAAGATTCAGATTCTAATGTTGAAAGCTGAACTTACTTTGAAGAAGATTTAAATATGTTTGTTGGTTTATCTCAACAGCTCTTTCCTATTTTGTGCTAGACACAAGGACACAGACAAAAAGGTTTTATCTGTGCATTCCATTCTGAGGAAAGTTTTCTGCAAGTGAAGACAAAAGGCATCAGGCTTGTTTCAGCACAGCCTCCAATGTGAGGACAAAAGGCTTCAGGCTTTTCTGCACAGCCTTCAACGTAACAAGACTTCTTGGATCTTAGTGCCTATATAAAGAAGTCCACTCCATCTTCTTCAGTATCGAACTTCTAGCAAAATCACTCATCAAAGCAAATCTCTAAAAGCTCTTATTATTTTATTTTGCTTTAACTTTGTTCTTAACTTAAGAGAAATATCACAGTTGTGATAACAGCTTATTAGAAGCATTCTTACTCTTGTAAAAGTTTTACATTGTTTGTAAAAGGTTTTCCTTAAGAGGATCCAGTTGGGATCAGTTGCTCTTGAGAAGACTAAGAACAGTTGTTCTTAGGTGTTGCTATTTGTAATCTGGTTAATTTAAATAGTGGATTAAGTCCTTGACAGAGAAAGGCAAATCACTCTTGAGAGGGTGGACTGGAGTAGTTGTTTTCAACGAACCAGGATAAAAATATCTGTGTTCTAATCTTTGATTTTTAGTCTTACTTATTCAACCCCCCCCCCCCTTCTAAGTAATTTTCTCACCTTCAGCTCATAGTTGTTTCATTTGACGTGGCTTTTCAAGACGATCTCAACCATATCATCGTGTCATATTTCTTTAAACCATAGCTCACTCGATTTGAAAAACACCCAAAAGAAAATCAAACACGGATTTGAAAATTGAACATCAAAACTCAACTAAAACCAAAATCTAACAATCCTAACATCATCAGCACATCAAGGACTACATCTTAGCAATAAATTTGAGTTGAAATGGTTAAGAATTGTACATATTGAAGTTCAACTTCAGAGCTCTGAAAATGTGGTCCTCTAGCTTGATTCAGGCCATGATTCTTCAAGTTCTTGAGCTGGTTAGCTTCACTGAATGTTGGTGAAGCTAATTGAATAGAGAATTTGAGTGTTTAGGGTGTGAAAATGAAAATTCGAAGTTCAATCTTAAGAGTTCAAATGAGATCTCAGCAGGGTGATTCTGGCTATCAAAGCTTGTGAAAATGAGTGGAATGAGTCCCTTATTTATAGGAGAAGATTTATGAATGGAGAGGGAGGATGAATGATGCCAATTTTAACAAATTCGTGCACACCTGTAGCATGAGCAAAATGTGACTTGAAAGTTGTCAAAACTCACTCAAACCTTGCGTTTTAAGGCTCTAATCAACCCAGGCAAGTTGGTTAATCATGTTTAAATTGGATTTGTGGCTTAATTTGGTGATTAAAGGCCAATTCAAACAAAATCAATTCTGACTTGAAGTGGATTTTTAGCTTTGAAATTCAATCTTTGCAACCATGGTTCTCACAATGTGGGAGGCTTTTTGAGATGATTCTTCTTGCATTGGATAGAGGATGATGCCAACTTTATAATATGAAAAGAAAGTATTGATTTGCCAATCTAAGTTGAGAGATATGATCCTTCAAAGTAGCCTCCATGAAAAGGTTCAAAATTGCAAAACACTTACACAAATTTTAAGTCTTTTTAGGGACCAAAAATGACCTATAATATTTTGACAAAAACCAAGACCTTCCATAAGATTTTGACACTTCCACCTTGAATGAATGTTGTTGAGGACTTCTTCAAGTTTATCTTAGAAAAAGAATGGGCTCAAAATGATGAAAGTTGACAAAGTTATGACCTTTTGAAGCTGACTAGAAAATCCTTCCAAAACCCAAAATGACCTATAATGTCATCAAACTTTTGATGATCTTCCAAGCATAATTATATTCTTCCTTGCAAAGAGAACTTATTAGGGATGATAATAAGAGTTCATTAGAAAAGTAACCACCTCAAGATGTTTCAAAATGAAGGTGTTATGCCCATTTGAGCATAGCATCCACAAATTGCTAAATTAGGTCAAACACCTTGAACCAAACTTGAATCTCTTGATCATTTCTTGCAAAATAAGCCATTGTGAACTATATATAATCTTGAAATGATGTTTCCTTGAATCGTACTTGAGGATGAGGGACTTTTGGGAGCTAGATATTACCATAAAGTCAATAAGAAAACCTTGCTTGAGGTTGAAGAAACATGCTCCTCCTATCTTGAGAAACAAGCCATGTTGCCTTGATCTTTTGTCAAGAACAATGCTATACAAAAATGAATATGAGATGCAATGAAACATAAGTCAAGAACCAATAGAAAAGATGGGTAAATTTTGGGGTGTTACAACTGCCCCTATTCAAACAACTTGGACCTGAAGGGATGAAAAGCGACCGCTTTCAAACATTCAAGGTAAAAGGTGATTGAATACCAAAAGAATCGAGAAATTTGCAAACTGTAGGGATATACACAATGAAAATATTTCCAACCGAAGGTGGGATTAAAACACAGCGGGTACCAACCAAAAGTTGGGATAACCGAAATGGTAACTGATCCAGAAGATAACAATGGCTACTAACCAAAAGTTAGGATCACCAGAGGGTAATATCCAAAAGTTATGAGAAAGAGGCTACTAACCAAGAGTTAGGATCACCCAGACACCACCCGAAGGCGAATACACAAACAATAAAACTACCAACCAAAAGTTGGGATCGTCCAAAAGATTACCAACCAAAAGTTGGAATGAAGGCTACTAATCAAAAGTTAGGATCGCCGGAACGCCGACTGATGGTGAACACACCAAAATAAAGACTACCAACTAAAAGTTGGGATAACGACTTCGCAAAGAAGTTCAATTAAGAACTACCAACCAAAAGTTTAGATAACATCCAACAAAAAAACAGCCTACCAACCAAAAGTTGGGATCGTCAACAAACAAGAAGATGGTTACCAATCAAAAGTTGGAATCACCGGGACGCCGACCGAAGGCGAACCTGCCCAAAACGAAGATTACCAACCAAAAGTTGGGATAACGACTCCACGGGGAACAAAAGAAGACTACCAACCAAAAGTTGGGATAATGTCCAAGAAACAACGGACTACCAACCAAAAGTTGGGATAATGTCCAAGAAACAATGGACTACCAACCAAAAGTTGGGATAACATCTAAGAAGTGACTAAGCTGGGTATTACCAACCAAAAGTTGGAATACAACTCCCGTGATAGGTAGGAAGTAAAATCAACCGACTTACGACCTGAAAAGAGTACTCCGCTGGGGAAAGAGATGTTTAAACAAAACAAACTCTGCTGGGGAATTATATGAACACACCCACCAAAGATCTCTTGTTGGGGTAAAGATAAGGAAATCTCAAATCATGCTAATATCTACTGGAGAGATGTCTGTCAATAGCGATATCAAAACTTGGATTATGCTTCGAATGCACATGTTTGAAAATGGTGTAATGCTCCATACAAAATGGAAATGCTACATGTTTAGGACGATGCAAATGCAAATGATGTGCAAAAGAAACCTTGTCGAAAGAAGCGCTGGAAAGAAAACCAACAAATCGACTTTGCTGAGAAGAAAATGCCCTGGACGACTTTCTGCTAAGGAATACGCCCTGAATGACCTTCCTGAATAAAAATCTTCTAGGGAAAGACCCACCATGCAGGGAATTAAGAATATCATCTGCTGGGGAATTGTTCCAAAAATCTGACTTTGAAGAATGCCAATGATCATTGGACTTTACTGAGGAAATCGACCACCACTGAGATACCCGTCGAGGAAATCAACGCCAACCTCTGCTTGGGGAGATGACCTTTCATTCTAACATGATGGGATAATTACAAACCATTTCTGATAAGAAAACCCTTGATCTGATAACAACACTCTGTGGGTGAACAACAATCTCTGTTGTAAAATGAATGCCTGACTGCATGTTACGCCCTGACTGACGTAATCAACCCTGAAAACTCACCGGGGAGATAAGCTCTACTAGGGGAAAAATATCATGTCACCCTGCAAACGACCAACAAACAACAAAAAGGCCTATATGCAAATGAATGTTTTGGTTACCATCCATGACATCATTCAAGTAAATTCATTATTTTTATGACTTGTAATGCCCCGACGTTTTCACATGTAAAGTTTAACAAAAATATCAGACGCCCCTTTTTGCAAACAAAACAGTAAAAGTAAAAATAGGAAATGGAAATCTCTTTGAGTGAATAATAATTTATTGATGAAAAGGCCTGCAAATAGGCAAGTTACAGTGGATGCAATTCTTAAAAAGAGGTAATTGTGCAAAAAGTACAACAAGAAATATAAAAATATCGACAATGTGGAAACAGACAACCACCATGTGTCGATTCGGCTATGACCCGTATGTCTTTGATGTTTCACCAATGTTCTGCCATCTGAAGAGACTGATTGGACTAATTATTTACCCTTCGGGACTTCCATGAGTCAAAATTCCATCACAAATCGAACGTAGACCGTAGTCATTTGCTTTTAAATCCCTAACTTTTGCCTGGATCTCCCTTGTGGGTTTTCAATCCACCGGGATACCCATTTTTTCCAAAGTCACCTTTTCAGGTTTTCAATTTTGCGGGTTAATTATTTTTTTCTTTTTATCCTTAATTTTTGCCCGAACCTTTTCTTTTTGTGGTTCACTGAGATGCCCCATTTTTGTTTGGACTTTATTTTTATATCCAACAGGTATATTTTAAGCAAAGTATTTTTTGACAGCGTCTGTGTTCACAAGGGACATAAAATCTTCACCCTCCATGGTTGATAGTAGCAAGGCTCCACTAGAGAAAACCTTTCTTACTACGTATGGAACTTCATAATTAGGATTCCATTTGCCCTTTTGATCTGTTTGTGGAGGGAGGATCCTCTTCAACACCAAGTCACCTATCTGGAAATGCCAAGGGCGCACCTTCTGATCAAAAGCCTTCTTCATTCTACTATGGTATAGCCGGCCATGGGCGTTAGCTACCAATCTCTTTTCATCAATCAAAGTAAGTTGATTCAACCTATCTGTTGCAGTGAAATTTTGATGTCAAGCTATTAATTAACTTGAATCTTAATTCATTTACAATCGGTCTTTGATTTATCCGAAGGAAAGGTTAAAGAAAGGGGAAAACCTATGTTGCATCTAAACACAATGCGGGGAAAGATCTAGGGTTCGGGGGTTGGTTAAGCTTAGGGAAGGTATTAGCATCCTAAACCTCTGTAGTACTCTACAGGAACCTCTTGTTTTAAATGTGCTTATTTCTATAGTTATCTGCTTAAGGGTAATGCTAAGGGTTAAAGTGAAGAGAAGGACCTAAAGGGGTTAGTCCTAAGTATACTCGCCAAGATTCGCATCTTGTGCCTACCTATCCTGGGTAGGGGATGGAATCAGAGTATTCGTAGTTCCCCTCGCAGAGGGAGATGAGGAATTTCTTGACTGTGGTCAAGGTTCCTGGGGGAAATAAACGTTCATAGGGAAGCATTTATTTTGGAGTACGAAGACTCCTATTTCTACATTAAAGTTCGAATTAAAAGAGTGTAGGATAAGTATTCCACGGCGGGAAACTTATATGGAGTGTGGCGACTCCTAATCCTAAGGCTAGGATAAAGGGATGGATGTCCACGGAGGGACGCTTAAGCATGAGTATGGTGACTCGGGTCCTAAGGTTTGGGAATAGGTAAAGGTGCGGTATATCCACGGCGGGATATGCGAAATGGTGTTAGATATGAATTATGATTAAAATGGATTTGTGAAATATGATTAAGTCGTAATAGTGAAATTGATTTGATTAGTGGGATTAGAAATTAAAGGTTAATTGTTTTAATTTACTTTGAAATTTTATATTATCAGAAAGGTGTTAGACCGATTAATCTTAGATTTATAAATAAAAGAATAAATTTTTTTTTAGTTGTTTTGAGATTTTTAAATAAATTCTAGAAAAGGTTCTAATTTACTTAAGTTAAATTAACTAGTTGATTTGAAAATAAATTCTTTTGATTTTATTAGATATATATTTTTTTGGCTTTTAAATTATAAAAAAAGATAAATTAACTTGTTTTTTTAAAAAAGAATTTTTATTATTGGATTAAAGTTTTAACTCACTAACTAAACTAAATTTTTATTTTCATTTTTATCATAAAATAAACCAAATTAATATTAAATCTAAAAAGTATTTTTTTGATTTTTATTTATTATGAAAAAGAGAGGTGAGACATGATTTAAATTAAATTACCAAATTGAACATTTTTTGTTTATTCAAAAAATTTTACTATTTTTTTTATATTTTTATTTAGTTAGTTAATTAGTGGTTAGTAGTTAGTAAATTTCATTAATAGTTATAATTACAAAGTACAAAATTAAATAAATAAAACAAAAACTAAAATAAAAATAAAATATAAAAAGAAAATAAAAATAAAAAAAAAACGTTTGGGTTGGGCCGGTGGTGATGAACCCACCGGACCCAACCCGATTCGAAAAATGAAACGGAAAGGGGGCCAGGGGTTTCAGAAACCCTAAAATTTTCCCAATCTCCAAACGACGCTTCCCCCTTTCTCGATCCCTCCTTCTTTTCATTCTATTTTCGTCTTCCTCCCTCTGTTCAATTTCTTCCGCTTCTTGTTTTTCTCAAAACCTGCGAATAAATAAACGACACAGAAACGTGAATATAACAAATAAAATGGAATGGCCACCTACGGAGGAGAAATATTTGGCTAACGGCTTCACGGTGGTGTGTTGCGGGAAGACAATGGTCTTTTGGTGAAAACGGCGGTGGTTTTGAAGCTGTAATCCGCGAGTTTCGACGACGTACGCAGGGACGATGGTATCTTCCACGAAGAAGATAAGTTTCCCTCTTTTTATGTGTTAGGGTTTTGCAATCTTCTGGGTTTTGTGAATTTTTGAGTGTATCAATGAATTCGTCTTTTTTGTTGTGCATCTTTGATCCTCTTCTTATAGGCTGTCAAACATTGGTGTTGATCTTTTGTAATAAAGGAATTTCATATTTCGAACAAACATGCTGGGAACATGTTTGGACCTTCCTAATTTCGATTCATTATGTCCCATTCTGTTTTTGGAAATTATCAGGATTTGGTCCAAACGTAATTTTGATTATGTTGGTGACAGATTAGAGGTTGTTAACTCCTAATCCTTTTCCATTTCAGGTGGTACTTAATGGTGATGCTGGAAGATTTTTGCACTTATTAAAGTTTCAGAAGAAGTTAGCTCTATTGAGGGTGCATTGCCAATAATGTATGAGTAAGAGGCACCGAATTGTAGGATAACGTAGAGAAACTGGTTCAAGTTTAAAAGGATTTCCTGCTGAGCTACCCCAAGGATGTACTGTCCGGATCAATGTTTGTTACTTTTGCAAGATGGCTTGGTCAACCGTCATGTTAAGATTTGATTTTTTTTCTTCTGCAGGTGTATGACCAAGATTATGGTGATGGATTTGTTGTGATTAAAATCTGCAAATGGATTTGACTTTGTTCTTTTATTCTTTTATTAACTAGGAATGCAAAGATGGGTATTGGGGGCTGCTATGTGTTGCACCCTAATTTTTGACCGTAAGATGCCACGTCTTTTTGCGCATTTTCTATTGTTATTTGACTTTATTTAATATTTTTGTGACTAACAAGTATGTGCAGACGCAGTAAACTTAGGTGTAAATTCTCAGTTAATGCTTCGAAACGTAACTGGTCGGCTCTGTTCCAGATTTGGTTATAGGTCTTATTGGGGTTTTCCCTCAATATCTCAAGGGTATATACTTCTAAGGAGAACCAAGATCTCATCAAAAAGGATGCTTAAGACGTTCATGAATCAAGGTGATTATTAGGCCATTCAGATTTCGAATTTTACAAGTTGGATGAAACTCATTTAATTGGCACGAAGTGGTTTCCAAATCGATAGTTAAAGGAGTCATTCATAAGGATTTAAATATTGGACTCCTTTAATTCAATTTATATCTTCATTTTCAAGATTTGAAATAACGGTGTAGTCGCATTACCTCTTGCATCAAAATTGGAGAGATAAACTCCACATTAAACATTTGTTTCCACGCAACCTCACATCTTTGTGTTTACAAATCTGGAAAAATCATTCGGAGCTCTACGAATACCACTGTCAAACCACCTCGTTTCGAAGCATAATAAATTTGTATTTTTTTTATGGTCAAAGCACAATTGGAACATAGATATTTGGGTTTGATACACAAGCTATTACAATACTACCAGTTCAAGAAGCTGCAGCATATACATATTAATATGTTGATAACCAAGCATTGCGAGAAACAACTCATTAATATCCAATTTTGCTCATCTAATACATGTTAGAACAGTTACATCAAGGTTCTTTACAATGGTACTATATTGAATAGGGAGGACTCAGCCCCTTCTTGTCTTCGCCAAAGATAAATAAAGGAATGTTAAACTACAGTATTGAAGTTAAGCAACTACTTGTTTGAACCACCCTAGAGTGTTAAAACACAACCCTATACTTTGAGACATTACTATCACCACCATGGAAGCTTGCAATCTATTGAACCTCCTCTTTTACGGCACAAGAAACGACAGTCAGAACTCATCACAGGGAATTAGCCAGAGTCTTCACAATTTCATTTGGTAAGAGAATGATCATTCAAGTTAAGGATACCGTAACTAAATCAAAAGATATTTTTCAAGTCGCAGCCAGCGGATCAGATATCGGCGGTAAGCTTCGACACATCCCGTTTCTCTAAAGCAACAGGTCGCTCCCAAAAGTACCAAGCTTCAGCGTGCTTTAGGCGAGGCAACTTTCAATGTTGACCTGCACGACAGTAAACATAAAAAGTGAAAGCTGAGTTGGTCTTTTCTCTAACTCAATAACAATGCTATATTAAGCCTTGCCAGAACTAGTGATAGTTTACCAGATGGAGACCACCTTATGCAGATGTATCATGCCCATACAAAAGCTATTCAATAGAAAGGATTCAATTTATCACAATGTTTGCCTCCACCGCAAGTTCAATCAAGCACTTCTGAAATGTTGTAAATTTATCTTCAAATGGTCATAGATTATCAGAAATTTCGGTATCAGATACTGAGATCAAGCCAAGTGATTTACCTTCTCATATTGGTTTTGAACTTGTCCACGCTGCTCCACCGTTCCACAATCCATAAGGTTTTACCAGCAGGACATGTTGAAACTCAAGTCTCAGCTCCATTCGGTGACATCCTCGTCTTCCTGCGTAAAACAAGCCACAAGGCAAGCAAGAATTGTTAGAGCCTGCCATAAACAGAGTTAAAACAAATCGAGAAAGGAAATTTTGAGTTCTTTTCGACAGCAGCACACCGCACCGTTAGGAAATATTAGGTAATTCTTCATCGCAGGTTTCGTATCACAACAGCACCTCAATCTATAGCTTCTCTGATACAACCAACTCGAAGTTTTTCTCATCACATCTGAGACAACCCGGCACAACGCCGTTTTACATATCACATCATCAATGACACCTTCAAACTTCAAAAGAACACGTCCGACCACATAATTAAACCTACAAGAAAACTAAGTGTATCAGTTGGAATATTCATAGAGCAACAATAAGTTGTTATCAAATGCAAACAGCAGCTCAACGCATTACTTTAAGGGGGAGTCACTACCTTAATGTAAGCGACATATTTTGAACAACTCAACTCAAGAACCATTTCAAACAGCCGACACCCAAGACCGTTCCGTGCTAAACCTTCCTGCACCGTCAACCGAAGAGAAAACCTCAACTGCATTTTCAAAGACATCACATAAAGTTGATATGATTGACTCACCATACCATGATGATGTTTTCTGCAACATAACACCAACACAGGAATTTGGTACAGATTCAGTACTTAAATATGATGATTGGAATTCAAAAAGCAATTAACGGGAAACAGATGGCAATGCAAGCCTAAGGAATTACCACAACTGCAACAACTTAGCGGTAGTAGCATCAACAAAACGAGTTAATCGGCGAGGCCCACGCGGACGGATACTTGCTCAGGCGACTCAGCTCACTTACATCTGCAGAAATACCATTACAAGATCAATTTCATCGACATATAAAAATCAAGTTTTGTCCAAAAGAACGGAGCACAGGTTTCAAAATGAAATTAACAACACCAATGCAGCCCGACCTTAATTGTTGACCTGCTACCTCTCCATGTTGAGACTTCCATAGTCATAACCTCGACAACATATGAAGTCCACACTGCAGCCCTGCATTCTAGGAAGAAAGTAACAGCATCAACCATGATAAAATCACATTAGTTTGAATCAAAATAAACCTCCACAGCGCAACTAATCTCTATGAGTTTTCACGCAAAAATCGTGTACCTCTGACAGTTCAACACAACGGTTCGCAATGACGTTTTAGAGTATCGAAGATGCCAATGTCAAGCTTGTATCGATTTGCTAGTTTCTGACTACAATCAGTGAAGCATACCTCCTTAATAGAACCGTTATGAACATATTTGCAAGCTCTTATGCATTCGCTCCGGGATGGGTACATGAGAAGAAGCGAGAACAAGTTAGAAAGGATATTGAAGAACCGCAAGCATATTCAACCGGAAATTAAAAACAACAGATTGTTACCAACAATTAAGTTTTGGACTCACCAGACTTCTTTGCACCAACTACTCGAAATTCACCCTGGGCTGTCCATCTTCTGGCCCAACTCCTTCGCTTTCTACACCTATCAAATATTAAATCCATAGTTAGCAATCAATTAAGGAATATACCTACTTGAAGAAAAGATCCAAGTAAAGACAGCTAGTAAATTTTCGGAGCATTAAATCTGGACTATCAGAATATTAAACGAAATTGATCCAAATATCACAAGAAAAGGATTTCCATTAACAAGCATTAAACAAAATTATTTGAAAAGAGAAAGTTTTCAAATCCCCTCTAACACCAAAAAGGAAGGCTCAATCAGCATTCAAATTGGTTTTTAATCAGACTTTAGCACAAGAAATTTCAAAAAAAGGCCTATATAAAGAGAAGAATGAAAATGAAAAAGGAGAGGTCGGAAAAAAAACTAATCGCAAAAGAAACAACAGCTACCACAAAGCCAAATCAGTGAACCTAGATTGAAGAAAGGGTGAACTTATCTTCTTTCCATCGACGAAGCCAATTCCACTCGCCGCGAATCCAAACCGCTCCTCATCTTCGGCGCTGCTGCGATCGTCAAACCATCGGTAATGGCCCATTCTTTTCCTTATTATGAAACTTTGATGTCTCTAGGTTTGATTTCAGGTCAAGAACGTAGAAGAAGATGATGAAGGGAAGAAATTGGTCGCGATTTGAGAAAGGAAGGATGAGCACCGTGGATCGATTTCGGGGGGGAAGATGGAGAAAGGGCTTAGGGTTCCAACGTGCTCCCCCCTTTTTTTTCGGATTGATTTTTGCTTGATTGAGTAATTCACACACACCCACTTCACCATACCACTAATCACCCTCTAACTTCTTTTACCATTTTCTGTTTATTTCGTTAATCATTGGTTTTTTTTTCTTTTATTAAACGTTTTAATCCTTAATTAACCGTTAACTAAGTTTTTTTTTTAAAATAAATTGATAATTCTTATTAAGTTAACAAGTTTTTTTTTAAACTAATCTATTTAACTAATTAATCGGTGTTTTTGTTTTGTTTTATCTTTTAATATTATTATTAAAACAATTTCATTCAAAGTTAGTTAACCCAACCAAATAATTAATAACTGTAATAATTTAGTTTTGTTTAATTTTTAGGTGTATCTTATCTATTACACTATTATTAAAACAAATTAATCAATCTTAATAATCAGTCTCTTAATAATATGTATTCATTTAAATCAATCTCATAATCTTTTTTTTATTTATTTAACCTCTTTAAAAATAATATTATTTATTCGCCAAAAACCTTTTATAAATAAATCACACATATTTGTCAGTTTATCTATTTAAAATTTTTTTTTGAGTATTTAATTAACTTTTAAAAACAAGTAATAAAACTTTTTTATTCTATAACCAACATAATAATAGCCATAATAAAATAATCACTCCTTTATAATAAGGTAAATCATTGTAATATTTTATTAAGAAAACCTTAGGATTTAATTTATACGCCTCACTAAAATCAATTCAACCTCGTCTAAAATCAATCCAACATCCCATCTAAAATCAACTCACAACGTAAAATACATTCATTCGTGCACCTTACACATTCACAATTCACTCACCTACACCTTAGTGCTTTCATGCGTGTGTATGATTTACTTTCTGCAATTTATTTTCCGCAATTTAACATTACCGTCATTTATTATTGTCGCATCACATTTCGTCCAAAGGAAAAACCTACACATGATTCAACAATTGTGTGTAGTGCACATCCTTTGCATCATTTTTCCCAGTGATCCTTGATCCCATTCAAGTTGATCTTTAGGACAGATCCTACCCTATAGGAGGACCTTTGTCTTTATTTTTACAATTTAGAAACAAAACAATTCAACTCAATATAAAACATTCAAACATTAGAGAATAAAATGTTAATCATCTTAAGCGAGATAGAATCTCCACCCACAACAATACAATCAATATCGTAGGAACTTTGCCTTAAGAGAGATAGAGGCGTACCTCGTCGATCCTTATCCGAGTACTTGAGCCCTTCTCTTAAGACGATGCAAAGACTACATTCCTACAATTTGTGGCAGTTAAATCTCCCTTAAAATGACAACGCACCTTTTCTCTTAAAATCAATCAATCAACTACCCTAAACCCGTAGAAACTTTGACCATAGTCAAAGAACTCCTCAAACCCTTTAGGGGAACTACAGATACTCTGATTCCACTCCCGTAAGGATATGTAGGCATAAGATGCGATATCTTATCGAGTATACTTAGAAATAAACCCCTAGGTCTTTCAACCATTAAACAAATAAACTTTAGCAATAAACAAACGTAAAACAAGAGGTTCATGTAGAGTACTACAAAAACTTAGGATGCTAGCACCTTGTTGCATCCCAAAATTTGCTCAACCTTTTTCTTGTTTGATTTATGTTTCATTGCATTGTCATTTGCATAGTTACATCATGTACATAGTTCAATCATTCGCATATCATAGCATAGCATGCATCCAACAGGGGATCAAGTGTGATTCTTATCAAAAGAGCCTAGCAAGAGGTCTTATCCAAGTATGATAGGTCATCCAGGCCATCAAGAAGTGATTTGAAGTCTTGAGAAGTTTGAGTGCCTACATGTGGGTTTTGCTCCTATCTTGGGGAATATTGAGAATCATCAGTGGGATGTGAAACATGGAATATGAATTTTAGGTGTGTATGGATCTTATGGAATGCCTAGAGGGCCATATTGAAGCTGAGACAAGTCATTGATTCAAGTACAAGAGCCACATTTGAAGTGCAGTCAAATAGGGTTTCATCTGGGTCAACCCTATGTCAAATGTGAAATTGAAGAGCATCAAAGCCTACTTTGAGGTCATGGGGTTCATGGACTGGTATGTTGATACATGTGTGGTGTTGTTCCAAGCTCAAGCAAAGAATAATCAAGAATGTGGGAAGCTGCTAAATTAGGGTTTCAGTGTAAAATCCCATGTTTAATGCCTAACTTCAAAGCCACATAAACCAAAATACAAGTTTAAAATGGATCTTTGGCCAACATGAAACTTGTAGAGAATCTCAATACATTTAATTTGAGTACTAGAAGTCCTTGAGGGGAGTTATAGAACTCAAGTTATGGTCCAGACAAGTTACAGGTCACCAGATGACTATGAGATTTATCTGTGAAAGTCACTTGACTTCCAAGAAACTTTTGCCCTTCAAGGAGTTTTCAAATGGACTTTTGGTCAACATGAATGTTGTTCCTTATCCTCTTATATTTCCATAGAGTACTAGAAGTCCTTGGTAGGATTTGTAGAACTCAAGTTATGATCTTTGCAAGTCAGGGGTATTTGGGAAAGTGAGATTATAGGTCACTTTGGATTATAGGTCCATAACTCCAACTTGCAAGCCTCAAATAGAAAATTGTCCAACATGGAACTTGTTCAAAATGATGCTTTGAGTACAATCTAGTGGTCATGAGAGTTTGGTTTGGCTTGGAACACAAAATCACTTGAAATGGCTTTGAAATAGGGAAACTAAAGTGATTAAAAGGCCAAAAAATGGAACTTAATGATATGTGGCCAAACAAGCTCATATTATAGGTCATTTTTATCAGAAATCAAATTTTGAGAACAATGGCAATAGTGCATTTTGCATTTGAGGTCAATTTCACTCACTTCCATTTGGTAACTTCATGATGAAGCAACACTTGAATTGCACACTATAAGATCAAAAACAAGGAAGCTCTCATAGCCATTCATTTCAAAATGTCCTGAGATGAGAAATGCAAGTAAATTCAAGTTGTAGCAGGGCAAATACAAGACTGTCACCAAAGAGAAATTGAAGGAGCAAGAGAAATTCAATTTCTCATTCTGTTAGTTACAGAACTTTCTAGAGGCTTCCATCAACTTCTATATAACCAATGCAATGTGTTCAGGCATTTTTTTGGGAAGAATTGAGCAAGGAACTAGAGAAAGCAAATGAGTTTTGCAGAGCTGCATCAAGAATCGGGTTTGAAGATTGGTGAGGATTCAATGCAATTGGCTTGTTGCAGAAGCTTCAGGGTGAGATAGTGAGTGATTCTGGAAGAAATTGGAGGTTGATTCGAGCCATAACCTCATATGTTCATCACTTCATACCAGGTTTACAACTTTCAAACTTTGGTATAATCTATAGGGATTTGCATAGATTTCTTCATGTGGCTAGGTTATTGACACTAGGTAGATGGATTTCAGCACAAAATTGGAACAATTAGAGACACTTTAGGTCATGACACCATTTTTGTTGAGAAGGATAACTCTTGATTCGTGAGGTTTCAATCTTGTTTGGATAGTTAGAATTGAAGCCTGAGAGGTGTAGATGAGATTAAGACCAATAATTGCAAGAATCGTGACAATCAAGATTGGGTGGTTTTCTGAAACTTGTATCGGTTTTGAGGATAGAGGTAGAATCAATGAATTTTGAGGGCATAATTGGACTCAGGAGAGAAAACCGAGTGAGATTGAGAAGCTAAGTGTTAGGTTTGATGCGTTTTGGGGGACTCTCACCGGAGACGACGGTGGCGCTGCAGCTCAGGCCACCGTCCAATTCTCCCTCCAATATTCAAACTCGTGTGGGGACGATGAGCCAGGATCGTCAGGTCATGTTTGGACTTTGACCAAGGCAATGGATACACGACCAAGATTTGCTTATGAATTCTGAAGAGAGTGAAGAGAGGTATGAAACTCTGCGTTTCATTAATCAACCTTGGGTGGGCTTAGTGAGTTAAGTGTTATTGACACCTCCTGCGAGGCCCAAGCTGGATATTGAACGTGATAGTCTTGCTATTTGCCACAGACATTTCCCAATTTCCCTTCATTTTCCATTATTTTCTGTTAGTTGGTTTGGGCTTAAGGCGCAATTCCTCTCCACGCCCCCTCTTGAGCCCATGTCTGGATAATAACTTGATAGAATTGCTATATACCATGCACCTTTTCCAATTTTCATCTATTTTCTTTTAATTTCATATTTTCATATAGGTTAGAAAATAAATCACCATAAATAGAAAAATTAACATTTTTAGGCTAGAAAATAAAACATTTATGCCTCATGATGGTGATAATCCTCTTCAAGCGAGCAGAGGCTCTTACGACGAACAGTCTTCAAATCCTTTCTGCCCCAAATTATGCATTTTGTGAGAAGACGTCAGAAGGATGCTTTTACAAAAGAATCGTCATAAAGATGCTTCAATGTCTTCAAACCCTTAGAGGGATTTACCAATCTCGACGTGATTGCCCCAGTTTGACTGTATTTGCACAACAAAGTCCTCAGACTGTGGAAGTAATGATTGGGGAACAAACTTGCCCCTTCTAGCTAGTAATTGTACCAAATTTGCCCCAGACTAAACTGTTGATTAAGAGATTCATCTGGCCTTGACCTGGTTGGTTTTGCTGGCGAACCTGGAGTAGCTGGCCTTGACAACAATTCATTTTAAGATCTCAAACAATGTGCCCTAGAACACATGGTCTGCAAGAAGAAATCACTAAGAGGATTTTACAGAAAAACTGTCATCCAAGATGCATTCAATATTTTCAAACTCTTAGAGAGATTCACAAATCTCGACGTAATTGCCCTAGTTTAACTGTCTTGGAGAGATTAATCTAATCCCGACTTAATGGCTTCTGATTGACTGTTTTCGAGAGTTCTAATCTTGACTTGACTGCCCCTGATTAACTGAAGAGTTCTGCCCCATTTCAAATGTCCTTGATTGGCTTGGATTAACGGTGTTACAAATGATTGACCAATCCTTCAAATTTGTTGCCCCAGGCTGAGCTTCCTTTATCGAATCCCATTCCCTAGCTGACAGCGTTTGTTGGGCTTCCTTTGACGTTTGGATTGTCTTGCACGCAATGTTGTTCATTTAAAAATTGGCAATTCTCAATGTAAAATTCATGCAATCTTTTGGAAACATCTTTTGACGGAACACACACGGTGGAGTTGTCAAGTGATCAAAGTGAAAATGATTCAGTCATTTACAAATGATGGATAAAGTGATGAACACACTCAGTTAACAAAGGTCATTAGGAGTCAGGTTATCCAACCTTGCTGTAATATGCTTTCAAAACAACCTTACCTCAATTAGGTCTTTTAAGGGTTGTAACGTGGCTCGGTTCCCGGTTCATGAAACAAAGGATAAAGGCTCAAAGTTATTTGTCCCACCCATTCTCCGTGATGAACTCCACTCCTATGTTCAGTTAACTCAAACTATTCATTCAGGTTTTTACCCGTTTTTTAAGAATTGAATTGATGGTAGTTAGTGATGGTTTACAAACCTAATGTAGTCACAACTCCCTTACATTATTGGGTTGTCCTTTTCTATTTTGAGGATTTTAAAAGTGAAAGCTTTAAGGTTTTCCTCTTTTTATTATCCCTGACTTTTGCCTGAACTTTTTTCTTTTGAATACACAGTCAGCGGGATGCCCCATTTTGCCTAAGTCCCCTTCATAGGTTTTGACTTAGCGGGCCTTTCAATTTTCTTTTTTTCTTTTTTTCGTTGAGAAAGAAGGTGACTACCTTGATTAATGGCTTACAGTGAACCATCATTGTGTTTTATGCTGAAAAGCATCTTTGACACTTGTTTGTTGTGTACGAAGGAAAACCTGAGTGCATTAACTCTATATGAAAAGTGTCATGTATGCACATATCTCCAAGTTAACTGAGAACTACCCGCCCCAGGTTTGAGATTTAAGGTTTTATTTTTGTGAAGAAAGAAAACTCCTACTTCTAGGCTCGAAGGGTTTTAACGAGGGATTATCTTCCTTATTTCTCCAGTGTTTAGGGATTGAAACAATGCCTTACATCATTGGTAAAGTCAAATTGAAAGCATATCAACAGCAGTTATGAATATAGTTTTCATCATCCTGCCCAATCTTTGCTTCAAACAGAAATTTGGTAAAGAAAAGAAATTCTTGCATTTTTGTTTTTTCATTTTTTTTTGTTTTTGTTTTCTTATCATAATGAAAGACAAAGAGTGAAACGAATGGATTTAATCAAAAGATGCATAAACATTTCATTAATATGCCAATTTAAAATGAACAACCAACTTGCAAGCAAACACAAATGCAAAGAAACCACAACACAATGCTGAAACAGTTTACGAGCTGCCATCCTTAGGGAATTACACTGTTTAACAAAACAAATTTCAAGCTTGATGCAGAGAAACACCTTCCACAACCACTTGCTCTTTGTGGTATAGTATTATGAGGGGCCTCGTAGGTCCTTTGCCACTTGCTTCAAGAGCTGAGCCACTGGTACTTGGTTTATCTTCTTGAAGTTCTAATAGCTCTAACAAGCTTTGCACTTTTAACCCGGAAGCTTTGCACTCTTCCACCAGATGCCCCACTGTCCCAGTATGGTACTTGCATTCAACCTCTGGGTGATCTTTTTCAAGGATCAGATCTTTGTCAATAATCAGCTCTTGTACAACATTCCTAATGCTAAACAATTGTCTAGTTCATGTCCTTCAACCCCTTTATGGAACTCACAAGTCAAGTTTGCATTATGCCATGGCCCTGGCACAGGGTTAAAAGCTCGTGGAGTCACCAATGAATTCTGAATTAGTAGCGGGTACAACTTATTTAGCGGCACAGGAACTGACCTGTAGCATGCCTTGTTCTTTTTGACAGGATCTTTCTTATTCATGCTCTGGCTTTGGGAACCTTGAGGGGAAGCAGCCAATGGGTGCTGAGATATTCTTTTGGTGACCACCTGATGAGGTTTTGGCGCAGGCCCAAATGCTGGTTGACTACGGCCTGACCGTTGAAACTTAGGAGGTCCTTGAGCTGGAAGAGTCACTGGAAGTGACGAACTGACAACCTCTCTGGGTGTAATAAGATGAGAAACTCCCTCACTTTTCATCAAACTCTGCTAAGTTTCCAAAACCCAATTCATCTGCCCTTTGAGGATCTTGATTTCCTCCTTCAAGGTTTCTTGTTCTTTCAACAGTTCATTCATTGTTGCCATTGGTCCAGAATATTCTCTCTCTCTTGACACAAGGAAGAGGATAAGACTCCAGGCTAAGAAATGCAAATGCGAATGCGAGGACATGCTCATGCAATGCAAAAAGTTTCATGGAACTTGAAATATTTACAAACATCAAGATATACCAAAAACTTTTCATTAATGTCATTACTTCTTACAAGAGTTCTCTTCTTTTTAATGTCCATAATAACCTCTTGATGTTTACAAACAAAAAAGTCTGAGTTCCATGAAACTTTCATGATATGATGCTTATGGATGCATGAATGCATAAACATAGGTAATCACATATTCACAGATTCACATAAGCAAACAGACAAGGTTTTGGGTTTGGATAATGAAAGAGGAGTCGAGGTCTACCCATCCCAAAAGGTGTGTATTAGGGCTTTTCTTTGCTGTAGAACAAGGTTCTAAAAGAGTTCCCAGAGTCCTCGATCCATCTTTCTGATATTATCAATTTCCCGAATACTCAGTAGTCGATAATATTCTCAAGAGAATCTCGTCCGAGTGTAGTATCGCGTATCAACTATTTTGGAATTACTCCCTCATAGTCATCGCACTACATCCTAGTAAGGCCAAAGTGGGGAAAAAGGTATCTAAAGGTCCTCAGTGTCATGGGCACCTATGTAGAAAGTAGCATTGTTTTCATGAATACTTGATCAACAATACTAACTCTCAAAAGGGCCTCCACTGAGCGGTGATTTTCTCAAGTCAGCTTGGTCGGGAATCTACTCCCTATAAGCCTTCTTAAATATATCACCTCCCTATCATAAGTACGCTCGAGCACGGGTGTAGTGCTATCTCACCACTTCAAGTTTCCCAAACCAACAGAGCACAAATATATACAAGTATTCACAGATAGCAATTAGTTAAACAAAATAGGTTGAACCCTTAAAATAAAAGCAAAAACAGGCTCTACTCCCCAGTGAAGTCGCCATTTCTGTTGCGGTAAAAATTTGATATCAAGCTATTAATTAACTTGAACCATATTTCTTTTTACAACCGGTCTTTAATTTATCCAAAGGATAGGTCTAAAGAAAGAAAGAACCTTTTTCGCGATGTAACGACAACGCTTTTAAGAGATTCGGGGATTCGGGGGTTGGTTATATCTAGGGAAGGTATTAGCACCCTAAATATATGTAGTACTCTACAGGAACCTTTTGTTTAATTAATTGCTAAGTTTTTGAATTGTGCACTATGGTTTAAGGATTGGGAATTGAGATAAAATAAATAAAAGGCCTAATTGGTTATCTAAGTTTGCTCACAAAGGCATCGCACCTTCTGCCTACGTATCCTGACTAGGATAGAATCAGAGCAATGGTAGTTCGCCTCACAAGGGAAAATAACACTTGATGATGATCAAGGTTCAAAGGGGGACAAACATGACAATGTTTGTGTGGAGTTTGACAAAACTCCTTAAGCTAAGTTGAAGGGGAAGTAAGAAGTCATGACGATGATTCTAACACAGAGTTGACGAACTCTTTCCTAGGGTTCTAGTTGAAGAACACTCCTAGTATGGGTAGGTTTCTTAGACTTCAAGCAAAGTCTAAAGGCTTCTAATCTAGGGTTGAGGTGACTTAACAAAGTCAAGAGGGTTAGGATTTTGGTCCAAGACATTGACAGTCAAGTGGACAAACCTTCCTTTGGAGGGAGAGATAGTGGGCAACTGGATGAAAGCTAACAAGCTTCATCACTTGGGGATAAAATAAAAATTATACTAAAGCATTCATGGTGATAACCAACGAAAAATATTTAAGGATGAAAAAGCAATGGTGACAATCAAAGCAGATGATTAGTACGAAAACTGTGACGACAGATCGCACCTGGAGTACAATTAACAAACAGATGATATAGGCATGATAATAATTCAAAGTAAAAATCCTAGCATATTGACAAACATGTATAGGAATGAGAACAATCAATTTTCACAAAGAAAAACAAGTGGAACCCTTTAAACTTTCATCTGCAACAGCTAGGGTTAGTACTGTCAATATGACAAGTTGCACATAGTCAAACATGGTGAAAAATTAATCAAACATGGAAAATAAAATTATTACATGAAAGTACACATTAAAATAAACACAATGAGAAAAGAATGGGTGAAAAATGATAAAAAAATGAGAGAGTTATGATTTTTTGAAGTTTCATGTGAAAAATGAAAAAAAGTGGCAACAAAGGTTATCACCAAGGATCGAACCCATGCCAAGTACAATACGCGCGCAAGTTTCAACCGCTGGGGCGGCCATACATCCATTAATTAAAGTGAAACAATAAATATATGATGTATGTCTTGATTTATGGCTGGGCAAAACATGGTTTCTATGGATTTGCAAAATGTCCATAACTTCTTCAACTTTTTGAGTTTTTGGACAAACCTTATATGCTTTTGGGGTAGAAAAACATGAGGATTAAGATGGTGGTCTTGGTTTTTCCAAATTATTTCTCTAGTGAAAAACCCGATAGGGGTTGCTTTATGCTTCAAGAATTGCAAATTGACATGAACAACCCTATACAAACACACTTAACTCCAACTAAACACACATACATCTCAGTTAAATGATAGAGAAGCAATTCAGAACATGCTTGGGGACATAATTGAGCTAAAATGAATAATCATGTTCAAGTTGCAAATATCCACAAAGTAACAATGCATGACAGTTAGGCATTCTATGTTTCAAAGAAATTCAGACCAAAGCAATGTTGTGAACATATCCAATACATGATTATGAGTGTGTGTATGTGAAAAAATCTGAACTGGAATGAGTGTGTGGAGGTGTGGTATTCAAAGTGCATTCTTTGTGTGTGATCATGCATTTTAGTATGTGATATGTGTTCAGATGGTTAAAGCTTCATATGATCATGCCAACACATTGTAAATGACAAATATAAGATGTTAGAACATGTTTTTTGAATCAAAACAAACTGATACAAAGATTGGTATGTGATATGTCACTTTGTGGAAAAAATGAGCATTTGAAGAATGAGATTTTGATGTAAAGGGTTTTATGACAAAGTGATCATTCTAACATCTTATAAATGACTGATATGAAATGTGTGTGATGTGGTTTTAGTGAAAAATAAACTTGTGCAAAAAGTAGCAAGTGTATGGAAGTGTATGTGACCATTTTGAAAAAAAGGCAAATTTAACACATAACTTCCACCAGTGGAAGTTAAGTACAAAATGTGACATTTTTGAAAAAAGCCTAAAATAACACTAACCTCCACCAGTGGAAGTTAAGTGCAAAAAGTGACATTTTTGAAAAAAGCCTAAAATAACACTAACCTCCACCAGTGGAAGTTAAGTGCAAAAGTGACATTTTTCATTTTGAAAGTGATTTTTCATGACAGTGAGTTTTTCAAAGAAATGATCATACATACATGTTATAATTGACCAATATGAGGCGTGTGAGGTGTTGTTTTAGTGAGAAAATAAGTATGTGCAAAAAAAACATTTGAGTGATTTTGTGCATTTTGAATCTTGGTGTCAACATCTGAATTATTGGTACAAGACATAAAACAGCCAAACAATCATGTAGGCATGCTTAGAATGTTCACACAAACATGTTGAAATGAGGAAAGCAATCATATCATGTGTTATGCAAAGAATGACAATGTTGTGGCTTGATGTGTGTTGATGTGAATGTGTCAACAAGTGTATTTTGGATATAATGCACAAGACAGCCAAGTAAGCATACAAGCATCTTTAGAATGTGCATTGAGACATGTTAAAATGGAGAAAGTAAGCTGGTCCTGTGTTGTGCAAAAAGTAAGTGTGAGTGGCTTGAATTGCAAGTAGGATGATTTTGAAAACATGAAAATCCAAAGTAACAACCTTGTAATCAAAGCAAATGTACAAACCTGCTCCAAATACCTACTAGGATATGTCTGAATGCTAAAATCAAGTTCTTAATGTGGTATGCAAAAAAAACTGAAGTGAAGCTTTCAAACTGCTATGGTATATTTTTTAACAGCATGAACACAACATTTTCAAACAACAATGATCATCATTAAGCAGGCACAACACCAATCCATCATGACTCCATAACTCAGGAAGAATTAACAGCAAATAATTGTAATGCAAACATATTTCAAAGCCAAGCAAATATGAGCCAAGTTACATCTTATGACAGTATCAAGTATAGCAGCAAACCATCAATGCTTCATCACTTGATTTTGAGCAGTATGAACACATTAGTCTAAGTAGTGTGAACAGGGTATGAACAACCAATAAAGGATCAAAACATAGCACACATCAAGCAGCAGATTTCAGACAAAATGAATCCAAACATACAACACCAAATCCAACAGCTTATGCTACAACAGTAAGTTCAGCAACTTTCAAAAAGGGAATGTTTTGACAGTATGCTATATAATTTCAAACCTCATGATCAGCTTTTATCATGGACCAACTCATGTTCATTTTTAACAGAAATTATATGCTCATCTCATACCAAGTGTTATGACAAATCAATAATTGCTCATGAATTCTAAAACACACCATAATGCTCAAAATGCAAAATCATGGATGGATAACATAAAAACCAAGGTAGACATGCTACATACCTGTTGGAAGTCCTGTTTATGCAAGCAAATCCTTTGAGAAAACCAGAGATGTTGAATCACACTTCTTTTTGCACTTTGCTTGAAACTTAAGAAACAAGCCACTTATGATGCCAAAATGAGAATTATGGACTTCCAAGGGTTTCCAAGAGTCTTGACAGTTGAGATATATGGTATGTGAGGTGTTCAAGTGGTCACAACCTCAAGGAAATGCTTGGAACTCAGTTTGGTGTTTTTTATGGCTTTTGGTCAAAGTAAGCTACATGAACATTTGACTTTTTGATTTCTTGAGATTTTTGGTGGTTTGATGGATTGTACACCTTATATGTGTTATTTATAAGGTGTATGGATGATGGTTTGGGTATTGGAAAGGATAGAAATGAATTTGGGAAGATTTCACTTCAAGGCCATTTTGAGTGTTTTTGTGAACTTTGTGATTTTTGAGAAATTGAAGCAAGATGAGGGAATTGTGATGACAGAGGTTATTTTGTGGTTTCTATCAGATCAATTATGTTGTAAATGAGGTGAGGGAGCTCTCCTTTTATAGAGAAAGTGATTGAGGTGCTTACTAGGGAGGTTTCTTCAACATGAAGTAAGCTTTGGATATTTTGAACCAAACCTCCCTTGGAGGGTTTTCCACCTAGTTCTGATGCAAATCCAATTTGTCCATGTTCTTTGATGATTTTATGATGTTTGTAGCAGGCTAGGATCATAGGGAAGGGGCTGGTACAACTTTTTACTTTCCACCTCATGCTTGGAAAGTTCAACTTGCCAACTTGCTCCACTTACAAGGCAATGAACTTCAAGCTTTGATTTTGTGATATTCTGCATAATTCTTTCTTATATCATGTTACATACATCTCATACATCAGATACAATAAGTTAGATCAAGAAAAATTGGCAATTTTGGTGAAAGAAATCAATCTTGAAAATTCAGCCAATTAACATGTGAAACCTCCAACTTTGCACCTATGTAACTTTCTGCTCATAACTCCTCTTGAGATGTTCTAGTACAATTTAGAAAGCCCTAACATAGCTCTAAAACATTCATGTTTGCCAAGAAATCAAAATCCAATTGGAACTAGGTGAAAACCCCCCTCAAAGTTGGCCGCACACAAGCTTTTAAAGTGAAAATAACTTAGAAATTTTCTAAGTTACTTTCCCTTCTAGGAATGTTTTTGCTTCTATCTCAAAAAGTATGCATTTTATGGTTGTGGACTAGTATGGGACTTTTGTAGGACTTGTCAAGATCTTTCAAATGAGACTAGAACCAACTCAATTGGATGTGTGGTTAAGGAGATACGGTTTAGCCCTTTTCAAAACCCTAATTTCCCGATTTCTCGATTACCCTCTCATCCTTGATCCAATGATCATGAAAATTGATATGAAATTCCATTATGACATAAGGAACAACTTTGATTCACAACTTGGATTCCAATTCTCAAAATTTGAGGAGTCGACTTTTCGGTCAACCGTACGATCGATCGGTGCCGATTGAGTCGCCTGTTGACATTCTGGACATCCTGAGACTTTGATACTTCTTGAATAGTCTTTAATAGTCTATATGAACTTCATGGACCTCAATCCCACCATTAAAACATCTTCCAACATCAAAGTCAAACCACAGTTGACTTTTCACTAGTTAAAAACCCTAATCGGGGCCTCCTGACTGCATTGTTCTTGATTCTGAAATGATTTCTTCAAATTGACTTCTCTTTTGACTTTGATATTATCTTTGATTTCATTCAATGATTTAATTGGCCCAAATCATTGGTTGATCATTCCTTGGTTGTTTTGAATTTGTCGGTGCGAAAACCCTGATTCATCTGTAACTTGACAATAATGAACTTGCACTGATTTAGGGTTAGATAATTCATGATCATGCTTCTAAAAATGATAATGAGGATCTAAGGGGTCAAAATTTGGGGTACAACAGTTGCCCCTATTTAAATATCTTCACTAGATGGGGAACGAGAGATGATAATCTTCGTTAAATCGCAGTGAAAGGTATTTAAATATAGATAACCGAAAATTTTGTCCCTTAGATCCGATGCCATGCTAAAGGACAAGTTATGATATGCCATGCACTCTAAATGATGCTTTATAATGCTTGAATGCAAACAACATAGACGCAACGATAATAATAAAAGAAACAGTAAAACAAACAATGACAAATACAAGGACTCGACACTGGGGACTCGTACTGAAAAACTAAATTAACAGTTCAGACATGACTGATAGCGTAAGAAGGAAACTTCACATGGGGAATAGGCAAATCCAATAAAGATGACAATCTTTTTGGAACAGAGGTACTCCACCGGGGAGAAGAATAGGCTTCTACTGGGGAAAAGGATATACTTTTACTGGGGAAATGGAAAATTAATTCCGTCGGGAAAAGAGAAGCAAACTTCACCGGGGAAGCGAAAGACTGGATACAACCTCACTGGGGATGATCAGATGAGGAACTTCCTATAGCGAAGAGTTTAAACGGGATCTTCAGGAATGGACTAGAAACAAGACTAATCACACACGGAGGACACTAATGACGACTAGATCTCTGGGACTTGACTGGGAACATGGATCACTGGGGATATATCCTCAGCTTATGTAAATAGTTCGCACAGTGCTGGTAATTACGAAACGTCCTGGGGAAATTGGTAACGACCAGAATTCCAAGTAATGCCAGTGACGACTGGTCTTTTAATGGTGATTGGTGATGACCAAATCAGGGTACCAATGACGATTGGTTTTAAACAACGCCAGTTACGACTGGTCTTTAAAAAAGAAGATAGTGACGACCATGCTGAGAATACCAATGACAATTGGTTAAGAGAAAGCTAGTGATTACTTTAGCTTTAGCTGAGGTGTTGGTAACGACCAAAACGAAACAGATTCCAATAACGATTGGACTCTCGATGATGATACCAGTTACGACTGGGTTTCAAAGGGAAAAATTGGTGACAACCAACAAGATACTAATGACGATTGGATTTAGGCAGTGCCAGTGACGACTGGACTTCATGGGGAGAGTTAGTAACAACTAACAAGATACCAATAATAATTGGAACAATACCAGTGACGACTGGATTCCCCGGGGAAAGGTTGGTAACGACCAAACCAAGAGGCGCTAATGACAATTGGACTTTTATTTAGTGCCAGTGACGACTGGACTTATACGTGGATTTGTTAGTGACGACTAACGAGATACCAATGACGATTGGATTTAGACAAGGCCAGTGACGACTGGGCTTTAAAAAGGACATGGGTGGTGACAACCAAATGAATATCAACAACAATTGGTTTGAACAAAATGCCAGTTACGACTGGGCTTATACTTGGAAACGAAGTGCGTAATAACTTAGACTTCGCGGGGATTGATAGATGTCACCGACTCGGGGAACAAACGAATCACACTGATCCCATTATGAGGGGTGTACGTAGACTTGGGAAATAAACCCGAAGACCTACTGGGGAATAGAGCCTGTAGGTAGATTTTGCTGAGGTGAATTCAAACAGATGTCCAGAAATACTTCGCTGGGGAAAGAACTTTCATATCATCACAAGAAATCCTGAGGGATAATCTTCAATCTTGATAACCATACATGGCCAAAATAGCTCAAATTTACCTATACTTCACTGAGGAGGATGGTGTATCAAAGTTTCTGCTATTCTGAGGTTTCAGGGAAGTATGATTTTCCTCGAATCTTTTCCGTGAGTTAAACATTTTTTGTTAGTCTTTTCAAGTTTATTTGAATCTAATGCTTTCAAAATTTGAAGAATGATAAGCTTCTCTGAAGAGACTGCCACTTATCGTTTGAAGAAAGATAAGCTTCTCTGAAGAGACTGCCACTTATCACTGAAGAAAGATAAGCTTCTCTGAAGAGACTACCACTTATCGCTGAAGAAAGATAAGCTTCTCTGAAGAGACTGCCACTTATCGTTTGAAGAAAGATAAGCTTCTCTGAAGAGACTGCCACTTATCGCTGAAGAAAGATAAGCTTCTCTGAAGAGACTGCCACTTATCGCTGAAGAAAGATAAGCTTCTCTGAAGAGACTGCCACTTATCGCTGAAGAAAGATAAGCTTCTCTGAAGAGACTGCCACTTATCGTTTGAAGAAAGATAAGCTTCTCTGAAGAGACTGCCACTTATCGCTGAAGAAAGATAAGCTTCTCTGAAGAGACTGCCACTTATCGCTGAAGAAAGATAAGCTTCTCTGAAGAGACTGCCACTTATCGCTGAAGAAAGATAAGCTTCTCTGAAGAGACTGCCACTTATCGCTGAAGAAAGATAAGCTTCTATGAAGAGACTGCCACTTATCGCTGAAGAAAGATAAGCTTCTCTGAAGAGACTGCCACTTATCGCTGAAGAAAGATAAGCTTCTCTGAAGAGACTGCCACTTATCGCTGAAGAAAGATAAGCTTCTCTGAAGAGACTGCCACTTATCGCTGAAGAAAGATAAGCTTCTCTGAAGAGACTGCCACTTATCGCTGAAGAAAGATAAGCTTCTCTGAAGAGACTGCCACTTATCGTTTGAAGAAAGATAAGCTTCTCTGAAGAGACTGCCACTTATTGCTGAAGAAAGATAAGCTTCTCTGAAGAAACTGCCACTTATCTAAAAATGCTCTTCTTGATAGATAGTGCAAAATAAATGCACGTCCAGGTAGGTTTGGCGACCGACATGGACCAAAGTTCAATCTAGAATAGAACTAGAAAGAAACTGTCAAACAAGACTCCAACCACTGAGAAATGAACTCGAATGGAGACACCTCTTATCCAATCCTGGAAAAAGATAACTGAAGCAACCATCATCCACGAGGATTAACTCTGTGGGGAATTGACAAAGGGTGGACGTTTTATGCCTAAAGGCCGACAACTCTATGGGAAAGAGACAAAATGCCCAGTCACTAAGGAGGGACACCCAACGAAACAGGTAACAACCAGAGATAGCACAAAAGCACAGATGTTATGCATATGCTTATGCCATGATCATGTTTATGCTATGCTTTTGTTTATGCTGACAAAACAGACAAAACTGGAGATGAAATGAACATCTCGACACGGAGACTCAAACAACTTCACCAAATTTGGGCATCAAAGGGATGGTTAGGAAGAATATCCATTCTACTTTCAAGGTTACCACCTTCTCTGAGAGAGTAATCTTCTTAGGCCAAAACATCATGACTTCACTTGGACTGCCATCATGAGTTTGAATTCTTTGCTAAAGGAAGATCACACCGAGAGATTCCCATATCAACGGAAGTAACAACTTAACCGGAGAATTTTGACAAAAGGTACCTATGAGAACAAAACATTTATGCCTCATGATGGTGATAATCCTCTTCAAGCGAGCAGAGGCTCTTACGACGAACAATCTTCAAATCCTTTCTGCCCCAAATTATGCATTTTGTGAGAAGACGTTAGAAGGATGCTTTTACAAAAGAATCGTCATAAAGATGCTTCAATGTCTTCAAACCCTTAGAGGGATTTACCAATCTCAACGTGATTGCCCCAGTTTGACTGTATTTGCACAACAAAGTCCTCAGACTGTGGAAGTAATGATTGGGGAACAAACTTGCCCCTGCTAGCTGGTAACTGTACCAAATTTTCCCCAAACTAAACTGTTGATTAAGAGATTCATCTGGCCTTGACCTGGTTGGTTTTGCTGGCGAACCTGGAGTAGCTGGCCTTGACAACAATTCATTTTAAGATCTCAAACAATGTGCCCCAGAACACATGGTCTGCAAGAAGAAATCACTAAAAGGATTTTACAGAAGAACTGTCATCCAAGATGCATTCAATATTTTCAAACTCTTAGAGAGATTCACAAATCTCGACGTAATTGCCCTAGTTTAACTGTCTTGGAGAGATTAATCTAATCCCGACTTGATGGCTTCTGATTGACTGTTTTCGAGAGTTCTAATCTTGACTTGACTGCCCCTGATTAACTGAAGAGTTCTGCCCCATTTCAAATTTCCTTGATTGGCTTGGATTAACGGTGTTACAAATGATTGACCAATCCTTCAAATTAGTTGCCCCAGGCTGAGCTTCCTTTATCGAATCCCATTCCCTAGCTGACAGCGTTTGTTGGGCTTCCTTTGACGTTTGGATTGTCTTGCACGCAATGTTGTTCATTTAAAAATTGGCAATTCTCAATGTAAAATTCATGCAATCTTTTGGAAACATCTTTTGACGGAACACACACGGTGGAGTGGTCAAGTGATCAAAGTGAAAATGATTCAGTCATTTACAAATGATGGATAAAGTGATGAACACACACAGTTAACAAAGGTCACTAGGAGTCAGGTTATCCAACCTTGCTGTAATATGCTTTCAAAACAAGCTTACCTCAATTAGGTCTTTTAAGGGTTGTAACGTGGCTCGGTTCCCGGTTCATGAAACAAAGGATAAAGGCTCAAAGTTATTTGTCCCACCCATTCTCCGTGATGAACTCCACTCCTATGTTCAGTTAACTCAAACTATTCATTCAGGTTTTTTTACCCGTTTTTTAAGAATTGAATTGATGGTAGTTAGTGATGGTTTACAAACCTAATGTAGTCACAACTCCCTTACATTATTGGGTTGTCCTTTTCTATTTTGAGGATTTTAAAAGTGAAAGCTTTAAGGTTTTCCTCTTTTTATTATCCCTGACTTTTGCCTGAACTGTTTTCTTTTGAATACGCAGTCAGCGGGATGCCCCATTTTGCCTAAGTCCCCTTCATAGGTTTTGACTTAGCGGGCCTTTCAATTTTCTTTTTTTCTTTTTTTCGTTGAGAAAGAAGGTGACTACCTTGATTAATGGCTTACAGTGAACCATCATTGTGTTTTACGCTGAAAAGCATCTTTGACACTTGTTTGTTGTGTACGAAGGAAAACCTGAGTGCATTAACTCTATATGAAAAGTGTCATGTATGCACATATCTCCAAGTTAACTGAGAACTACCCGCCCCAGGTTTGAGATTTAAGGTTTTATTTTTGTGAAGAAAGAAAACTCCTACTTCTAGGCTCGAAGGGTTTTAACAAGGGATTATCTTCCTTATTTCTCCAGTGTTTAGGGATTGAAACAATGCCTTACATCATTGGTAAAGTCAAATTGAAAGCATATCAACAGCAGTTATGAATATAGTTTTCATCATCCTCCCTAATCTTTGCTTCAAACAGAAATTTGGTAAAGAAAAGAAATTCTTGCATTTTTGTTTTTTCATTTTTTTTGTTTTTGTTTTCTTATCATAATGAAAGACAAAAAGTGAAACGAATGGATTTAATCAAAAGATGCATAAACATTTCATTAATATGCCAATTTAAAATGAACAACCAACTTGCAAGCAAACACAAATGCAAAGAAACCACAACACAATGCTGAAACAGTTTACGAGCTGCCAGCCTTAGGGAATTACACTGTTTAATAAAACAAATTTCAAGCTTGATGCAGAGAAACACCTTCCACAACCACTTGCTCTTTGTGGTATAGTATTATGAGGGGCCTCGTAGGTCCTTTGCCACTTGCTTCAAGAGCTGAGCCACTGGTACTTGGTTTATCTTCTTGAAGTTCTAATAGCTCTAACAAGCTTTGCACTTTTAACCCGGAAGCTTTGCACTCTTCCACCAGATGCCCCACTGTCCCAGTATGGTACTTGCATTCAACCTCTGGGTGATCTTTTTCAAGGATCAGATCTTTGTCAATAATCAGCTCTTGTACAGCATGTCCTAATGCTAAACAATTGTCTAGTTCATGTCCTTCAGCCCCTTTATGGAACTCACAAGTCAAGTTTGCATTATGCCATGGCCCTGGCACAGGGTTAAAAGCTCGTGGAGTCACCAATGAATTCTGAATTAGTAGCGGGTACAGCTTACTTAGCGGCACAGGAACTGACCTGTAGCATGCCTTGTTCTTTTTGACAGGATCTTTCTTATTCATGCTCTGGCTTTGGGAACCTTGAGGGGAAGCAGCCAATGGGTGCTGAGATATTCTTTTGGTGACCACCTGATGAGGTTTTGGCGCAGGCCCAAATGCTGGTTGACTACGGCCTGACCGTTGAAACTTAGGAGGTCCTTGAGCTGGAAGAGTCACTGGAAGTGACGAACTAACAACCTCTATGGGTGTAATAAGATGAGAAACTCCCTCACTTTTCATCAAACTCTGCAAAGTTTCCAAAACCCAATTCATCTGCCCTTTGAGGATCTTGATTTCCTCCTTCAAGGTTTCTTGTTCTTTCAACAGTTCATTCATTGTTGCCATTGGTCCAGAATATTCTCTCTCTCTTGACACAAGGAAGAGGATAAGACTCCAGGCTGAGAAATGCAAATGCGAATGCGAGGACATGCTCATGCAATGCAAAAAGTTTCATGGAACTTGAAATATTTACAAACATCAAGATATACCAAAAACTTTTCATTAATGTCATTACTTCTTACAAGAGTTCTCTTCCTTTTAATGTCCATAATAACCTCTTGATGTTTACAAACAAAAAAGTCTGAGTTCCATGAAACTTTCATGATATGATGCTTATGGATGCATGAATGCACAAACACAGGTAATCACATATTCACAGATTCACATAAGCAAACAGACAAGGTTTTGGGTTTGGATAATGAAAGAGGAGTCGAGGTCTACCCATCCCAAAAGGTGTGTATTAGGGCTTTTCTTCGCTGTAGAACAAGGTTCTAAAAGAGTTCCCAGAGTCCTCGATCCATCTTTCTGATATTATCAATTTCCCGAATACTCAGTAGTCGATAATATTCTCAAGAGAATCTCGTCCGAGTGTAGTATCGCGTATCAACTATTTTGGAATTACTCCCTCATAGTCATCGCACTACATCCTAGTAAGGCCAAAGTGGGGAAAAAGGTATCTAAAGGTCCTCAGTGTCATGGGCACCTATGTAGAAAGTAGCATTGTTTTCATGAATACTTGATCAACAATACTAACTCTCAAAAGGGCCTCCACTGAGCGGTGATTTTCTCAAGTCAGCTTGGTCGGGAATCTACTCCCTATAAGCCTTCTTAAATATATCACCTCCCTATCATAAGTACGCTCGAGCACGGGTGTAGTGCTGTCTCACCACTTCAAGTTTCCCAAACCAACAGAGCACAAATATATACAAGTATTCACAGATAGCAATTAGTTAAACAAAATAGGTTGAACCCTTAAAATAAAAGCAAAAACAGGCTCTACTCCCCAGTGAAGTCGCCATTTCTGTTGCGGTGAAAATTTGATATCAAGCTATTAATTAACTTGAACCATATTTCTTTTTACAACCGGTCTTTAATTTATCCAAAGGATAGGTCTAAAGAAAGAAAGAACCTTTTTCGCGATGTAACGACAACGCTTTCAAGAGATTCGGGGATTCGGGGGTTGGTTATATCTAGGGAAGGTATTAGCACCCTAAATATCTGTAGTACTCTACAGGAACCTTTTGTTTAATTAATTGCTAAGTTTTTGAATTGTGCACTATGGTTTAAGGATTGGGAATTGAGATAAAATAAATAAAAGGCCTAAGTGGTTTTCTAAGTTTGCTCGCAAAGGCATCGCACCTTCTGCCTACGTATCCTGACTAGGATAGAATCAGAGCAATCGTAGTTCGCCTCACAAGGGAAAAGAACACTTGATGATGATCAAGGTTCAAAGGGGGACAAACATGACAATGTTTGTGTGGAGTTTGACAAAACTCCTTAAGCTAAGTTGAAGGGGAAGTAAGAAGTCATGACGATGATTCTTACACAGAGTTAACGAACTCTTTCCTAGGGTTCTAGTTGAAGAACACTCCTAGTATGGGTAGGTTTCTTAGACTTCAAGCAAAGTCTAAAGGCTTCTAATCTAGGGTTGAGGTGACTTAACAAAGTCAAGAGGGTTAGGATTTTGGTCCAAGACATTGACAGTCAAGTGGACAGACCTTCCTTTGGAGGGAGAGATAGTGGGCAACTGGATGAAAGCTAACAAGCTTCATCACTTGGGGATAAAATAAAAATTATACTAAAGCATTCATGGTGATAACCAACGAAAAATATTTAAGGATGAAAAAGCAATGGTGACAATCAAAGCAAATGATTAGTACGAAAACTGTGACGACAGATCGCACCTGGAGTACAATTAACAAACAGATGAGATAGGAATGATAATAATTCAAAGTAAAAATCCTAGCATATTGAAAAACATGTATAGGAATGATAACAATCAATTTTCACAAAGAAAAACAAGTGGAACCCTTTAAACTTTCATCTGCAACAGCTAGGGTTAGTACTGTCAATATGACAAGTTGCACATAGTCAAACATGGTGAAAAATTAATCAAACATGGAAAATAAAATTATTACATGAAAGTACACATTAAAATAAACACAATGAAAAAAGAATGGGTGAAAAATGATAAAAAATGAGAGAGTTATGATTTTTTGAAGTTTCATGTGAAAAATGAAAAAAGTGGCAACAAAGGTTATCACCAAGGATCGAACCCATGCCAAGTACAATACGCGCGCAAGTTTCAACCGCTGGGGCGGCCATACATCCGTTAATTAAAGTGAAACAATAAATATATGATGTATGTCTTGATTTATGGCTGGGCAAAACATGGTTTCTATGGATTTGCAAAATGTCCATAACTTCTTCAATTTTTTGAGTTTTTGGACAAACCTTATATGCTTTTGGGGTAGAAAAACATGAGGATTAAGATGGTGGTCTTGGTTTTTCCAAATTATTTCTCTAGTGAAAAACCCGATAGGGGTTGCTTTATGCTTCAAGAATTGCAAATTGACATGAACAACCCTATACAAACACACTTAACTCCAACTAAACACACATACATCTCAGTTAAATGATAGAGAAGCAATTCAGAACATGCTTGGGGACATAATTGAGCTAAAATGAATAATCATGTTCAAGTTGCAAATATCCACAAAGTAACAATGCATGACAGTTAGGCATTCTATGTTTCAAAGAAATTCAGACCAAAGCAATGTTGTGAACATATCCAATACATGATTATGAGTGTGTGTATGTGAAAAAATCTGAACTGGAATGAGTGTGTGGAGGTGTGGTATTCAAAGTGCATTCTTTGTGTGTGATCATGCATTTTAGTATGTGATATGTGTTCAGATGGTTAAAGCTTCATATGATCATGCCAACACATTGTAAATGACAAATATAAGATGTTAGAACATGTTTTTTGAATCAAAACAAACTGATACAAAGATTGGTATGTGATATGTCACTTTGTGGAAAAAATGAGCATTTGAAGAATGAGATTTTGATGTAAAGGGTTTTATGACAAAGTGATCATTCTAACATCTTATAAATGACTGATATGAAATGTGTGTGATGTGGTTTTAGTGAAAAATAAACTTGTGCAAAAAGTAGCAAGTGTATGGAAGTGTATGTGACCATTTTGAAAAAAAGGCAAATTTAACACATAACTTCCACCAGTGGAAGTTAAGTACAAAATGTGACATTTTTGAAAAAAGCCTAAAATAACACTAACCTCCACCAGTGGAAGTTAAGTGCAAAAAGTGACATTTTTGAAAAAAGCCTAAAATAACACTAACCTCCACCAGTGGAAGTTAAGTGCAAAAGTGACATTTTTCATTTTGAAAGTGATTTTTCATGACAGTGAGTTTTTCAAAGAAATGATCATACATACATGTTATAATTGACCAATATGAGGCGTGTGAGGTGTTGTTTTAGTGAGAAAACAAGTATGTGCAAAAAACAACATTTGAGTGATTTTGTGCATTTTGAATCTTGGTGTCAACATCTGAATTATTGGTACAAGACATAAAACAGCCAAACAATCATGTAGGCATGCTTAGAATGTTCACACAAACATGTTGAAATGAGGAAAGCAATCATATCATGTGTTATGCAAAGAATGACAATGTTGTGGCTTGATGTGTGTTGATGTGAATGTGTCAACAAGTGTATTTTGGATATAATGCACAAGACAGCCAAGTAAGCATACAAGCATCTTTAGAATGTGCATTGAGACATGTTAAAATGGAGAAAGTAAGCTGGTCCTGTGTTATGCAAAAAGTAAGTGTGAGTGGCTTGAATTGCAAGTAGGATGATTTTGAAAACATGAAAATCCAAAGTAACAACCTTGTAATCAAAGCAAATGTACAAACCTGCTCCAAATACCTACTAGGATATGTCTGAATGCTAAAATCAAGTTCTTAATGTGGTATGCAAAAAAAACTGAAGTGAAGCTTTCAAACTGCTATGGTATATTTTTTAACAGCATGAACACAACATTTTCAAACAGCAATGATCATCATTAAGCAGGCACAACACCAATCCATCATGACTCCATAACTCAGGAAGAATTAACAGCAAATAATTGTAATGCAAACATATTTCAAAGCCAAGCAAATATGAGCCAAGTTACATCTCATGACAGTATCATGTATAGCAGCAGACCATCAATGCTTCATCACTTGATTTTGAGCAGTATGAACACATTAGTCTAAGTAGTGTGAACAGGGTATGAACAACCAATAAAGGATCAAAACATAGCACACATCAAGCAGGAGATTTCAGACAAAATGAATCCAAACATACAGCACCAAATCCAACAGCTTATGCTACAACAGTAAGTTCAGCAACTTTCAAAAAGGGAATGTTTTGACAGTATGCTATATAATTTCAAACCTCATGATCAGCTTTTATCATGGACCAACTCATGTTCATTTTTAACAGAAATTATATGCTCATCTCATACCAAGTGTTATGACAAATCAATAATTGCTCATGAATTCTAAAACACACCATAATGCTCAAAATGCAAAATCATGGATGGATAACATAAAAACCAAGGTAGACATGCTACATACCTGTTGGAAGACCTGTTTAAGCAAGCAAATCCTTTGAGAAAACCAGAGATGTTGAATCACACTTCTTTTTGCACTTTGCTTGAAACTTAAGAAACAAGCCACTTATGATGCCAAAATGAGAATTATGGACTTCCAAGGGTTTCCAAGAGTCTTGACAGTTGAGATATATGGTATGTGAGGTGTTCAAGTGGTCACAACCTCAAGGAAATGCTTGGAACTCAGTTTGGTGTTTTTTATGGCTTTTGGTCAAAGTAAGCTACATGAACATTTGACTTTTTGATTTCTTGAGATTTTTGGTGGTTTGATGGATTGTACACCTTATATTTGTTATTTAGAAGGTGTATGGATGATGGTTTGGGTACTGGAAAGGATAGAAATGAATTTGGGCAGATTTCACTTCAAGGCCATTTTGAGTGTTTTTGTGAACTTTGTGATTTTTGAGAAATTGAAGCAAGATGAGGGAATTGTGATGACAGAGGTTATTTTGTGGTTTCTATCAGATCAATTATGTTGGAAATGAGGTGAGGGAGCTCTCCTTTTATAGAGAAAGTGATTGAGGTGCTTATTAGGGAGGTTTCTTCAACATGAAGTAAGCTTTGGATATTTTGAACCAAACCTCCCTTGGAGGGTTTTCCACCTAGTTCTGATGCAAATCCAATTTGTCCATGTTCTTTGATGATTTTATGATGTTTGTAGCAGGCTAGGATCATAGGGAAGGGGCTGGTACAGCTTTTTACTTTCCACCTCATGCTTGGAAAGTTCAACTTGCCAACTTGCTCCACTTGCAAGGCAATGAACTTCAAGCTTTGATTTTGTGATATTCTGCATAATTCTTTCTTATATCATGTTACATACATCTCATACATCAGATACAATAAGTTAGATCAAGAAAAATTGGCAATTTTGGTGAAAGAAATCAATCTTGAAAATTCAGCCAATGTGAGACTTAACATGTGAAACCTCCAACTTTGCACCTATGTAACTTTCTGCTCATAACTCCTCTTGAGATGTTCTAGTACAATTTAGAAAGCCCTCACATAGCCCTAAAACATTCATGTTTGCCAAGAAATCAAAATCCAATTGGAACTAGGTGAAACCCCCCCTCAAAGTTGGCTGCACACAAGCTTTTAAAGTGAAAATAACTTAGAAATTTTCTAAGTTACTTTCCCTTCTAGGGATGTTTTTGCTTCTATCTCAAAAAGTATGCATTTTCTGGTGGTGGACTAGTATGGGGCTTTTGTAGGACTTGTCAATAGCTTTCAAATGAGACTAGAACCAACTCAATTGGATGTGTGGTTAAGGAGATACGGTTTAGCCTTTTTCAAAACCCTAATTTCCCGATTTCTCGATTACCCTCTCATCCTTGATCCAATGATCATAAAAATTGATATGCAAGTCCATTATGACATAAGTAACAACTTTGATTCACAACTTGGATTCCAATTCTCAAAATTTGAGGAGTCGACTTTTCGGTCAACCGTACGATCGATCGGTGCCGATTGAGTCGCCTGTTGACATTCTGGACATCCTGAGACTTTGATACTTCTTGAATAGTCTTTAATAGTCTATATGAACTTCATGGACCTCAATCCCACCATTAAAACATCTTCCAACATCAAATTCAAACCACAGTTGACTTTTCACTAGTTAAAAACCCTAATCGGGGCCTCCTGACTGCACTGTTCTTGATTCTGAAATGATTTCTTCAAATTGACTTCTCTTTTGACTTTGATATTATCTTTGATTTCATTCAATGATTGAATTGGCCCAAATCATTGGTTGATAATTCCTTGGTTGTTTTGAATTTGTCGGTGCGAAAACCCTGATTCATCTGTAACTTGACAATAATGAACTTGCACTGATTTAGGGTTAGATAATTCATGATCATGCTTATAAAAATGATAATGAGGATCTAAGGGGTCAAAATTTAGGGTACAACAGACATGAAGAATTTCTCATCTTGTGGATGCTTGTCAGGAGCTTAGGGAAACTAAGGTTTTAGGAAGAGCATTAGATTAGTTTTGCTTGTTTCTTCAAACATGGAGTATATTGTTCATCTCCATTCAATCCAATGACATAAAGTCCTCTTAAAGAAGTCACATATCTCCTTTGGAGGGATGAATGGCATGCTTTAAGAGTAGAACTTTGAGGATGCCATTCTCTTATAATGTTAAGTTCTTAGTGGCTTCATTTGGTTGTCATTAAGTTACTTAACATTCCAACTTGATCTTGTTAATTGAGTCTCCATTTGAGGTTGTTTGTTGAAGCTTGTTGAAGATGAAGTTAGGAGCTTGTTGAAGCTGGTTGCTTGTTGAAGTTTGAAGCTTGTTGAAGCTTGGTGCTTGTTGAGGATTGAAGGTTTAGTGGAGCTTGAAGATAGGGGCTATTCATGAAGATGAAGGTTGTTGCTGTCAACTTTTTGCTGTTTAACCAATTATTGCTGTCAGAGCTGCTGCTTGTGCTGTTTGCTGTAGGAGTTTGGGTGCTGCTGCTTGGGCTGCCTCCTCTGCTTTGGTTTTTGTTTTCTGTATTGTTTGTTGGCTTGTGCAGCTTGCCCCCTTAAGGTTTGAAGTGAATGTTGATTCACTTTGCCTGTTGTTTTCCCAGGTTCGAGGTTGAGCAGGACTCCCTTGCCTCGCTTGTATTACTGCATTGCATGCATTTTACTATATTTGCTTGCTTTCTTTTCTGTTTATCCCCTAGGATCTCTGATTTCCTCTGTGCAGGAGGGAATTATGACAGACATTAGGATTCTTATCCATGCATGACAACATTAGGTTAGTTTTTATTCCCTTTTCAACCCTAGGCTTTTTAGAGCTTCTTTCTCTTCTTATCTCAAAACAACTCAAAATTCACGCTCGGACGAGGTTCTTCTGGTTGACTTCTTTTTCAACCCTTTGGATTGAGGGGGTTGTTGGTTAGTTGGATTGTCGACTCTGGGGACCGATCAATTGGAAGTTGGCTAAGTGAGGCCTCTTCAGGACATGATGATGCCACACCTTTTGGGTATCGTATCATCAGTCTTGAAAGTCTGTGACGCCGACGACCGCATAGGATGCCATACCTTGTGTTAGTTGATAGGACACCTACCTGTGAGAGGGATTGGGACATGCAGGAAACTTGACCTCCAGACTACCCGGTTTTCTTGATATTGGATCAGTATGTGTGGTTACTTGGGTTCTTCATCAGGACAGTGTTATGGGTCTGTTGAGACCAGGTTGGAGCATTGTTATTAGGTCTGTTGAGACCAAGGTGGAGCATTGTTATGGGTCTGTTGAGATAGGGTTTGAGCATTATTGTGGGTCTGTTAAGACAGGATTATGGATGGATCTCTTCAGCAATATATCACTTGATCCCTGTTGCATGTTTGCATATTGCATTGTTGCATACTCATGTTGCATATCATTAACGTGTGTCTGTGCTGCAGGTGCATTTCATACCCTCTGATTCTAGTTGCCTGGATTTCTGTCTGCTGCTATTATGGATACTTTGAAGAAGACTATGGCTTACAAGTTGCCTACTCCAAATGTTTCTTCTTTGCTTGGTTTGACATCCTTGGCTGATGATGATGTGAAGAGAAGTTTCAGGAAGAGTTATGGGAAACTGCTTAGGTTGGTTTGCAAACCATCCACGTATGAGCTGAACGAATTGTACGCGCTGATGCAGTTCTATGATCCCCCACTGAGGTGTTTTACTTTCCCTGATTTCATTCTGGCTCCGACCATGGAGGAATATGCTGAGATCTTGGAGTTAACCATTCAGAACAGGGTACCCTTCATTCATATGGATGCTAAGCCCAAGCTGGAGGATTTGGCTGTTGCTTTGCATTTAGACTCCTCAGAGTTGCTGTCAACCTCGTGGAATAGAGTTTCCGGTTTTTCTCTCAAGTTCTTGGTTGGGAAAGCACAAGAGTATGCTAAGAGTGGCTGTTGCATTGTGTTTAATGCTATCCTTGCTTTGTGTATCTATGGAATTGTATTGTTCCCTATATATGCCCGACTTTGTTGATTTGGATGCATTCCATATATTTGCTCAGGCAATCCTGTGCCTACACTGATTGAAGACTTCTATCACTCTCTGCATTATAAGAACGAGAATAGGAGGGGCAATAACGTCTCTTGTTGTGTGCCTTTGTTGTATATGTGGTTTGATAGTCACCTGCCCAAGAAGGGTATCTTTGCTGAGCCTGCAGCTACGGTGGAATGGTTTGAGCATCTGATGGGGCTTTCTTCAGAAGATGTTGTCTGGTTTGATAGGGATTTACTGGGATCTGAGATTATCTACAGCTGCACAGGATATCCTAACGTTCCTCTGATTGGGAGGAAAGGGTGCATTAACTACAATCCGTCATTGTTGATCAGGCAATTCGGTTATGCTTTGAGAAGCCTGCCAAAAGAGGAGGAAGTGCAGGAATCTCTGTACTTCACAGGTGATCTGAGTGGAGAATTGTTATCCAAGCTTCAGCATGCTTGGAATAACATTTGCAAGAAAGGGAAGTCGTTGTTGGGTAAGAATGATAGTCAAGCCTATCCTCCGTACCATGTCTGGATCCAAGATAGGGCAAAGCAGGCGCTGATGCCGTTTCCTGCAGTATTACCTCCTGCTCCCCTCGTGGTTGAGGAGCCAACTACTATGTCTATTGAGAGATATGAGCAGGTTGTGAAGGAGAAAGAAGAGCTGATGAAAGCCAACGAGAAGTTGGAAGAAGAGCTAGTTCAGCTCAGAAGCGAAAGAAATGAAGCCGTATATTCCTTCAAGCAGCAAACAGAGCTGGTGAACCAGTTAGGCACAGAACTAACTGAGCAAAGAAAGAAGCGTGAGCATTTGGGGATAAATTTCAAGAGCTCTCATGACATGCTAGAGTCTAAGAAGAAAGCACTTGATATAGCCTACCGGGAGATCTCTACATTTAGAAAAACTTGGAACACTACGCTGACAAATAACAAAGAAAGAGAAGACAAACTGAAGCAGCAGATCTTTGAACTGGAAGATCAGTTGAAAGCTAGCCAGAAAAAGTTTGAAGAAGAGGTTATGTGGAGATATGACGTTCAGAATGCTTTGAACAAAGTTTTCAAGCGCAAGAAAGAGTCTGCATCCCAGAAGCGGAAGCTAGAGGAGTGCTTGGGAGAGGGTGCTTGGGAGGAATCCATTGGGGATCTCCAGCATGTTATCAGGCAAAGAGACTCGCTCGTCGAAGGGTTTCTTTCTCAGTCGGACCTTCCCAAGACCAAGAGATTGTTAGAGGAGTATCGGGCATATGGTCGCACTTGATTACCTTATGCACTGTTGTATATGCTTTATTTGCATTGTGCTGACCATCACCAGGCTTGTTGGTTGAGGTCATGCCTTCTTGTTATTGAACACTCAGTGATAGTGTATTTCTGACTTGATGGGCTTTTCAGCAATATATGAGATGTTTCTTCCATGAGTGGATTCCAGCTTCTTATCACATCACTTTATTGGCACTACACTGGCACTTTGGCACTAGAATCAGGGGTTGATCTCCCTAACGCACAAACACATATTGCATCTGCATATTCATTTTTGCATTGTCAGTTACTTGTTGAATCTATATCTTATTTCTTGCATCTCACAGGTTTTTCAGGATTGACGACCAAAGAATCCACCGCTACTCAACCAGAAACAACTGTAAGAAAGCAATGGATCAAGTTCAAGTTGAGATGCAGGAAATCCGTGAGAAGCTGACTCTATTCATGCAAGCTATGGAGAGCGTGGCCAAGGGCCAGGAGAGCCTTCAGACCTTGGTGCAGCCGCTGCTGACGCAGACAAACGAAAATGGCAATACTGACTACAATTCTGTTGGAACTCCTCGCCGGGAGGATGAGATACCGGTAGTTACTCCACCTGTTGCGAATGTCAACCGAAACACTGGTACTGGTGCAGGTGCTGGCGCTGGTAATGACAATACTGGAAATGGTGGTGATGGACATGTTGTTAACAACAATGGCAACACTGGGGATGCCAATCAAGGATTCGGTGACAATGCTGGCTTTGGAAACAATGGGTATGGCAATGTCAATCAGGACGGGAACTCCGGGTTCAACAATCAAGGCTTTGGTAATGACGGTTACGGCAACAATCAGGGGTATGGCCACGGTAATGATGGATTCGGTAATGTGAATAACAACGACGCTGGAGTATTTCCTTTCAACAATGGTTTTGGACCTGCTGGGGTCAATCAAGGGTTCGGCAACCGAGGACAGGGTCCTATGTTCAATCAGCAAGGATTTGGCCATAACATGGGTTACGATGGGTATGGCAATGACTGGAATGTGGATCACTAGGACGACGCTTTTTCGGGAAGAGGTATGGGACCTGAGGGCCCCATTGACCCTGTTCAGAGGATCAGAATGCTAGAAGAGCAGATGAAAGGTGTGGTTAATCAGAACTCCGCTGGGTTAGATATGACTACTATGGGGTTGGTACCAGGGCTGAGGGTGCCATTAAAATTCAAGGCTCCAACATTCGACAAATACAAAGGGGATACCTGCCCAAAGGTCCATGTACGTTCTTATTATAGAAGGATGTCTGGATATTCCAATGATGAAAGGATGCTCATGCATTTCTTTTAGGATAGCTTATCGGGACCATCATTGGAATGGTACATGGGGCTGGAGCCCACTCAGATTAGAAGCTGGAAGCAGTTGGCTGATGCTTTCGTTATGCATTACAAATATAACAGCGATTTGGCGCCAAACAGAGTTCACTTGCAGAGTCTGTCGCAGAAAAGTGGTGAAAGTTTCAAAGAGTACGCGCAGCGGTGGCGCGATATGGCAGCTCGGGTGCACCCTCCTTTGGTTGAAAGGGAGATGAATGACATGTTTGTGGGGACATTTACAGGAATGTACTATGACAAGTTACTCAATGTTTCGATGGGTAGCTTCTCCGATATGATCCTTATGGGAGAAAGGATCGAAAATGGAATTAAAATTGGAAAAATTCAGGCGGGCGAATCTACTTCAGCTGGGGGTGCGAGAAAAGCGTTCGGCGGAAGACGACAGGGTGATACAAGCACTGTATTTGGTGGCAGAGGCCGGGGCAGAGGCAGAAATCAGTACATTCAACCTCAACAAATAGCCAGTGTTACTATTCCAATCCAACCACAACAACAACAACAACCACATCAGCAGCAAAGGCAGAATTAGGGTCACAGAAGGTTTCAGAATGTAAAGCCAAAGAGGGTATTTGATAAGCCTCCGTCGACATATGCAAAGCTTCTTCAGACACTGCTGGGGTTGAATTTGGTCGAGAAAAGAACAATGGAACCGCCTACAGGACCGGTACTTCCTTATGGGTATGACGCTAATAAGCATTGTGAATTCCATTCTGGGGCGCCCAGACATGATGTCGAATCTTGTCATGCTTTCAAGCATAAAGTTCAAGACTTGTTGGATAGTAAAGCCATCAACTTTGGCCAGGTGGGGACCAATATTGTACAACAGCCTATGCCTAATCATGGGGAAAATTCCATCTTGACAGAAGAAAATTTGAACTTGGTGATGGATGTTAACGAACTGAAGACACCATTGAGTGAGGTGAAAAGCAGGTTGCTCAGAGGGGGAGTATTCCCTGGCTGTGATGAATACTATTTAGAGTGTTGGACCCATCCTGAGGGTTGTACTAATTTGAAGCAGGGCATTCAGGCCATGATCGACAAAGGGACCTTGCAATTTGATCGAACTGTGGTTGAGAAGCCTATGGAGGCATTATGTGATAAGCAGAATGATATTGCAACGGTGACGATCCCGAGGAAGACTATAATGATAACGGCGCCCACCCAGCAGCCAACTATTACGATTACCAAAGCAGGGCCTGTTCCCTTTGAGAGTACGAAAGTTGTCCCGTGGACATACGGATTAGAAGCATATTGCAATGGTGAAAAGCTTGTGGTGAATAGCCAGCCAGCTGGGGCTGTTGATAATGTCGTTGGAACATGGGGGATGACCCGTAGCGGAAGGATCTTTACCTCACCTGAAATAGAAGCAGAGAGATTGGCCAAAGGCAAAGCCAAAGTAAATGAAAGCGGGCCTACTCAGTTGAAAGAAAAGGATACGTCACTCAATGACGTAGAGGAGTTCATGAGACTGATTCGCAAAAGCGACTACAAAATTGTTGAACACCTACAACAAATGTCGTCGAAGATTTCTATCTTGTCGTTGTTGTTATGTTCCGAGGCCCACCGAAACACCTTGCTAAAGATTCTGGATACGTCATTTGTGCCTCAAGAAGTTTCTGTAAATCAGTTAGAGGGGATAATGGCACATGTCAATGTTGGACATAGCCTGGGTTTCACAGATTTTGATCTAACACCCAGGGGTCGAGAGCACAACATGGCCTTGCATATATCGGCGGAATGCCGGGGCACCGTAATGTCGCGTGTATTGGTAGATACTGGATCGTCCCTGAATGTATTGCCAAAGAAGGCCATGATGAAATTGGATATACAGGGAATTATTTGCACGCCCAGCGATTTGGTTGTGAGGGCATTTGACGGGACGAAAAGATCAGTGTTTGGGTCAATAACATTACCGCTTCAGGTGGGGCCATAAATTTTTGATACCAAATTCTACATCATGGATATCCATCCAGCTTATAGCTGCCTTCTTGGGCGCCCATGGATCCACGTTGCAGGGGCCGTAACGTCCACATTGCATCAAAAGTTGAAGTACATGGTGGGTGATAGTGTTGTTACCGTTTGCGGGGAGGAAGACATTTTGGTCAGTCACCTGTCATTGTTCAGATATGTTGAGGTCGACGGAGAAATACACGAGACACCTTGTCAAGTCTTTGAAGGGTTGCGGATTAAAGACAAAGCTCAGGGTCCCAGCAAAATGTCAGAGGTGGCAGTGTCATCCTACAAGGAAGCTCAGGCTTTAGTGCAGACTGGTGAGACTAAAGGTTGGGGGCAGGTACTGGAGATTCCCGTGAAGAATGACAAGTTTGGGCTAGGGTATCGATCGACATCGTCAGCGTCATCTTCAGGAGCGCCCAGGTTCAAGGGACCGATAACGATTACGCCAAGCGGGGTGTGCTTTGAGACAATCACCATTGTTTTCGATGCTGAAGACGGAGATAGTGACTGCGATATGGACGCGTGGATCAAGCCAAGCGTGCCAGGACAAAGTCTCTGCAACTGGTCCATCCGGGAAACTGTCCCAGTGACTCTTAAACAGTAATGATTTGTTTTGTCAATTGTTGAATAATCCTATGTCATACCCGGGCTACTTGATTATGTGTATTGCACTGTTTTAATCATGAAGCAAAGGCGTTTTTCATATACAAATATTGTGATCCCTGTTTTTCTTGGTTTTACTTTAACAATAAATGGCAACGTGGTTATTTGCTTTGTTTGCGTTTTGAGGCATTTAACCATTTCCTTTGCTGGACTAATATTTCAAATGACATCTTCTACGAACCGCCTATGACTCGTTTCGACTTTGAGCACCCGGTATTCCAAGCGGAGGAAGAGATTGTTGAGGATAGCGACTTGCCAGAGGAGCTGACTCGTTTGTTGAAACAGGAAGAGAGAATCATTCTGCCTCATCAGGAGGAAATTGAGATTATCAACTTGGGGTCGGAAGAAGTTGTGAGAAATATCCGTATAGGGGATGCGCTGCAAAGCGACATCAAGCAAAGGCTGATTGAGATACTGCGAGAGTATAGTGATATATTTGCTTGGTCGTACGAGGATATGCTTGGGTTAGATACGGACATGGTTGTGCACCGTCTGCCGTTGCGAGAGGAATGTTCGCCTGTTAAGCAGAAACTCAGAAGAACCAGACCAGAAATGGCTGTGAAAATCAAAGAGGAAGTTCAAAAACAGTAGGATGCTGGTTTCCTAGCCGTTACAACTTATCCGTCATGGGTTGCTAAAATAGTACCAGTGCCGAAGAAAGACGGTAAAGTGCGAATGTGTGTAGACTACCGTGATTTGAATAGGGCGAGCCCGAAAGACGACTTTCCACTTCCTCACATTGATGTGCTGGTTGATAACACTGCTCAGTTCTCCGTATTCTCCTTCATGGACGGCTTCTCAGGCTATAATCAGATCAAAATGGCACCAGAAGACATGGAGAAGACTACCTTCATTACTCCCTGGGGAACATTTTGCTACAAAGTGATGCCCTTCGGACTGAAGAACGCTGGGGCAACATATCAACGTGCTATGACGACTCTCTTTCATGACATGATGCACAAAGAGATCGAGGTTTATGTTGATGATATGATTGCCAAATCTCAGACAGAGGAGGAACATTTGGTTAATCTGCTGAAACTGTTCAAAAGACTTAGGAAGTTCAGGTTGAGACTGAACCCTAACAAGTGCACCTTTGGGGTGAGATCGGGTAAACTGCTGGGGTTTATTGTGAGCGAAAAGGGAATAGAGGTTGATCCTGCAAAGATAAAAGCTATACAAGAAATGCCATCGCCTAAAACAGAAAAAGAAGTGTGTGGGTTTTTAGGGAGGTTGAACTACATTGCTCGGTTCATATCTCACCTAACTGCGACATGTGAGCCGTTATTCAAGTTGTTGAAAAAGGATCCGGTGTTGACCTAGAATGAAAATTGTCAAAAGGCGTTCGACAAGATAAAAGAATACTTGCAGGAACCTCCTGTTTTGATACCCCCAGTGGCCGGGAGACCTTTGATTATGTATTTGACGGTTCTTGAGGAAAGTATGGGTTGTGTTCTCGGTCAACACGACAAGACCGAACGTAAAGAGCATGCGATCTACTATTTGAGTATGAAGTTCACCGACTGAGAGTCCAGATACTCAATGCTCGAGAAGACGTGTTGCGCGCTAGCCTGGGCCGCCAAACGTTTGAGGCAATACATGCTGAATCATATAACCATGCTAATTTCAAAGATGGATCCAATCAAATATGTGGTTGAGAAGCAAGCACTCTCCGGAAGAATTGCCCGATGGCAGATGGTGTTAACAGAATACGATATCCAATATGTCTCGCAAAAGGCTATTAAAGGTAGCGTTCTGTCAGAGTACCTTGTTGAGCAGCCTATTGAGGATTACCAATCGATGAGGTTTGATTTTCCTGACGAGGATATCATGTACCTGAAAATGAAGGATTGTGAAGAACTGTTGCCGAACGAAGGACCAGAGTTGGGTTTCAAATGACAGTTGATATTTGACGGAGCAGTTAGTTCCTATGGTAGCGGAATAGGTGCAATTATAACTACTCCTCATGGGTCGCACATCCCATTTACTGCCCGATTGAATTTTCTTGTTACCAATAATGAGGCTGAATATGAGGCTTGAATCATGGGTCTGGAAGAAGCCATTGATTTGAGAATCAAGAACCTGGATGTATACGGAGACTCAGCTCTAGTGGTGAATCAGATTAAAGGAGAATGGGAGACACGTCAGCCCAATTTGATACCCTATATGAATTATGCAAGGAAATTGTTGCCTTTCTTTGACAAGGTGGAATTGCATCACGTGCCACGAGCAGAAAATCAATTGGCTGACGCCCTGGCGACATTGTCTTCAATGTATAAAGCTAACTTCTGGAACGAGGCTCCCCAGATTGTTATCTCTCGACTCGATAGGCCTGCATTCATATTTTCCATTGACGAGGCTCCCGATGGTAAACCCTGGTACTTTGACATCCAGAATTTCCTGAAGAACAAGGAGTATCCGGCTGAAGCATCCAGTAGAGATCAGAAGACTCTCAGGAGATTGGCTGGCAATTTCTATCTGAACCCGGACGGTGTCCTGTATAAAAGAAACCACGACTTGGTGTTGCTACGTTGTGTAGACGAGAAAGAGGCGAAGTTGCTCATGGAAGAGATACACGAGGGTACATTTGGTACACATGCTGGTGGGCATGCTATGACGAGAAAACTGCTGCGGGCAGGTTATTATTGGCTGACTATGGAAACAGATTGTTTCAAGTTTGCAAAGAGGTGTCATAAATGCCATATTTATGCAGACAAAATCCATGTGCCTCCAAGTCCTCTGAATGTGATGTCATCACCGTGGCCTTTCTCGATGTGGGGAATTGACATGATTGGCAAGATCGAGCCCACAACATCAAACGGACACCGGTTCATTTTGGTAGCAATCAATTACTTCACCAAGTGGGTGGAAGCAGCATCATATGCCAATGTGACCAAACAAGTGGTAACCAGATTTATCAAACGAGATATTATCTGCAGATATGGAATCCCTGAGCGGATTATCACCGACAACGGTTCAAATTTGAATAATAAAATGATGAAAGAGCTGTGTCATAATTTTAAGATTGAGCATCACAATTTTTCTCCTTAACGGCCCAAGATGAATGGCGCTGTCGAAGCGGCCAATAAGAACATAAAGAAGATTGTTTAGAAGATGGTTGTGACGTATAAGGACTGGCACGAGATGTTACCTTTCGCTTTGCATGGTTATCGTACGACGGTACGCACATCAACCGGGGAAACCCGTTTCTCACTGGTATACGAGATGGAGGCAGTGTTACCATTGGAGATCGAGATTCCTTCCCTGAGGGTTTTACGTGATGTCCAACTCAACGAGGCAGAATGGATTAAAGATAGACTGAATCAGCTCAGCTTAACGAATGAGAAGAGACTGGCTTCTCTAGCATACGGTTGGTTGTATCAGAGCCGGATGAAGAAAGCTTACGACAAGAAGATGTGCCCTCGAAGCTTTCAGACGGGCGATCTTGTTTTGAAAAAGATTCTCCCACCACAATCAGATCACAGGGGCAAGTGGACTCCCAATTACGAAGGTCCCTACTGTTGCACCCTAAAATTTGCTCAACCTTATTCACTTGGTTTATGTTTCAATATCCTTAGCATTTGCATATAGAGTCATGTACATAGTCTAATCATCTGCATAGCATAGCATAGCAAATCATCCAACAGGGACCGAGCATTATTCTCATCTCTATGAGCCTATCAAGAGGTTATTATTCTAATTCAATCTCATTCAAGTCATCAAAAAGAATTTGAAAGCTATCAAGTCAGTGGATCAAGCAAGTGCATCCATCTCCTATCTGAGGGTATGTGAGGATCAACAAAGAAATTGTGAGTTGTGGATGGAGCATGGAGAGATGTGGGGTACATCATTTGACATGTAGCAGAGGATATGTTGTTATGCTAAGAAGAAATCAAGATAAATCAAGGAGAAGAGGAGTTTCTAAATTAGGGTTTCTGTGTAAAATCCCCTAGTTTAGGTCAAATTTCCAAGCAGGATAAGTCAAAATGCAAGCTTCAAATGGATCCTTGGCCAACATGGAACTTGTAGAGGATCTCAATACCTTTAATTTGAGTGGTGGAAGACACTAAGGAGATTTATAGAACTCAAGTTATGGTCCTTGCAAGTTACAGGTCATCTGAGGTATCTGAAATTTTGTCTGTAAAAGTGACTTGACTTCCAAGCAATTTTTACCCCTCAAGGAGATTTCAAATGAATTTCTGGCCAACATAAGAGTTTTTCCTCATTGTCTTATCTTTCTAGAATGGTATAGTATGCCTTCATATTATTTGTGGAACTCTACTTATGGTCTTGGCAAGCAAAGGGTATTTTGGTCATCTAAGAATTACAGGTCATTTCAAGCCTATGCCCAAAACTCATACAAGGAAGCTTCAAATGGAAAACTTCACAACATAAAACTTGCTCCAAATGACATTTTGAGTCTATAAGAGTGACCATGAAAGATTGGAAAGATTCATAGCACAAGGTTTCAAAATTGGTGGATTTAATGAATAAAAATGACCTAAAAAATGAGATTTTTCATACTTTGGCCAAATGAGGTGAAATTATAGGTCATTTTGATTGGAAAAATCATTTTGAAAACATTGGATAAAGTGGAATTTTGAGTTTAGTTCAAGTTTTGAAAGTTACTCATGGTTACTTATAATGGAAGGTACATAAGCCAAATCCAAGGAAAATCATACATGGGAAGTTTCTCCAAGCTTCTAGGAGTTTCTAAATTCACCTATATATTGATATGAAGAGGTTCATGCCATGGTTGGTGATTCATATTTTTCAAAACCCAAGTTTCATACACTTTCTCCCACTTGCAAAATTAATTCAAACTCTCTCAAATTCTCATCAATTTCCACAATTCTTGATCTGGTATTCATTATCATCATCCAAGGATCATAATTCACACAATCATCTGGTAGAATTGAGGAAGATTCATGCTGTTCAAGTTGATCATCCAAGAAGCAAGAATTTTGGAATTGTGAGATTCAAAGCATTGGAGCACGATTCATTGCATACAGAACTCATCATCAAGTTCCTGGATCATTTCCCACTCATTACAAGCATTAGATCAAGAGGTTTTAGAATCTGTTTTCATCAATTGCACCAGGCATGTTTATCCTTCGAATTGCATGTTTAGGATAGAATTACAAGGTTTTGTTAGCATAGGAATGTTAAGATAGGATAGATGACTGAGTTTGGTGAGTTTGGAGAGTTTTCGTGGAGTTTGATCATGGTGTACCAAAACTGTTTGGATGGATAACTCTTAGAATCTTGCACGAGAATCTTAGGTTAATAGCTTGTTATGATCATCATAAGGTGTAGACAAGGTTAGGATAGAATTGAGCAAGAATTGGGAGGATTGATCACAGGTGAAAATGGTGGATTCCAACTGTTATGTGTATCGGGTTCTATTGTTGCTTGAGTTTTAGGGAGAACTATGGGCATGGCTGTGTAGAGGGGAGGATTTAGAGCAACTTTGCTCTTTGTATCGAGTGAATTCATGGAGAATGGAGAGAGAACAAGGAGATGGAAGATGCGTGCATGGGACTGTTTTTTTCAGAAACCCTAGAGGACACTTGGGGACGATGATGGACAACCGTCGGATTTGTTATTTGACCTTGACTGAAGATCTAATCGTGTGGCTGTCATTTAAATGGAAAACGGAGGGAGAGACCAAAGTGAAACGCAGCGTTTCACTTAAACGCGCGTCTGGGCTGGGTCCAACATTTCTATCCCCACCCCCTGCTTGATAAGCCCAATGAATTACACTTGATTATGTTGCTATTCACACCGAGGATTTAACCTTTTTCTTTGGTTTTTTTTAATTCAATTTTTGAAGCGCGCTGGGCCTAGTACTTTTGTTATTCGCACCCCACTTCCATGGCCCATCTGAGATTTGAACTGGGCGAGCTTACTTCTGACACCCCCTCGCCCTTTTATTTCATATTTTGTGATTTTAATTCCTTTAATATTTTTAATGCCTTTAAAAAATCATATAAAATTGAAAATAGCTTAGTTTTAATTGGTTCTTTTTGCTATAGGTCCATAATTCTGTCTAGAAAAATACCAAATAATAAAATTGACATTTTATTTTGTTTTGATATTTTGTATGCATTTTTCTTGTGAATAGCATTTTATTAAGTTTAGTTTAGTACCCAAATTTGTTAATTTTAGTTCTCATAGGTTCCCTTAGATTTAGGGTTCATTCTTTTTAGAGTGATTAAATTAGGACTTCAACTTGTGTATACAATTTAGTTCATATTTTTAGGAATTAATTTTAGGTGATTTGATTAAAGGTGAATAACATGAACAAAATTAGGGTTCAGGTGACAACATAGGTGAATTAGTTCATTTCCCTTAGGAGTTAGAGATTGAAATTTTTGGGATATGGGACTATAGGGATTATGGGTAGTTATTAGATCCCTTAGAAATATTAGGATTCCCCTACTGCTATTAGTACTGTCTGTATTTGTTTGACTGGTGTGGTGTGCCCTCTCTGGGGATTATGATTTGTCTGTGTGGGTATTGGGATTGCTTGGGGATTGGGAGAGTTGAAGACTTGTGATGATGAAGGCCATTGGAGATCAGAGAATGAAGACCAACTTCCAGAGTTGATGAGGAGCATCTTTTGCTGGCAGCTGTTGAGGAGTCTAGGGTTAGGAGCTAGGCAGCGCTCTAGTGTAGTAAACTTGATTCTCAAACATGGAAGGCCTTGATTACCTCCATTCCTCTCTGTGATGCAGAGTCTCTCTAAGACACTCACCCCCTTCCTTTGGAAGGCTTGGTGCTACCGTCTAAGAGATAGAACTCTTGAGAGAAAATATCTTATGTGTTGATAGCAGTTTGTTTGCCACCCTTGGTAGTCAACTAATTGCTTAACACCTAATTCACTCTTGTGATTGATCCCTCATCCTGGAGGTTTGAGACTTGAAGAAAAGCCATCGCAGATGGAAGACTGATAACCAAGAGCTTGCTTGAAGGCTGTGGAGATGGAGATTGAGGCTTGCTGAAGCTTATAGCTGATTGGAGATGACTTGAAGTCAGATGTTGATGCAGAGCTGCTGTGGCTGTTTATTTTAGGTGTTATTCATTTCTGATGTATTGATTGGTTTTCTGGACTGTATTGTTTGCTGTTTAACCTGTTGGGTTGAAAGTGAATCCTGTTCACTTTTGCCTATTGTTTTCTAGGTTCGAGGTTGAGTGGGACTCCCTTGCCTCGCTTGTATTGCTGCATCCATGCATTTTACTGCTTTACTGTATATACCTGCTATTGTTTCTGTTTCCGTCTATTCCCCTAGGATCTCTGTTTCTCTCTGCGCAAGAGAGGAGCATGATAGACACTAGGTCTTAACCCATGCATGATAACATTAGGTTAGCTTGATTCCCTTCGCAACCGTAGGTTAGAGTTCTGTCTCCTTCTTTCTCAAAACAAACAGAAAAACACAATAAAGATTTCAAACACAATAAAAGACACTTCTTCCGTAAAAGAATGTGAACTCATCAAGACATCATTTTTGTCCGCTTGGACTGCTAATCAAGAAACTCTTTTCTCAGAAGGAATAAAATCAATCAAGACAGACTGATGTCTTACGTGGCCCGAACTACGTTTGCTCTGATCTTTCATGCTGTATGAAAGTACGTAGGCATAGGATGTGATATCCTAGCGAGCAACCTTCCCCTCCTTTCCCGTAGGTAGGCGAACTACGTTGACTCTGATTTCTCGTTCCAGACGGGAATACGTAGGCATAAAGTGCGATACTTTGCCGAGTCATTTTCTTTTCTTTTAACCCCTGACCTGTAGAATAGATAGAATAACAATCCATACCCGAAAACAAGCGTGGATCCCGTCGAGTACAACGGACGTGAGGGGTGCTAATACCTTCCCCTTGCGTAACCGACTCCCGAACCCAGGTTTTGGTTGCGATGACCATACCTTTCCCGGTTTTGCGTTAGGTTTACTCTGAGCGTTTCCTTTCCCTCCTGTGGGATAAATAACGCACGGTGGCGACTCTTCTGTTCAGCCGGCGCCGATTTTCGCAGTAGCGACAGTTGGCGACTCTGCTGGGGATCCAACGTCCCCTGGCTGCTAAGGACTGTGATAGTTCTTATGCATTTGGGATCCAATGTCCCTTAAGAGAGTCAATCCTAGCGCTTGTTTTCCCGTCGAGGATTTTGTATGGATTTATATTTCTGACCTTTATTTTCAGCATTATATATATTGGTTATTATTGCTGTATTGTGGGGTGTGACGGGTGTTCTTTGATTGAGAGATAAGCCGGACCTGGGCTTGAGTGCACCTAGAATTAGAGTAGAAAGTAGTGGGCGCGTGCCGGCTTTGCTTGCATTAGTGTCTCATGAAATCTACACTCGGACGAGGTTCTTCTGGTTGGATTCTTTTTCTACCCTTTGGGTCGAAGGGGTTGTTGGTCAGCTGAATTGTCGACTCCGGGAACCGATCATTTGGAAGTTGGCTAAGTGAGGCCTCTTCAGGATTTGATGATGCCACTCCTTCTGGGAATCGTATCATCAACCCTGAAAGTCTGTGACGCCGACGACCGCATAGGATGCCATACCTTTGTCAGTTACTAGGATACCTACCTGTGAGAGGGTTTGGGGTTATGCAGGTAACTAGACCTTCAGACTACCGGTTATTTCTTGATCAGAGATCCTGGATATTTATGGAGAGTTCTGAGGTCTGTCAGAGACCAGTTGGAGAGTTCTGAGGTCTGTCAGAGACCAGTGGGAGATATGATTGGAGGTCTATCAGAGACCAGTCAGAGTTATGGGTCTATCAGAGACCAGTGTTGGAGCTTTGTTGTAGGTCTATCTGAGGCCAGGGTTTGAGGACTTCTGAAGGGTCTATCTGAGACTTCTTGATATGGTTCAGGCTTCTCAGCCGGGGCACTTGATCCCTGTTGACTGTGTGCATACGCATTCTCATTTTCATTCATATGTTGGTAGCATATTGCATATCCATTTTGCATTGCAGGTACTGGTTCAAAATGGTATCTCATCTCCTGCATCTCAGCAGGTGTTTACAGAATTGCAAACCAACATCCCCATCGGTACTCCACTCGCACCAACTGCCGAAGAATCATGGATCAAATGCAGAACGAGATGCAAGACATGCGCGAGAAGCTAGCGCTCTTCATGCAGACCATGGAGACTATTGCAAAGGGTCAGGAGAATTTGCAAACTATGGTGCAGCCTCTGTTAGCAAGGAACGCTGGGCATGGAAATGAGGATCATCAGTCTGTGCGAGTCGACGCTGTTCATGGGGATGACACTCCCACACCAGTGGCTCCACCTGTAGTCAATATACCTGCTGCTAATGTCAACACTGATACTGCTGCTGGGAACGGTAACGTCGGAGTTGGGAACGAGACTGCTGTCCATAACGTTGGGCTTGGTGATATCAACTTGGGTGATAATATGGGAGGCAACGGCTTCGGTAATGCTGGATTCGGATTCAATGATCAGGGTTTCGATAATGCTGGGAAATATGGTTTCAATGCTCAAGGCTTTAGGCAAGATGGTTATGGTATGATCAATCAGGGTTACGGAGGATTCGGAAATGGCAATGGCGCTAGGTTGATGACTGTTGGACCTGCTGGAGTTGTTCCGGGATACGGTAACAGAGGGCGAGGCCCGATAATGAATCAGATCAGAGCTGACCGTAATAATGGATACGATGGGTATGGAGCTGGGAATGGTATCTGGCAAGAAGATCAGCAGGAGGACGCTTTCTCCGGCGGAGGTTTCGAGGGACCGATGGATGACTCCCAGAAGATCAGAATGCTAGAAGAGCAGATGAGGGGGGTCCTGAACCAAAGCGCTGTGGGCTTAGACATGTCAACAATGGGTCTGGTACCTGGCTTGAGGGTGCCAATCAAATTCAAAGCTCCTACGTTTGATAAGTATAAAGGGGACACCTGTCTGAAAGTGCACGTGCGGGCTTACTACAGAAAGATGTCTGCATATTCAACTGATGAGAGAATGCTAATGCATTTCTTTCAAGATAGTCTGTCAGGCCCTTCCCTAAAGTGGTATATGGGATTGGAGCCAACGCATATAAAGACTTGGAAGCAGCTGGCAGAGGCATTTGTAGCTCACTATAAGTATAACAGCGACTTGGCGCCCAATCGGGTCCAATTGCAAGGGCTGTCTCAGAAGAAGGGTGAGAGCTTTAAAGAGTATGCGCAAAGATGGCGCGACATGGCTGCCAGGGTCCGTCCTCCTTTAGAAGACAAGGAAATGAATGACATGTTCATCGGAACATTCACCGACATGTTTTATGACAAGTTGTTTCACACATCTTTGGCCAGTTTCTCAGACTTAGTCCTGATGGGGGAGAAGATTGAAAATAACATTAAGGTAGGAAGGTTCCAAGCAGGTGAGCCTACTTCAACTGGAAGCAATAAGAAAGCTTTCGGGGGTAGAAAACATGAAGATGCCAATTCGGTATGTAGCTCTCGGGGAAGAAATAGGGGTTGGAGGCAATACCAACCGCAACAAGTTGCAAGTGTGACAATCCCCGCGCAACATCAGCAACAGCCGCAGCAGCAGGGGCAACAACATCCGGCTCAGCGAAGAATTCAGAATGGGAAGCCGAAAAAGGTATTTGATCCGCCGCCAATGTCGTACGCTGAGCTTCTTCAGAATTTGTTACAGTTACAGTTGGTCGAGAAAAGAACGATGGCTCCTCCGACAGGGATCCCCCCACCCAGTTATAACGCTAATGAGCATTGTGAATTCCACTCTGGGGCACCCGGCCATAATATCGAAAACTGCCACGCTTTCAAGCATAAAGTGCAAGATTTGCTTGATAGCACTGCTATTAATTTTGGTACGGAAGGGCCCAATATTACACAACAACCAATGCCAAACCATGAATAGGCTGGAGTATGGTGGACAAAGAGGAGTTCTATAGTTCGGGTGGGCCGTTAAAAGTAGATCAGAACAGTGGCAGGCTGCCTCTAATAACTGATTGTGAAGATAGCTGGTTCAGCAGCAGGACAGATGTGAAAGCCCGGTTCTCGGAAGCTGGCATTTTTTCTTTGTTTTATCTTGTCATTTCTTCACGTTTGTAGTTTCTTTCCTGTTTAAATTGCAATCTTGTTCGTAAAACTTGTTGTTTTCATTCAATTGATGATAATGAAATAAATATGCATGTTTTGATTAACTCCATTCGTGTTCACTAATTGTTTTTACAAATGTCCAATGCCTGGGTAAGAGGAATCTGGGGGGGATGACGAAAATGAACGACATGCATCTTCCGATATTGTATGCTTTTGAAATAAAACCTGCTGATGATGTACAGGCATTGTTTCAAATCCCTAAACACCGGAGATATAAGGAAGATAATCCCTTGTCAACTCCTTTGAGCCTTGTAGTAGGAGTTTCTTTCTGTGAATGAAAAACCCTCAATCTTAACCTGGGGCAGGGTAGGTGTTAGCTAATTTGACCGAGCGTTCAAGTTGCAAAAGGAGTGTCCGTTCGAGGATCAGTCACACCTCTAGAGGTCGTGCCTAAGAAACCACAATGGTTCATCATTAGGAGTGAAACAGTCACATCATTCCCCAAAGAGTCAGACAACCAGCGTCACACGACTTGTTCGAAAGAAAAAAGAGAAAAAAATCAAAAGCCCGCTAAGTCAAGAAAAGAAAACAATTGACTTAGGCAAAAATGAGGGCATCCCGCTGGACTAAAAAAAAAACCAAAAGAACTCAAAAGAGTCAGTCCAGGCAAAAGCTAGGGATAAGAAAACGTGAAAAGAAAAAAAGATGAAAGGAGGACAAAAAGAAAAATCCTCAAATCAAATGCGAGTCGTGTGACCTCAAGGGTCAAAGACGAAAGGTGAGTGGCTGTCACTCCCAACAATAATAATTTCTCGAACTATCACTCCTATCTTCCAGCCTCTGAGAGGTGAGCGCTAAGGTCGAATTAGCTGAACGTAGGATGGGAGAACATCAAGGAGAGTGGGTGGGTTAAAATAAACTTTGAGCCTTTATCCTTTTCTTCAAAAAACCGTGAACCTGACCACGTTACAACCTTCAAAAGTCCTAATTGAAGCAGGTCGTTTCGAAAGCATACTTCGGTAAAGGTCGTGTCGATTCTGACTCCTGAAAGGGTTCTTCATGCCATGTTGGTACTAATGTTGATAAATGTTTTGTGCATTATATGCTATAAACTGTTTTTCCCTTTTCCCAGTGAACAGATTGGATGTCAAAACTATCATATGTGTTGCATTAATACGTCTTTTACGCAGAACAACTTGTTTTACTTGCGAGTAAGCACTTGACAGCAGAAAAGTTTCCTACAGTGGAAAGTATGGTCAGGATAGAATGCAGAGCGCCCGAATGCTCCACAAGTCGGGGCAAGCCATTAAGTGCTCCCCAGTCAGGTCAGCCATTCAAAGTCAGTTACTCTGGGGCAATCAGGTCGAGATTCGGTAAATATCTCGTAGTTGGAGGTACTGCTCTGGGTCAGCTAATCAGGGGCAAAGTCACTGCAATCAGGGGCAGGCCATCTTAAGAGCGTAGAAGTTATTCTTTACTCGAGGGGCATTCGGTGTGAAGTATTTCTCCGAAGTTCAGAATGTTGGGGCAGTTCATATTAGACCAACGGGGTACAAATGTTCAGATTCCCTTTTGAGGACTATCCCCACAGAGGTCCCACAGACCGGGGCATATCAGAAGCGAAGGAATTGTTCTTCTCTGTATCATCAGAGCTACTCAGAGCCATTCGAGCAGATTCAGTCAATCTTAAAGGGTGAGACGAATGTCGGGAAGTCATGTTACGGTCTTCCGATTCTTCACCCAAATCCATGTTGGCGATCACTGTGAGGCCCATCCGTGTTGGCGCATCAGTTTCCAAATCCAATCGTCATCAGTACGCAGGAAGACTCCGTCTATTTTCTCCAACAAAAGTCCAGTTTTTCAGTGGCACGGGTGAGCTATCCCCAGAGAAGTCCAATCATACTTGGCACATATGCTATTCCCCAGCAGAGTTATATTCCCCAGCAGGGTGTTACTTCAACGAGGTGTTTGGTTAAGTTCCCAAATTCCCCAGCGGAGTTGATGCTACTCTTCTAGCATTTATTTTGCTAGAATAATTCTGTGATATCCGGTTTATCCCCAGCGGAGTTGGCTTCGTCTTCAGCATTTGTTTTGCTGAAGTGGTTTTCTGTACCCGACTTTCTCCAGCAGCCCGAGCCTGCATTAGCATTTGCATCTGTTGCGGTGGAAATAGGATCACAAACTATTAATGAGTTTGAATCGCAATTCAATTCACAACCGCTCTTTGATTTATCCGAAGGAAAAGGTCAAAAGAGGGAAAACCTATTTTTGCATCGTAAACACAATGCGGGGAAAGATCTAGGGTTCGGGGGTTGGTTAAATTTAGGGAAGGTATTAGCACCCTAAACTTCTGTAGTACTCTACAGGAACCTTTTGTTCAAATGTTTACTATTTGCTTTATTTATTTGCTTAAGGTATATGTACAAAGGATTAAAAGTGAGACAAGAGACCTAAGGGGGTTAATTCTAAGTTTACTCGGCAAGACATCGCATCTTGTGCCTACGTATCCTTACGGGAATGGAATCAGAGTAATCGTAGTTCCCCTTAAAAGGGAGGTTAGAGACTTCTTGACTGTGGTCAAGGTCTCAAGGGGAATAAACGCATCTTAAGGACACGCTTACGTGGAGTGTGGACACTCCAAATCTCTACGTTGAATTGTTAAGTTGACTAGGGTTAGGTTAGGGATTCCGCGGCGGGAAACCCTAAAATGAGCGCGGCGGCTCTTTGACCCAATGCTAGGGGTAAAATGGTAATTTTGCCTGCGGCGAGGCATTCGTGAAAATTAGGGTTTGTAGTTATCTTATTTTTTTTAAAAAAGATTAACTAATTATAATAAAACTGTTTAGTTAAAAAAGGTTTGATTTAATTGGATTAAAAGACTATTAACTAATATGGCTTATTAGAAGATTAACTAAATAAATAAAACAAAAACTGGTTAGATTGTTTAAATGGTTAATTAACTGATTTATAAAATGTTGTTGGTTTATTTAGAAAAGTTAATTAATCTATTAATTTAATCAAAAAAAAAGAAAAAAACTAAATGGGTGATTAAAGGAGGTTAAGTGTGGTTACGTGTGGTGAGGTGAGTGTGTGTAGATCAAATTACAACTGCAAAAGAAAGAAAAAGACATGAGAACAAAGGGGAAAAAAACGAAACGCAGACAAAACCAAAACCCTAAGCTCTTCTTTCGTCTTCCCCAAACCGCGACCAGTTTTTTTCCTTCCATCGCTCCCCTCATTATTTCGGTCCTGGAATCACATTGCGAACATCAGCAGTTCAATAATCATTGATGAAGAAAGGGCTTACCGAGTGTTGGCGGCGGCGCTTGGAGGCGACGAGAACGGGTGTTTCGTCTGGTTGAACTCGTAGCGGCGTGCGTCGTTTTGTCCACCGGGGAGATAAGTGTTCTCCTTTATTCAATTTGTTAAGTTAACTGAATACGAGCTTTGGTGATTTTTTTCTCCTCCTATGTCTTGTGTATTCGTCTCTTTATATAGGCTTCAACCGAGAATCAAATGCTTTGATTGAAATTGTTTGCTGCTTTGAATATGGATTTAGGTTTCCTAAATGGGATGAGTCAGATTTGAAAATATTCCTAAATCGTCTAATTGCTATAATGAGCCATTAATTGATATTTCAATCTTTGATTCTAATGATTCAATTTTGAGGTTGGATTTGATTTGGTTTCTGAATAGGATATTCTCTAACGATTTTATTTTGATTTTGTATGTGACTTGGCAGGTGTGGATATCAATCTGATTTGGGCCAATATCTATTTCTGCTACAGGTTCAACAACGGTTGGCTATCACGAAACCGCGCTCCAAGAGTAACTGGGTTCTGAAATTCATCAGCAGTTGGGGAATCTATATTTTTCTAAATCCGAACTGGCTCTTGGCTTCTGTATTCACTATATTTCGTTGTGCCGTTTGCAGGGGAATGATGGTTGTTTGTTTTACTAGCTTCCGGATAGACGTTTGTCCAGAAAAGCTTTAGCCAGATTACTGAAGCTCACACTCACTTCTTCAGCTGTTGCATACCTCTTGATGACGTCAACAACTTCAGGCTTTCAAACCTCTTCCTCGTTAGATTCATTACAGACGTGATAGAGTGCCACGAGTGCATGATTTACCGTGTTCCTAACTGGGCTTGATAATCATTGAATGATAAGGGGAATCCCGTCGGCTCCTATTATAATTGCAGCATTGGTTGGATCGCCACAAGGGAAAGTGTCTCCATTCTCAAGCTGTGAAAGAGGAATGGGCTCAAAATAATCAATTTGAGGAAGCGCGACATAAGTTGCCAATTCAGGTGGAAGTTTGAGTTAACATCTGCAGCTATCCATCCTTCGGAAACTCCATGACCAGCAATCAACAAAGGTATCACACCAGTTACTTAATTCTGAACATTTTATGGATTATGTTTGCTAATTCTGGATTCGGTTTGAGCAATTTTGACATAGCAGCGCGAATGGACGGGACTGTGACTCTGCTGGCAAGAACACCTTCTCTTATATCATTACAAAGCTCTTCCCAAACTTGGTCAAAGGCTCTAGAAGCATGAACAATGCTATGTGCAATTGCTGAAGATATTAACTGAACTTCCTCTCAGGAAATTAAGCCGCGTAATAGATGACAGTATAATGGTTGGAAGAAGTCACCGCCGAATATCACTTCATCTGGACTGCAACATTAGGGTTAAAGCGCCTTCATCGTGAGACGGATCGTGGAGCACGCTATTGTGACAGTTGTTGCGAGCTTCAAGATTAGAGCTTGGCTTTTCCTGCAGTAGGATGATTAAGCATGTCTAAACAAGTTGGTAATGATAAGGTGAGAGTTTATCAAGTCTTTTGAGCGTTATCTCTTAGCGACATCTTTGGTCAAGTTCTAAATTGGTTCTTTCGAATGCAGGATTGGAACACAACAATTTTTTTGAGCCAACCGAGTTGCCTTAGTAACATTGCAAGTTATGCACTTGGTTAAATTCTCCTTGTAGTTTTGAACTGTTTGCTACCATCATGAAGCTTGAAGCCTTTCCATTCTCATAGGAAGTCACCTGTTCCTAAAAGCAACAAGAGTTCGATATATAATTCTTCGTCCCACGGTACACATTTGCTCCTCAACGGCGCTTATCTTTCCTTTATTTGAATTGGTCACCCTAAATTATGTTAATTCATGATAACAGTTATTGATCCCCTTTTTTTTGTATGTGGCAGGGGTATCATGACTGCTGACAATCGGGACATGGCTCCGGTTGTGATAGTATTCAAGAATCTGACTAGACTGATCATGTCTTTCTCTTGTGAATTGGTCCTTAATGATAGCCGTCGAGTTAGCTCGTGAGGTAAAGCGATTGGATTCAGTTAGCAGACCTCCTGTTTATGCACAATTTGGGGAAGCGCTAAATGGTCTATCAACAATTCGTGCTTACAAAGCTTATGATCGAATGGCCGATATAAATGGGAGATCCATGGACAACAACATTCGGTTCACGCTGGTGAACATAAGCGGAAACCGACGGCTTGCAATCCGATTGGAAACCCTAGGAGGCCTCATGATATGATTTACTGCAACCTTTGCCGTGATGCAGAATAGCAGGGCAGATAACCAGCAAGAATTTGCTTCCACCATGGGATTACTTCTCAGTTACGCTTTGAATATTACCAGCTTGCTCACCGGTGTGCTCAGACTTGCAAGTTTGGCTGAGGATAGTTTAAATTCAGTTGAGCGGATTGGAACTTATATTGATTTTCCTTCAGGAACTCCTTCTGTGATTGACCATAATCACCCTCCCCCTGGGTGGCCTTCCTCGGGCTCCATCAAATTCGAAGAAGCTGTTCTTCGCTACAGGCCGAAACTTCCTCCTGTGCTTCATGGCCTATCTTTCAATGTTTCTCTAAGCGATAATGTTGGCATTGTTGGGAGGACTGGCGCGGGAAGATCCAACATGCTAAATGCCCACAATCTCCTGCTCTCTTTTCAGGAACTGTGAGATTTAATCTTGATCCATTTACTGAACACAATGATGCTAACCTCTGGAGCGGATGTGATACGGAGGAATTCTTTGGGGCTGGATGCCGAGGTATCTGAGGCAGGCGAGAACTTCAGTGTTGGACAAAGGCAACTGTTGAGTCTTGCCAAGGCTTTGTTGCGGAGATCAAAGATTTTAGTACTTGATGAGGCAACTGCTGTTGTTGATGTTAGAACATATGCACTTATATAGAAAACAATCAGAGAAGAATTCAAGTCCTGTACAATGCTCGTTATTGCTCATCGCCTCAACACCATTATTGACTGTGATCGGATTCTTTTGCTTGATGGAGGCAAGGTTCTTGAGTATGATATTACCGAGGAGCTGCTGGCAAATGAGGGTAGTGCTTTCTCTAAGATGGTGCAAAGTACAGGAGCTGCAAATGGCCAATACTTACGCAGCTTAGTACATGGTGGGGACAAGACAGAAGGAGAGGAAAACAAACATCTGGATGGTCAGGAGAGATGGCTGGCTTCTTCTCGGTGGGCTGCTGCAGCCATTTATATTAATAGATTGTAGTAAATAAGCTCTTCATCATTTTTTTTTGTACATTGTTTGTTTTCTTTTTGATGTGCAGGTTAGTCGAGATTTGCGGCGAAACTTAAAGACAGCATGAAGATCCTTAGGAACTTTTAGGATTTAGGATAGATGCTTATTGACTTAATGTAATTTCTTTGTGAAATAGTTCAAATTCACTGATCAATTTGTAAATTATAAATATTTATGAAATGAAATTCAACAAATATTCATATTTACTTTCTCACTTGTAAATTCAAATTATCCATGAATACTAAATTCCTTCTTGAGTTGTAGCTTATAAGTACTTATGAACACAAAGTTCAAACTTATTTCTCTTTTGCCTTTTATAAATGACATCCCGCCATAAGTTATATCCAAACAAGTTCAAATTAAAATCTTGCTGATCACATCACTTCTCAAAGTAACCATAACAGTGCCCACTTCTTTTTCAAACCAACTTCATCGGCACCTTGACCCAATTGGCAAATAAATGCCTCAGAACGTAATAACAGCCCGTTTTCAGAGAATTGGTAGAACTTGTGTAAAATGACCAAAATACCCCTGGGACCAAATCCGCAAAACAGACACCTCCATGACTTGTTAGTGGTTAGCAAATGTACATATGAGATGATATGCGAAGTGACTGACTAAATATAAGGGTAAAATTTGGGGTATTACAGTTGCCCCTATTTAAATAGCTACGCCGGACGATTCGAGTGACAGAGACTCGAGGAATCGTGGTGGAGAGATTTAAATATAGATAACCGAAAATTTTGCCCTTATATGCGATGATATGCAATGTTATGGACAAAACTGGAACGACTTAATGCAGATGATGCCATGAATATGATATGCTGCGTATGCTGGAATAATGAATGCGAAAATGCTGACGAACATGACGACACTGGGACAGACGCCACGAGAAGAAACACACTGGGGAAAATGACGCGCTGAGACACAGTACTACACCGGGGAATTCTAAAAATGATAGTCAACTGGTGCGAATGACCAATTGTCACTTTTAGAAAAGGAACGAGATCCTCCAATGGAGATGGTACCTATGAGACGGCCTCCACTGGGGAATCTAAAAATAAAACTGGATCACGTACGATTGTAAGATCGATCACAGAATGCTGGAGCATTGAGCAAAGAATAACATCCAAGCTTCTGTAACCTATCCCTCGTGACAAGATCAAACGGACTTTTCGGAACTCCGTAGCAAATATACAGGGTAAAGACCGGCTGTATGCCAAAATAAATGGACTTTAGGAATAAGGTTCTTAAATGGAGAGGGCACTTATGAGATGACCTCCATTTGGGAATGTTTAATAATAACAGGATCTACACGGCTTGCAAGATCGATTACAGACTGCTGGAGCATTGAGCAAAGAATAACATCCAAGCTTCTATAAACTATCCTTCGTGATGGGATCGAATGGACTTTTCGGAAATCCGTATCAAATATACAGGGTAAAGACCGGCTGTATGCCAAAGTAAATGGACTTTGATGGGAAATGCCCTGATAAGCTTCTCGAGGGAGAGCTGTCACTTATCGTTGGAAGGGACTTATGTGCAAAAATGGATAAGCACTCAAATAAAGAGGCTGCTGCTTATCTGATATATAAATCTTCTCATATTTAAGGTCGGTGCCTGGAATACGATTCTGATTCTTCTCTTACTGAAGGATAAATAAACTTCTTCATGCTTCAAGATCATGCTCTCCTGAACATGAAAAGGGTAAACTGAACTTCCTCATACTTCAGAATCGTGCTCTCCTGAATATGATTCGGCTCTTTCGGGTAAATGAAATTCTTCATACTTCAGAATCGTGCTCTCCTGAATATGAAAAGGGTGAACTGAACTTCCTCATACTTCAGAATCGTGCTCTCCTGAATATGATTCGGCTCTTTCGGGTAAATGAAATTCTTCATACTTCAGAATCGTGCTCTCCTGAATATGAAAAGGCTAACTGAACTTCCTCATACTTCAGAATCGTGCTCTCCTGAATATGATTCGGCTCTTTCTTGTAAATGAAATTCTTCATACTTCAGAATCGTGCTCTTCTGAATATGAAACTGAATATACTCATACTTCAGAATCGTGCTCTCCTGAATATGAAACTGAATGACTGAAGATACTCATATTTCAGAATCGTGCTCTCCTGAATATGAAACTGAATGACTGAAGATACTCATATTTCAGAATCGTGCTCTCCTGAATATGAATAGGGTAAACTGAACTTCCTCATACTTCAGAATCGTGCTCTCCTGAATATGATTCCGCTCAAACCTCCCCGTACTTCAAGATCGTGCTCTCCTGAATACGATTTGGTTTCTTCTTTTACTAAAGGATAAATGAACTTCTTCATACTTCAGAATCGTGCTCTTCTGAATATGATTTCGCTCAAACCTTCTCGTAACTCAAGATCGTGCTCTCCTGAATACGAATTGGTTCGTACCTCAAGACGGCAGATAAATGGAAGCCCAACTGCTCCATGGAGATGGCCATTTGCTGCGAGTCGTAACGAGGATAGGATCGACTTCTTGGGTGAGAAATGTCGTATGTTGATGCTGTAAAATGTAAAGTGTAAAAGGTTGTAACATGTAGGATTGTAAAGTGTTGTACTGATATATTTTCCAGGCGCGAACTGGCGTGTATCTGTAAAGGATTGTAGTTGATTTTCTTCAAAGATAGTGCAAAATAAATGCACGTCCGGGTACAGTGATAAACTTCTCAAGCGAGATAGTCGCGTATTTGCCAATGTATGGTGAAAATTTTTAGATGGTGCAAAATAAATGCACGTCCGGTTGGGCTTGACGACCGACAAGACTGAGATTCAATCTAGGATCGAGCTAGAAAGAAGACTGGTAATCAAGACTCCATCGAGGGAATGAACTCGAAGGGTAAATATCTTATCCTGGCGAGGAAAGATAGCTGAAGTAACCGTCATCCACGAGGATCGAGCTCCGTGGGGAAACTGGAAACACATATGTATTTTATGCTTAGGGCTGACAATCTATTTGGAGAGAATGGACGAACCCAGTTACTCGGCGGTAACAACCAAATGATGGAGAGACACAATGAACCTGTGCATGTTATCGCGTATGTTAATGGATATGTTAATATGAATGTATGTTAATGTCTATGTATGTAACTATGCAAGATGTTATGAAATGAGTATGTAATGAGTATGTAATGAATATGTAATGAATATGTAATGAATATGTAATGAATATGTAATGAAATAGGCATGTGATGCTTATGCCCTTGCGTATGCTGACAGACTAGAGACAGGACGAGAGACGAAATAAACATCTCGACGGAGATACCCTGCGTTCTCTGCAACCAATACGTCAATCATGGGTAAGAAGGATCAATGGTGGAACCGGATCTGGTTTTAAAGTTCTGAATTCTCTGAGGAGAAGGTAATTTGCTTGGGTGTACAGTATCACGTCTTCACACGGGGAGAAGAAAACCTGAGGGACACTTTTGAGTTACCCAAGAAAAAGTTGTCAGCTTATAGTCTCGCTGGGGACTGTGATGAGGCAATAACTTGGGAGCCTGTTGCAACACTGAGATTTACTGGGGTATAAAGGCCGCTGTGAGTAAAATCCCTCGGGTGTACGAAAAAAATTGTGAAATCCCATGGTTTTGATCTTGCAGGACCTTATAGTAGCCGCCATTTGTTTCTTCAAAAACATGGTGCCTCGGGATACTTGTGTTGTGAGGTAGGGTCATCTCAAGAGGGTTTTATAGAGAACACCGAGTCCGGTTGCCCCATTGTTCTCAAACTCTTTGAGAGATTCGTCAGGTCTCGACGTAACTGGCACAAATTAATCGTGTTACGACGAAATCTTTGGGAAATAGCTCTTTAAGAATGTCAGACTCGCGTTGGTAAGCGAACTGGGAAACTGCCTGCCCCTGTTTAGCAGGATCATCAAGTTCCACGGGTTATGTCCATATGTAAATCTCTAAGATATCAAGCAAAGTCGTCATGCCTGAAATGCCTATCCTGAGCTTGTCAATGTACACATATATTTGTCTTGAATTTTTGTTTTGAAAAAAAGATATCGCAACAACTTGTGACCGAAATCACTAGTCAGGATATAAGTTTTAATTATAATGCCATCATGAATTTTTCTGAGCATAGCTCGTAGGAGTTAGGAAACGTGATCTTGTCAAGTATGCTTTCAACCGAAGTCCTACTTCAATTAGGTCTTTTAAAGGTTGTATCGTGGCTCGGTTCACGGTTTAAGAAACAAAGGATAAAGGCTCAAAGTTATATTTGTACCCACCCATTCTTCGTGATGTTCTCCAATCCTAATTCAGTTAACCGGATACGAACGCTCATATCTCAAGCGGATTTGCTATGGTCGAGAACTTATCAAGGCTTTGGACATGGCAGTCACTCACCTATTTCTTTTGGCAATTGGTCACACGACCTTGTTCTTTATAGGGGTTCTAAAAACTACTGGTTTGTTGTTCTTATTCCCTAACTTTTGCCTGGACAACGTCTTTTGATTTGACTTTGGAGTCCAGCGGGATGCCCCAGTTTTGCCTAAGTCTCCTTCATAGGTTTTTGACTTAGTGGGCTCTTATTTTTTTGAATATTCCTTTATGCATAAGTCGTGTAAATCTTTTGAAAGGCTCGTGACTGCCCCACTCCTTAGGTAACCGAGGGATAGTCATTGTATTGGACTTCTTAAGATGCTAAGGATAAATTCTCGAAGGTTTGCTCTTCCTTTTTGAGGATCTAAGCGCTCGATCGGTTTAACTGAAACCTACCCTGCCCCAGGTTAGGATGAAGGTTCTTAAAAAGAAAGAAAAACTCCTACTTCAAGGTTCAAAGGGTTGACTAGGGATTAACACCCTTATATCTCCAGTGTTTGGGATTTGAAACAATGCCTTACATCATCAGCGGGTTTCAATCGAAAGCATACGACAAGAAATCTGCTGTTTTGGGTTCGTCATCCTCCTCCCAATTCTCCATCAGAACAAGAGATCGGGTAAAGTTGGCATTATAATTTATGAAAAATATGTTTTGAATGAGTGAAACGAATGAACTTATTCAAGACAAACATATGCGTTGCATTAATCAATCAAAGATAAACAAATTCGTACATGCTAAATATGCTTAATCAAAGAGAAATGCATATAAACAAATGAACTATCGGAAAAATCCTTCTAAATGTTTATGAAATCTTGCATTCAAGAGTAACAGTTTCCTTTGGCGGAGCCTCAATGGAAAGGACGTCTGGTTCATGATCACTGTGAGTCGTCATGGCTTACCCCAGTTATGCTGGTCACATCTTCAACAGTTTTCAGTCGTTGCTTCAAAATAGATTTCCCAGATCCTTTGTTGATCCCGGTCATATCACCTTGAGGGTTACTGAAATGAAGCGGGCTAGGCCTTTGAATAATGACTGGATTCGGCTGATAGGCGTAGCATGCTTTGCAGAATTTGCACTTGACGAGTGAGGAACCCCGAAAGGAGTCTCGATCTTCAGCTGAGCATCGCCAAAAGACAACTTCTTCGTTTCTAGCAAATTTCTGACAACTTTCTTAAGAGCATAGCAATTCTCTAGATCATGGCCGGGCGCACCCTCATGAAATAAACAATGAGCGGTAGCGTTGTAACTTGCAGGTAATGGATTAGGTGGAGGACCCAAAGCACTGGTGGTAATCAGACCTTGTCTGACCAAAGAGGGATACAACTCGGTAAAAGTCATTGGAATCGGCGGACAAGGCTTATACGTTCTTCTATTCGGCATATTCTGGCGAGGAGCCGGACTCTTTGGCTGTGGAGGAGCAGGAGCGTTAGGTGCCTGTAGGTAGTTGACAGGAGGCGGATAAACAGGAGGTTGTTGCATAGGTTGATACATGGGAACCTGTTGATTGAAAGAAGGTGTAATAGCTGCCACATAGGGTTGTTGAGCATATTGGACCGGGTACCCTTGAGGTTGAGCATAACCTTGCAGATGCCGATAAAAGCGTTCCCTTGGTCTACCAGAGGATATAGCATTAGTCTCACTCTCCTTCTTTTTCTGGGAGCTATACGGAGGTTTCTTCGGCTGATCTTTAGAAGCGCCATGATTATTTGTCATTTTACCACTCTTCATACCCAATTCAATCTTGACACCCACAGCAACGATGTCGGAGAAATTTGAAGTCACACTACCCACCATTCTCTCGTAAAATTCTGGACGGACTGTGTCGACAAACCAATCAGCTAACTCTTTCTCGGTCAAAGGAGGTTCTACCTGCGAAGCAGTCTCTCTCCACCTTTGAGCATACTCTTTGAATGACTCAGAATTCTTTTGTGACATACTCAGCAATTGTCTTCTGTCAGGAGCCAGATCCATATTGTACTTGTAGTGTTTGATGAAAGTGTCAGATAAATCCTGGAAACTCTTAATGCGAGATTGGTCCAAAGTTAAATACCACTTGGAAGAAGCACCCTTCAAACTGTCTTGGAAGCAATGAATCATCAGTTTATCATTCTCAACATGGGCAGCCATTTTGCGATAATACATGATCAAATGACTCTTAGGACAGGTGGCACCTTCATAGCGATCGAAGTTCGGAGTTTTGAACTTCGGGGGAATAACCAAACCCGAGACCAAACAAACATCCCTTGCGGCAGTCCCAAAAATTTGATCACCCTCTACCTTTTTCAATCTCTGGACGATAGTGTTTACTTCCTCACGAAGCTTATCATGTTTCTCATAACCCTCAACATTCTCATCAAGATTATCAAAAACTGTCTCATTGAAGTACGGTTGCGCACGAGTGTGTACAACAGGTGGTGCAAAGATAGGAGCCCCCCTAGAAACTTCAGAAAACAAGGGCACGGCTTGCTGAACAGGTTGATTAATCGGAACAGTGGCTTGAGGAGGCACAAAACCGGGAGCAAGACCATAAGGTGGGTCCCTTGCTACGGTCACACTTGGTGAAGGGTCCACAGTAACGCCGGTAATCTCAGAAACAACAGTGGGCTGGGTATCCATCTTAGCATTCATGATATGTAACAATTCCATCATTCGCCCCATACCCCCTCGAAGGTCTTCAAGTTCATTGCTAAGGCGATCAATCTCTTTTGCCTGATCCTCCATTCTTTTCCGAGTTTGAGCTCTGGTGTTGTATTGGTGCCGAGAACTCAGGGTGACAAAACTGGAAGGTGAGAGAACCGAGTGTGAGAAATCGGGAGACACATGCAATGCAAGAAAGTAAATGATGCTAAAATGTGGATGAAGATTTCATGGGATTCAATCATTGACGAATGTCGTGGGGTACCAAGGAAATCTTTTTCTTGTTTTTTCATTTTATATTTTTTTTATTTATGGTATCCCGCGATATCCATTAATGATGTTTGAACTCCATGAAATACAATGCGATGAGATGCTTTATGGATGCAATGCATGAAAACACACAAAGTCCTAGGTTAAAGGCTTGCATGAGGTTCAAAGGCAAATACCCTCCCCTGAAGTTAGATGGTTCATCCTGTCCTACAAAAGTAACCAGGTTCTAAGGGATCTCAATATCATTGATCTTTCACAAGGATGGTTGTTCAGAAGGCAACTTACTTGCCAACCAAAACCCTCCAAGTTTAAGATCTCAATGAGCGTAGTATCGAGTGTCAACCAACTTTAGTCTGCACCAAATCCGGTTACCTCACTACTTTCTAAAGGCCAAGATGAGTTAACTAGGGTTCTAAAAGTCAGTTAGTGCGTTGACAACATATGGCAGCCTCAATATTATCCTCAACTTGACTTAAGGAATATAAGCACCAACCAAGAAGTCGCACTAACCATGGCCACCAAATCAACCGTATCGATATACGTCGTACAGTTTCCTTGGTCTATTGCCATTTACCTAAGGTACACTAGATCCGGGTGTAGGACCTATCTCACAGCACAAGGAACAGTCCCACAATCAAAGCACAAATATATACATGCAAATGAATAATGTCACAGATAGTAATAAATATGAACAAGTTAGGGATAACCCTCAAAAGTTAGTCCCCAGTGAAGTCGCCATTTTCTGTTGCGGTGGAAATAGGATCACAAACTATTAATGAGTTTGAATCGCAATTCAATTCACAACCGCTCTTTGATTTATCCGAAGGAAAAGGTCAAAAGAGGGAAAACCTATTTTTGCATCGTAAACACAATGCGGGGAAAGATCTAGGGTTCGGGGGTTGGTTAAATTTAGGGAAGGTATTAGCACCCTAAACTTCTGTAGTACTCTACAGGAACCTTTTGTTCAAATGTTTACTATTTGCTTTATTTATTTGCTTAAGGTATATGTACAAAGGATTAAAAGTGAGACAAGAGACCTAAGGGGGTTAATTCTAAGTTTACTCGGCAAGACATCGCATCTTGTGCCTACGTATCCTTACGGGAATGGAATCAGAGTAATCGTAGTTCCCCTTAAAAGGGAGGTTAGAGACTTCTTGACTGTGGTCAAGGTCTCAAGGGGAATAAACGCATCTTAAGGACACGCTTACGTGGAGTGTGGACACTCCAAATCTCTACGTTGAATTGTTAAGTTGACTAGGGTTAGGTTAGGGATTCCGCGGCGGGAAACCCTAAAATGAGCGCGGCGGCTCTTTGACCCAATGCTAGGGGTAAAATGGTAATTTTGCCTGCGGCGAGGCATTCGTGAAAATTAGGGTTTGTAGTTATCTTATTTTTTTTAAAAAAGATTAACTAATTATAATAAAACTGTTTAGTTAAAAAAGGTTTGATTTAATTGGATTAAAAGACTATTAACTAATATGGCTTATTAGAAGATTAACTAAATAAATAAAACAAAAACTGGTTAGATTGTTTAAATGGTTAATTAACTGATTTATAAAATGTTGTTGGTTTATTTAGAAAAGTTAATTAATCTATTAATTTAATCAAAAAAAAAAGAAAAAAACTAAATGGGTGATTAAAGGAGGTTAAGTGTGGTTACGTGTGGTGAGGTGAGTGTGTGTAGATCAAATTACAACTGCAAAAGAAAGAAAAAGACATGAGAACAAAGGGGAAAAAAACGAAACGCAGACAAAACCAAAACCCTAAGCTCTTCTTTCGTCTTCCCCAAACCGCGACCAGTTTTTTTCCTTCCATCGCTCCCCTCATTATTTCGGTCCTGGAATCACATTGCGAACATCAGCAGTTCAATAATCATTGATGAAGAAAGGGCTTACCGAGTGTTGGCGGCGGCGCTTGGAGGCGACGAGAACGGGTGTTTCGTCTGGTTGAACTCGTAGCGGCGTGCGTCGTTTTGTCCACCGGGGAGATAAGTGTTCTCCTTTATTCAATTTGTTAAGTTAACTGAATACGAGCTTTGGTGATTTTTTTCTCCTCCTATGTCTTGTGTATTCGTCTCTTTATATAGGCTTCAACCGAGAATCAAATGCTTTGATTGAAATTGTTTGCTGCTTTGAATATGGATTTAGGTTTCCTAAATGGGATGAGTCAGATTTGAAAATATTCCTAAATCGTCTAATTGCTATAATGAGCCATTAATTGATATTTCAATCTTTGATTCTAATGATTCAATTTTGAGGTTGGATTTGATTTGGTTTCTGAATAGGATATTCTCTAACGATTTTATTTTGATTTTGTATGTGACTTGGCAGGTGTGGATATCAATCTGATTTGGGCCAATATCTATTTCTGCTACAGGTTCAACAACGGTTGGCTATCACGAAACCGCGCTCCAAGAGTAACTGGGTTCTGAAATTCATCAGCAGTTGGGGAATCTATATTTTTCTAAATCCGAACTGGCTCTTGGCTTCTGTATTCACTATATTTCGTTGTGCCGTTTGCAGGGGAATGATGGTTGTTTGTTTTACTAGCTTCCGGATAGACGTTTGTCCAGAAAAGCTTTAGCCAGATTACTGAAGCTCACACTCACTTCTTCAGCTGTTGCATACCTCTTGATGACGTCAACAACTTCAGGCTTTCAAACCTCTTCCTCGTTAGATTCATTACAGACGTGATAGAGTGCCACGAGTGCATGATTTACCGTGTTCCTAACTGGGCTTGATAATCATTGAATGATAAGGGGAATCCCGTCGGCTCCTATTATAATTGCAGCATTGGTTGGATCGCCACAAGGGAAAGTGTCTCCATTCTCAAGCTGTGAAAGAGGAATGGGCTCAAAATAATCAATTTGAGGAAGCGCGACATAAGTTGCCAATTCAGGTGGAAGTTTGAGTTAACATCTGCAGCTATCCATCCTTCGGAAACTCCATGACCAGCAATCAACAAAGGTATCACACCAGTTACTTAATTCTGAACATTTTATGGATTATGTTTGCTAATTCTGGATTCGGTTTGAGCAATTTTGACATAGCAGCGCGAATGGACGGGACTGTGACTCTGCTGGCAAGAACACCTTCTCTTATATCATTACAAAGCTCTTCCCAAACTTGGTCAAAGGCTCTAGAAGCATGAACAATGCTATGTGCAATTGCTGAAGATATTAACTGAACTTCCTCTCAGGAAATTAAGCCGCGTAATAGATGACAGTATAATGGTTGGAAGAAGTCACCGCCGAATATCACTTCATCTGGACTGCAACATTAGGGTTAAAGCGCCTTCATCGTGAGACGGATCGTGGAGCACGCTATTGTGACAGTTGTTGCGAGCTTCAAGATTAGAGCTTGGCTTTTCCTGCAGTAGGATGATTAAGCATGTCTAAACAAGTTGGTAATGATAAGGTGAGAGTTTATCAAGTCTTTTGAGCGTTATCTCTTAGCGACATCTTTGGTCAAGTTCTAAATTGGTTCTTTCGAATGCAGGATTGGAACACAACAATTTTTTTGAGCCAACCGAGTTGCCTTAGTAACATTGCAAGTTATGCACTTGGTTAAATTCTCCTTGTAGTTTTGAACTGTTTGCTACCATCATGAAGCTTGAAGCCTTTCCATTCTCATAGGAAGTCACCTGTTCCTAAAAGCAACAAGAGTTCGATATATAATTCTTCGTCCCACGGTACACATTTGCTCCTCAACGGCGCTTATCTTTCCTTTATTTGAATTGGTCACCCTAAATTATGTTAATTCATGATAACAGTTATTGATCCCCTTTTTTTTGTATGTGGCAGGGGTATCATGACTGCTGACAATCGGGACATGGCTCCGGTTGTGATAGTATTCAAGAATCTGACTAGACTGATCATGTCTTTCTCTTGTGAATTGGTCCTTAATGATAGCCGTCGAGTCAGCTCGTGAGGTAAAGCGATTGGATTCAGTTAGCAGACCTCCTGTTTATGCACAATTTGGGGAAGCGCTAAATGGTCTATCAACAATTCGTGCTTACAAAGCTTATGATCGAATGGCCGATATAAATGGGAGATCCATGGACAACAACATTCGGTTCACGCTGGTGAACATAAGCGGAAACCGACGGCTTGCAATCCGATTGGAAACCCTAGGAGGCCTCATGATATGATTTACTGCAACCTTTGCCGTGATGCAGAATAGCAGGGCAGATAACCAGCAAGAATTTGCTTCCACCATGGGATTACTTCTCAGTTACGCTTTGAATATTACCAGCTTGCTCACCGGTGTGCTCAGACTTGCAAGTTTGGCTGAGGATAGTTTAAATTCAGTTGAGCGGATTGGAACTTATATTGATTTGCCTTCAGGAACTCCTTCTGTGATTGACCATAATCACCCTCCCCCTGGGTGGCCTTCCTCGGGCTCCATCAAATTCGAAGAAGATGTTCTTCGCTACAGGCCGAAACTTCCTCCTGTGCTTCATGGCCTATCTTTCAATGTTTCTCCAAGCGATAATGTTGGCATTGTTGGGAGGACTGGCGCGGGAAGATCCAGCATGCTAAATGCCCACAATCTCCTGCTCTCTTTTCAGGAACTGTGAGATTTAATCTTGATCCATTTACTGAACACAATGATGCTAACCTCTGGAGCGGATGTGATACGGAGGAATTCTTTGGGGCTGGATGCCGAGGTATCTGAGGCAGGCGAGAACTTCAGTGTTGGACAAAGGCAACTGTTGAGTCTTGCCAAGGCTTTGTTGCGGAGATCAAAGATTTTAGTACTTGATGAGGCAACTGCTGTTGTTGATGTTAGAACATATGCACTTATATAGAAAACAATCAGAGAAGAATTCAAGTCCTGTACAATGCTCGTTATTGCTCATCGCCTCAACACCATTATTGACTGTGATCGGATTCTTTTGCTTGATGGAGGCAAGGTTCTTGAGTATGATATTACCGAGGAGCTGCTGGCAAATGAGGGTAGTGCTTTCTCTAAGATGGTGCAAAGTACAGGAGCTGCAAATGGCCAATACTTACGCAGCTTAGTACATGGTGGGGACAAGACAGAAGGAGAGGAAAACAAACATCTGGATGGTCAGGAGAGATGGCTGGCTTCTTCTCGGTGGGCTGCTGCAGCCATTTATATTAATAGATTGTAGTAAATAAGCTCTTCATCATTTTTTTTTTGTACATTGTTTGTTTTCTTTTTGATGTGCAGGTTAGTCGAGATTTGCGGCGAAACTTAAAGACAGCATGAAGATCCTTAGGAACTTTTAGGATTTAGGATAGATGCTTATTGACTTAATGTAATTTCTTTGTGAAATAGTTCAAATTCACTGATCAATTTGTAAATTATAAATATTTATGAAATGAAATTCAACAAATATTCATATTTACTTTCTCACTTGTAAATTCAAATTATCCATGAATACTAAATTCCTTCTTGAGTTGTAGCTTATAAGTACTTATGAACACAAAGTTCAAACTTATTTCTCTTTTGCCTTTTATAAATGACATCCCGCCATAAGTTATATCCAAACAAGTTCAAATTAAAATCTTGCTGATCACATCACTTCTCAAAGTAACCATAACAGTGCCCACTTCTTTTTCAAACCAACTTCATCGGCACCTTGACCCAATTGGCAAATAAATGCCTCAGAACGTAATAACAGCCCGTTTTCAGAGAATTGGTAGAACTTGTGTAAAATGACCAAAATACCCCTGGGACCAAATCCGCAAAACAGACACCTCCATGACTTGTTAGTGGTTAGCAAATGTACATATGAGATGATATGCGAGGTGACTGACTAAATATAAGGGTAAAATTTGGGGTATTACAGCATCATACTTGCATTTCATTTTCAAAATGCGTAGCATTTCCATCCTGAATGGAGCATTACGCCATGGAAAATTCAAACATATGCATAGGCATACGAAACATAAACCAGGTTGGTTACCTCGCTGGTTTCAGATGTTTGTTTTCCCCTGCAGATAATTGAGATAATGATTCAGGGAGATGTTCGGATAGTCGGATTTGTGGCGCAAGGCGAGCAGTGATCGTGTTCGTCCTATCATGTGGACCCCTAGCAGAGTTGCTTGGTTGAGTTTCTCTTTTCCCCAGCGAAGTCCTTCTCAGGTCGCTGTTATGTCGGCATTACAAGATTTCATAGTTCAGATTTTTGGAGTTATCGCTCCCCAGTAGAGTTTTCTTCCCCATCAAATTTGTTTGGTTAAGTTTCTCTTCTTCTCCAGCGAAGTTTTCTTCAGACTGTTGTCACGTCAGTATTGAAAATCTTGAAATTACTGCCTGCCTTCGAAGTAGGTGTTTGACGGCTGTCGTCAGATATACCCTGATTGAAGGAGTTATATCCTGTTTGAAGGAGTTATACCCTGGTTGAAGGAGTTATATCTTGGTTGAAGGAGTTATTACCCCGGTTGAAGGAGTTATATCCTGGTTGAAGGAGTTATACCCTGGTTGAAGGAGTTATATCCTAGTTGAAGGAGTTATACCCTGGTTGAAGGAGTTATATCCTGGTTGAAGGAGTTATACCCTGGTTGAAGGAGTTATATCCTGTTTGAAGGAGTTATACCCTGGTTGAAGGAGTTATACCCTGGTTGAAGAAGTTATATCCTGTTTGAAGGAGTTATACCCTGGTTGAAGGAGTTATATCCTGGTTGAAGGAGTTATATCCTGGTTGAAGGGATTATACCCTGGTTGAAGGAGTTATATCCTGGTTGAAGGAGTTATTACCCCGGTTGAAGGAGTTATTACCTTTGGCTCGATGCATGCTTATTGTAGCAAAATTTGGAATTAATTGTGGATTCAAGGCCTGTGGCGTCACGCAGGTGGTTGAGGACGAAATCAAGTTAGTTCTTATCAGATAATTGATCAGTTGTTGCCGTGACAACCGGATTCGGTTTTCTGAATGATATTTTCCCGCAGTGGTGGCGGAGTTATTTTCCCGTAGTGGTGACGGAGTTACTTTCCCACAGTGGTGGCGGAGTTATTTCCCGTAGTGGTGGCGGAGTTATGTCCCGCAGTGGTGGCGGAGTTATTTCCCGTAGTGGTGACGGAGTTATGTCCCGTAGTGGTGGCGGAGTTATTTCCCGTAGTGGTGGCGGAGTTATGTCCCGCAGTGGTGGCGGAGTTATTTCCTGTAGTGGTGACGGAGTTATTTTCCCGTAGTGGTGACGGTGTTATCTTCCCGTAGTGGTGACGGAGTTACTTTCCCATAGTGGTGACGGAGTTACTTTCCCGCAGTGGTGGCGGAGTTATGTCCCGTAGTGGTGACGGAGTTATTTCCCGTAGTGGTGGCGGTGTTATCTTCCCGTAGCGATGGCGGTGTTATTTTTCTGTAATGGTAATATAGTCAGTACCCGTAGCGATGGCGGTGTTATCTTTGTGTAACGGTGAAGGAGTTATTACCCGTAGCGATGGCGGAGTTATTTCCTGTAGTAATGATAAAGTAGTACCCGTAGCGATGGCGGTGTTGTTTTTCAGATTATCTTCCCGCAGTGGTGGCGGAGTGATGACGGTGTTATTTTTCTGTAATAGTGACAGAGTGATTTTCCTGTATCATTGGCAGGGTCATGTTGTGTTGACAGAAGTACTTCCCCAGTGAAGTCGTCCAGTTCATTCCAGTATTGACAAGATAATATTGAAATCAGACTTATTCCCCAAACAGTGGTGCAGTTATTTCTGCGGTTGGCAAATTTCCGGGTTCTTAGTATTCAACCGTCTCGTACCTCGAATGTTTGAAGGCCGTTCGCGCTTCACCCATTCGGGTCCAAGTCGCTTGAATAGGGGCAGCTGTTGCACCCTAAAATTTGCTCAACCTTATTCACTTGGTTTATGTTTCAATATCCTTAGCATTTGCATATAGAGTCATGTACATAGTCTAATCATCTGCATAGCATAGCATAGCAAATCATCCAACAGGGACCGAGCATTATTCTCATCTCTATGAGCCTATCAAGAGGTTATTATTCTAATTCAATCTCATTCAAGTCATCAGAAAGAATTTGAAAGCTATCAAGTCAGTGGATCAAGCAAGTGCATCCATCTCCTATCTAAGGGTATGTGAGGATCAACAAAGAAATTGTGAGTTGTGGATGGAACATGGAGAGATGTGGGGTTCATTATTTGACATGTAGCAGAGGATATGTTGTTATGCTAAGAAGAAATCAAGAGAAATCAAGGAGAAGAGGAGTTTCTAAATTAGGGTTTCTGTGTAAAATCCCCTAGTTTAGGTCAAATTTCCAAGCAGGATAAGTCAAAATGCAAGCTTGAAATGGATCCTTGGCCAACATGGAACTTGTAGAGGATCTCAATTCCTTTAATTTGAGTGGTGGAAGACACTAAGGAGATTTATAGAACTCAAGTTATGGTCCTTGCAAGTTACAGGTCATCTGAGGTATCTGAAATTTTGTCTGTAAAAGTGACTTGAATTCCAATCAATTTTTACCCCTCAAGGAGATTTCAAATGAATTTCTGGCCAACATAAGAGTTGTTCCTCATTGTCTTAGCGTTCTAGAATGGTATAGTATGCCTTCATATTATTTGTGGAACTCTACTTATGGTCTTGGCAAGCAAAGGGTATTTTGGTCATCTGAGAATTACAGGTCATTTCAAGCCTATGCCCAAAACTCATACAAGGAAGCTTCAAATGGAAAACTTCACAACATCAAACTTGCTCCAAATGACATTTTGAGTCTAGAAGAGTGACCATGAAAGATTGTAAAGATTCATAGCACAAGGTTTCAAAATTGGTGGATTTAATGAATAAAAATGACCTAAAAAATGAGATTTTTCATACTTTGGCCAAATGAGGTGAAATTATAGGTCATTTTGATTGGAAAAATCATTTTGAAAACATTGGCTAAAGTGGAATTTTGAGTTTAGTTCAAGTTTTGAAATTTACTCATGGTTACTTATAATGGAAGGTACATAAGCCAAATCCAAGGAAAATCATACATGGGAAGTTTCTCCAAGCTTCTAGGAGTTTCTAAATTCACCTATATATTGATATGAAGAGGTTCATGCCATGGTTGGTGATTCATATTTTTCAAAACCCAAGTTTCATACACTTTCTCCCACTTGCAAAATTAATTCAAACTCTCTCAAATTCTCATCAATTTCCACAATTCTTGATCTGGTATTCATTATCATCATCCAAGGATCATAATTCACACAATCATCTGGTATAATTGAGGAAGATTCATGCTGTTCAAGTTGATCATCCAAGAAGCAAGAATTTTGGAATTGTGAGATTCAAAGCATTGGAGCACGATTCATTGCATACAGAACTCATCATCAAGTTCCTGGATCATTTCCCACTCATTACAAGCATTAGATCAAGAGGTTTTAGCATCTGTTTTCATCAATTGCACCAGGTATGTTTATCCTTCAAATTGCATGTTTAGGATAGAATTACAAGGTTTTGTTAGCATAGGAATGTTAAGATAGGATAGATGACTGAGTTTGGTGAGTTTGGAGAGTTTTCATGGAGTTTGATCATGGTGTACCAAAACTGTTTGGATGGATAACTCTTAGAATCTTGCACGAGAATCTTAGGTTAATAGCTTGTTATGATCATCATAAGGTGTAGACAAGGTTAGGATAGAATTGAGCAAGAATTGGGAGGATTGATCACAGGTGAAAATGGTGGATTCCAACTGTTATGTGTATCGGGTTCTATTGTTGCTTGAGTTTTAGGGAGAACTATGGGCATGGCTGTGTAGAGGGGAGGATTTAGAGCAACTTTGCTCTTTGTATCGAGTGAATTCATGGAGAATGGAGAGAGAACAAGGAGATGGAAGATGCGTGCATGGGACTGTTTTTTTCAGAAACCCTAGAGGACACTTGGGGACGATGATGGACAACCGTCGGATTTGTTATTTGACCTTGACTGAAGATCTAATCGTGTGGCTGTCATTTAAATGGAAAACGGAGGGAGAGACCAAAGTGAAACGCAACGTTTCACTTAAACGCACGTCTGGGCTGGGTCCAACATTTCTATCCCCACCCCCTGCTTGATAAGCCCAATGAATTACACTTGATTATGTTGCTATTCACACCGAGGATTTAACCTTTTTCTTTGGTTTTTTTTAATTCAATTTTTGAAGCGCGCTGGGCCTAGTACTTTTGTTATTCTCACCCCACTTCCATGGCCCATCTGAGATTTGAACTGGGCGAGCTTACTTCTGACACCCCCTCGCCCTTTTATTTCATATTTTGTGATTTTAATTCCTTTAATATTTTTAATGCCTTTAAAAAATCATATAAAATTGAAAATAGCTTAGTTTTAATTGGTTCTTTTTGCTATAGGTCCATAATTCTGTCTAGAAAAATACCAAATAATAAAATTGACATTTTATTTTGTTTTGATATTTTTTATGCATTTTTCTTGTGAATAGCATTTTATTAAGTTTAGTTTAGTACCCAAATTTTTTAATTTTAGTTCTCATAGGTCCCCTTAGATTTAGGGTTCATTCTTTTTAGAGTGATTAAATTAGGACTTCAACTTGTGTATACAATTTAGTTCATATTTTTAGGAATTAATTTTAGGTGATTTGATTAAAGGTGAATAACATGAACAAAATTAGGGTTCAGGTGACAACATAGGTGAATTAGTTCATTTCCCTTAGGAGTTAGAGATTGAAATTTTTGGGATATGGGACTATAGGGATTATGGGTAGTTATTAGATCCCTTAGAAATATTAGGATTCCCCTACTGCTATTAGTATTTTCTGTATTTGTTTGACTGGTGTGGTGTGCCCTCTCTGGGGATTATGATTTGTCTGTGTGGGTATTGGGATTGCTTGGGGATTGGGAGAGTTGAAGACTTGTGATGATGAAGGCCATTGGAGATCAGAGAATGAAGACCAACTTCCAGAGTTGATGAGGAGCATCTTTTGCTGGCAGCTATTGAGGAGTCTAGGGTTAGGAGCTAGGCAGCGCTCTAGAGTAGTAAACTTGATTCTCAAACATGGAAGGCCTTGATTGCCTCCATTCCTCTCTGTGATGCAGAGTCTCTCTAAGACACTCACCCCCTTCCTTTGGAAGGCTTGGTGCTACTGTCTAAGAGATAGAACTCTTGAGAGAAAATATCTTATGTGTTGATAGCAGTTTGTTTGCCACCCTTGGTAGTCAACTAATTGCTTAACACCCAATTCACTCTTGTGATTGATCCCTCATCCTGGAGGTTTGAGACTTGAAGAAAAGCCATCGCAGATGGAAGACTGATAACCAAGACCTTGCTTGAAGGCTGTGGAGATGGAGATTGAGGCTTGTTGAAGCTTATAGCTGATTGGAGATGACTTGAAGTCAGATGTTGATGCAGAGTTGTTGTGGCTGTTTATTTTAGGTGTTATTCATTTCTGATGTATTGATTGGTTTTCTGGACTGTATTGTTTGCTGTTTAACCTGTTGGGTTGAAAGTGAATCCTGTTAACTTTTGCCTATTGTTTTCTAGGTTCGAGGTTGAGTGGGACTCCCTTGCCTCGCTTGTATTGCTGCATCCATGCATTTTACTGCTTTACTGTATATACCTGCTATTGTTTCTGTTTCCGTCTATTCCCCTAGGATCTCTGTTTCTCTCTGCGCAAGAGAGGAGCATGATAGACACTAGGTCTTAACCCATGCATGATAACATTAGGTTAGCTTGATTCCCTTCGCAACCGTAGGTTAGAGTTCTGTCTCCTTCTTTCTCAAAACAAACAGAAAAACACAATAAAGATTTCAAACACAATAAAAGACACTTCTTCCGTAAAAGAATGTGAACTCATCAAGACATCATTTTTGTCCGCTTGGACTGCTAATCAAGAAACTCTTTTCTCAGAAGGAATAAAATCAATCAAGACAGACTGGTGTCGTACGTGGCCCGAACTACGTTTGCTCTGATCTTTCATGCTGTATGAAAGTACGTAGGCATAGGATGTGATATCCTAGCGAGCAACCTTCCCCTCCTTTCCCGTAGGTAGGCGAACTACGTTGACTCTGATTTCTCGTTCCAGACGGGAATACGTAGGCATAAAGTGCGATACTTTGTCGAGTCATTTTCTTTTCTTTTAACCCCTGACCTGTAGAATAGATAGAATAACAATCCATACCCGAAAACAAGCGTGGATCCCGTCGAGTACAACGGACGTGAGGGGTGCTAATACCTTCCCCTTGCGTAACCGACTCCCGAACCCAGGTTTTGGTTGCGATGACCATACCTTTCCCGGTTTTGCGTTAGGTTTACTCTGAGCGTTTCCTTTCCCTCCTGTGGGATATATAACGCACGGTGGCGACTCTTCTGTTCAGCCGGCGCCGATTTTCACAGTAGCGACACCTACGTTGTCAGAAAAGTCTTCTCTGGAGGAGTCTTGTTACTATCCACCATGGATGGTGAGGACTTTACATCTCCTGTGAATTCGGACGCAGTTAAAAAATAATTTGCTTGAAAGTGACCCGCTGGACAGTAAAAAGAGAGTCCAGGCAAAAATGGGGCATCCCGGCGAACCATAAAAAATGAATAAAAGGTTCGGGCAAAAGTTAGGGATAAAATTGAAAAGATGTACACCCGCGAAGTCGAAAACCTGAAAAGGGCGACTTAGGCAAAAAAGGGTATCCCGGTGAATTGAAAACCCGCAAAGGGCGGTTCACGCAAAAGTTAGGGATTGAAAAAGCAAATGACTGCGGTCCGGATTTGATACAGAATTGCTTAGTGGTTTGGGAGTACCTGGGGGCCGTCTATCCAAAAACAATCTCTTCCGAAGAGCGAATACCGGGAAAGCGCAGAGTCAGGCGAGTCATAGGAGGATCAGCTCATGGTGTTTGTCTGTGCCACGTTGCCGACATGTATACAAATATTGTTTTGTATTTTGTTTATGCTTCTTGTGCATATATTTATGTGTGTTTGTGCGTAACTTCCTCTTTTCAGGAGTTGCATCCAGTGTACAAAAATTTGCCTATTCAGAGGCCCGTTATCAATAAAACATGTTATTCAGTACTTGATGCTTGTTCTTTACTGTTTTGTTTGTGAAAGACGCCGATGTTTTTGATAAACTTGCACTTACATAATCTTGCTGGCCCTTGCCAATAATTGCTAAAACTTCGAATTGACTGAAGTAATGTCACAGATGCTAACCCGGATAGATTCTGTTGTATAGGCCTATTTTGTCTCGTTTGTGTTTTGCAGGGTTCTTACATTTGGAGAAAACGGTCAGGAATTGTATTCCCCAGCCAAGGTCGTCTGACGTAAGACCTGACTCCAGTTGATGTCATTCCTCAGCTAGTCGCAGCTTATCCCCAGAGAGTTGAAATGACATTTATCCCTTCCCGAAGGAGGGAATTATTTTCCCCGGGAGAGTGTCCTCATGGAAAGTCGTCCATAGGATTAACCCCAGCAAGTCAAAATCAATGTCCCCTGCAGAGGTTGCGCTCCTCAGTGAATCGAAGATGTGCACGTTCAATCTCCAGCATGGGAGATTCCCGCAATAGTTAACCAAGTTGTTGGTTCGAAAGGTTTATATCCGCGAAGGATGGTTTTCTTGCTCCCCATAGGCCGTCTTGCCTCCGTCGGGATGATTGTCCCCAACGTAGTGGTAACTATGAATGTGTAAACTGTGCCCAGACAATGTGCTTTGCCCAGAAGTGTCGCTTCTTCCCCAGCTAAGTTTGTTCACCAACAGGGTGTTTGTTCTTTCCACCCAGTGGAAATTGATGTTTAATCTCTCCCCGACAAAGTTGAATGTGTTTCCGGCATTTATTTTACCAGAATACCTTATGATACTTGTTCTCCCCAGCAGAGTTGGCTTTATCCTCAACATTCATGTTGTTGAGACATCATTATCAGAGTGGCCCCGGCAGCTTGAGCCTGCATTTGCATTTGCATATATCGTCATATTTGCATCTACTCAAACGCGTAGCATTTCCGTGCCGTACGGAGCATTACGCTATTTTCAAACATACGCATTTTGAAACATAAATCAGGTTGGTTAACCTTTTGCTTTCAGGTGTGTTTTCTCAGCAGGAGTTTGGAGTTCTAGCTCAGATCTATTACCAGGTATTCGAGGTCTCACCGTGAGACGTGTGATGATACGGTTCATCTTACTATTTTCCCCACAGAGTTGCTTGTTGAAGTTTCTCTTATCCGGCCAGCGAATTATTTTCTTCAAATTTACTGTTACGTCAGCGTCAAAGGGTTTCATGAATCAAAATTTCAGAAGCTGCCGCCGGTTATCGAAACAGGCGTCCGACAGTTTGGTTTCCAAATATCCCCAGTAGAGTCCTCCTCAAAGTCGCTGTCACGTCAACGCTAAAAGGTTTGTGGGTTGGGACCAATGGAGTTAGCTACTGCAGAGATAAGCAGAGAAACTGTATTCGGAGTATCTTCCCGTATGGATAAACGGATGTATTTTCCTTCTGGTTGACAGAAGTATTTCCCCGGAAGTCGCAAAAATTTTATTGCCTATGTTGATAGGAGTTCCTCGTGTTGACGAGATATGAGTCCTGACGTGGACAATTTATTCCTGTATTGACGGGATTTCTTCGTGTTGGCGAAGTGTGCGTCCTAACGTGGACAGATTTATTTCTTCGTGTTGACGAGATGTGCTAGTCCTAACGTGGGCAGATTTGATTTCTCCGTGTTGACGGAATGTGAAGTCCTGACATGGACAAATTGATTACTCTTCGTGTTGACGAAATGATGTCCTGGCGTGGACCATTTATCCCCAGCAGATATCTTTCTTCGTATTGGTGAAATGTGCATCCTGACGTGGACAAGTTTATAGTTCCTCGTGTTGACGAGATGCGCGAGTCCTGACGTGGACAAATTTATCTTTCTTCATGTTGAAGAAACAGTGTCCTGACATGGACAATTTACTCCTATGTTGATAGGATTTCCTCGTGTTGACGAGATGTGAGTCCTGACGTGGACAAATCAAGTTACCTTTCCTCGTGTTGACGAGATGCGAGTCCTGACGTAGACAAATTTATTTCTCTTCATGGTGACGAGTTTATTTCCTCGTGTTGACGAGATGTGAGTCCTGACGTGGACAATTTATTCCTATGTTGATAGGAGTTCCTCGTGTTGACGAGACGCAAATAAGATTTTATTGCCTATGTTAATAGGATTTCCTCGTGTTGACGAGATTGCGGACAACTCATCCCCAGCGAAGTCGCCGGGATTTCTCCGTGTTGACGGAATGTGGAGTCCTGATGAGGACAAGTTTTATTCCTATGACGATAGGATGTCTTCGTGTTAATGAAATTTGAGTCCTAACGTGGACAAGTTTATGATGGGATTTCTTCGTGTTGACAAAGTGTGCGTCCTAACGTGGACAAAGTTTTGCTCTTGTTGAGGGGATTTCTTCGTGTTGACGAAACAAGCGTCCTAACATGGACAAAGTTCTATTCCTGTGTTGTTGAGATTTCTTCAGGTTGAAGAAATGTGAGTCCTGACGTGGACAGATTTGTATTTATCCGTGATTTGACGAAATTTGGGTCCAGATGTGGACAAGGTTACTCCTGTGACGACAGAATCTCTATTCGTGTTGACGAATTTGTTTCTCTTCTTGTGATTGACAAGGTTGGTCCAGTTGTGGACAGAGGTGTTTTTGCAAAAATTGTTCAGTACCTGTGGCGTTACATAGGTGGTTGAAGTTGAAATCAGAATTATTATCAGACGTTGGATCAGTTGTTGCCGTAACAACCGGATTCAGATAGGGGATGTTGTTCCCCAAGCAGTGCAGTTTATTTCAGTGGTTGGCAAATTTCCGGGTTTCCTTGGTATTCAACCATCTCGTACGTCGATTGTTTGAAGGTCGTTCGCTCTTCACCCAGTCGGGTCCAAGCCGTTTGAATAGGGGCAGTTGTTGCCCCCCAAAATTTGCTCAACCTTTTTCTTGTTTGATTTATGTTTCATTGCATTGTCATTTGCATAGTTACATCATGTACATAGTTCAATCATTGGTATATCATAGCATAGCATGCATCCAACAGGGGATCAAGTGTGATTCTTATCAAAAGAGCCTAGCAAAAGGTCTTATCCAAGTATGAGAGGTCATCCAGGCCATCAAGAAGTGATTTGAAGTCTTGAGAAGTTTGAGTGTCTACATGTGGGGTTTGCTCCTATCTTGGGGAATATTGAGAATCATCAGTGGGATGTGAAACATGGAATATGAATTTGAGGTGTGTATGGATCTCATGGAATGCCTAGAGGGCCATATTGAAGCTGAGACAAGTCATTGATTTGAGTACAAGAGCCACATTTGAAGTGCAGTCAATTAGGGTTTCATCTGGGTCAACCCTAGGTCAAATGTGCAATTGAAGAGCATCAAAGCCTACTTTGAGGTCATGGGGTTCATGGAATGGTATGTTGATACATGTGTGGTGTTGTGCCAAGCTCAAGCAAAGAATAATCAAGAATGTGGGAAGCTGCTAAATTAGGGTTTCAGTGTAAAATCCCCTGTTTAATGCCTAACTTCAAAGCCACATAAACCAAAATAAAAGTTTCAAATGGATATTTGGCCAACATGAAACTTGTATAGCATCTCAATACATTTAATTTGAGTACTAGAAGTCCTTGAGGGGAGTTATATAACTCAAGTTATGGTCCAGACAAGTTACAGGTCACCAGATGACTATGAGATTTATCTGTGAAAGTCACTTGACTTCCAAGCAACTTTTGCCCTTCAAGGAGTTTTCAAATGGACTTTTGGTAAACATTAATGTTGTTACTTATCCTCTTAGATTTCTATAGAGTACTAGAAGTCCTTGGTAGGATTTGTAGAACTCAAGTTATGATCTTTGCAAGCCAGGGGTATTTTGGGAAAGTGAGATTATAGGTCACTTTGGATTATAGGTCCATAACTCCAACTTGCAAGCCTCAAATGGAAAATTGTCCAACATGGAACTTTTTCAAAATGATGTTTTGAGTACAACCAAGTGGTCATGAGAGTTTGATTTGGCTTGGAACACAAAATCACTTGAAATGGCTTTGAAATAGGGAAATTAAAGTGATTAAAAGGCCAAAAAATGGAACTTAATGATATATGGCCAAACAAGCTCATATTATAGGTCATTTTTATCAGAAATCACATTTTGAGAACAATGGAAATAGCACATTTTGCATTTGAGGTCAATTTCACTCACTTCCATTTGGTAACTTCATGATGAAGCAACACTTGAATTGCATACCATAAGATCAAAAACAAGGAAGCTCTCATAGCCATTCATTTCAAAATGTCCTGAGATGAGAAATGCAAGTAAATTCAAGCTGTAGCAGGGCAAATACAATACTGTCACCAAAGAGAAATTGAAGGAGCAAGATAAATTTAATTTCTCATTCTGTTAGTTACTGAACTTTCTAGAGGCTTCCATCAACTTCTATATAACCAATGCAATGTGTTCAAGAATTTTTTTTGGGAAGAATTGAGCAAGGAACCAGAGCAAGCAAGTGAGTTTTGTAGAGCTGCATCAAGAATCGGGTTTGAAGATTGGTGAGGATTCAGTGCAATTGGCTTGTTGCAGAAGCTTCAGGGTGAGATAGTGAGTGATTCTGGAAGAAATTGGAGGTTGATTCGAGCCATAACCTCATCTGTTCATCACTTCATACCAGGTTTACAACTTTCAAACTTTGGCTTAATCTATAGGGAGTTGCATAGATTTCTTCATGTGGCTAGGTTATTGACACTAGGTAGATGGATTTCAGCACAAAATTGGAATAATTAGAGACACTCTAGGTCATGACACCATTTCTGTTGAGAAGGATAACTCTTGATTCGTGAGGTTTCAATCTTGTTTGGATAGTTATAATTGAAGCCTGAGAGGTGTAGATGAGATTAAGACCAATAATTGCAAGAATCGTGACAATCAAGATTGGGTGGTTTTCTGAAACTTGTATCGGTTTTGAGGATAGAGGTAGAATCAGTGAATTTTGAGGGTATAATTGGACTCAGGAGAGAAAAACGAGTGAGATTGAGAAGCTAAGTGTTAGGTTTGATGCGTTTTGGGGGACTCTCACCGGAGACGACGGTGGCGCTGCAGCTCAGGCCACCGTCCAATTATCCCTCCAATATTCAAACTCATGTGGGGACGATGAGCCAAGATCGTCAGATCATGTTTGGACTTTGACCAAGGCAATGGATACACGGCCAGGATTTGCTTATGAATTCTGAAGAGAGTGAAGAGAGGTATGAAACTCTGCGTTTCATTAATCAACCTTGGGTGGGCTTAGTGAATTAAGTGTTATTGACACCTCCTGCGAGGCCCAAGCTGGATATTGAACGTGATAGTCTTGCTATTTGCCACGGACATTTCCCAATTTCCCTTCATTTTCCATTATTTTCTATTAGTTGGTTTGGGCTTAAGGCGCAATTCCTCTCCACGCCCCCACTTGAGCCCATGTCTGGATAATAACTTGATAGAATTGCTATATACCACGCACCTTTTCCAATTTTCATCTATTTTCTTTTAATTTCATATTTTCATATAGGTTAGAAAATAAATCACCATAAATAGAAAAATTAACATTTTTAGGCTAGATTTTTTCCCCCTGACTCTTTAGAGAGTGTAGAATTTAATAGGATTAAAAAATAATTAATTCATGCATTTTATATTTTAATTGCATTTTTTGCATTTTTATTAGTTTTGAATTCATTTCGTTTGGTGCTTGTTTTTGCTGATTTCAGTATGGGAGATTGGTGTAGAATTTTTAGGTGATTCTTTTTGGGTTATGTAGCTTAGAAATGCATGTACCTTTATTATTTTTCTCATAATTTTGTGAGATAAATATAGGCTGTGTTGAACATTAAACTTTAAGTGGTGTAGATTTAGGGTTTTAGGATAGTTCCCTTAGGTTTCGGGCATAGTTTTAGGATTTAATGATTGGTTAACCCCCTGGTTTTTGTATGGAGATATTCTTAGAAGGTTTAGGAACCCTTAGAATTTTTTGTAGTATTTTACAATCATTTTAGTATTTTAATTAGATTTAGTTTTAAGACTAACATTTAGGTGTTTCTAACACACTAACTTGACTAGTTTAACTCAATAGTTCCCTTTAGATTAGGGTGGTGGCTCTCTTGCTTTTGGATAAAGATGAAGACAAATTGAAGATGCTTTGGAGAGCTTGAAAGAGCATGGACATGAAGAATTTCTCATCTTGTGGATGCTTGTCAGGAGCTTAGGGAAACTAGGGTTTTAGGAAGAGCATTAGATTAGTTTTGCTTGTTTCTTCAAACATGGAGTATATTGTTCATCTCCATTCAATCTAATGACATAAAGTCCTCTTAAAGAAGTCACATCTCTCCTTTGGAGGGATGAATGGCATGCTTTAAGAGTAGAACTTTGAGGATGCCATTCTCTTATAATGTTAAGTTCTTAGTGGCTTCCTTTGGTTATCATTAAGTTACTTAACATTCCAACTTGATCTTGTTAATTGAGTCTCCATTTGAGGTTGTTTGTTGAAGCTTGTTGAAGATGAAGTTAGGAGCTTGTTGAAGCTGGTTGCTTGTTGAAGTTTGAAGCTTGTTGAAGCTTGGTGCTTGTTGAGGATTGAAGGTTTAGTGGAGCTTGAAGATAGGGGCTATTCATGAAGATGAAGGTTGTTGCTGTCAACTTTTTGCTGTTTAACCAATTGTTGCTGTCAGAGCTGCTGCTTGTGCTGTTTGCTGTAGGAGTTTGAGTGCTGCTGCTTGGGCTGCCTCCTCTGCTTTGGTTTTTGTTTTTTGTATTGTTTGTTGGCTTGTGCAGCTTGCCCCCTTAAGGTTTAAAGTGAATGTTGATTCACTTTGCCTGTTGTTTTCCCAGGTTCGAGGTTGAGCAGGACTCCCTTGCCTCGCTTGTATTACTGCATTGCATGCATTTTACTGTATTTGCTTGCTTTATTTTCTGTTTATCCCCTAGGATCTCTGATTTCCTCTGTGCAGGAGGGAATTATGACAGACATTAGGATTCTTATCCATGCATGACAACATTAGGTTAGTTTTTATTCCCTTTTCAACCCTAGGCTTTTTAGAGCTTCTTTCTCTTCTTATCTCAAAACAACTAAAAAATACAGTAATAAGGTTAATCGATGTCGTACATTACGAGCCTTAAGCTATTTGAGAAAGGGTTGCTGGAGAGCTTCTTTCCAGTAGTATGGCTGCTTAGTGTGGCACCCTTTGGGTGACACGCGACCTAGTCACTCTCAAATCATAGTCTCTAGTGCGTCAGAGATTGCAAACAAACTAAAAAACCCTTCTTTCGTAAAAGATTCAAACAAACATCAAAGTGTCATTTTTGTCCTCTTGGACTCTTAATCAAGAAAAACCCTTTTTGAAGGTAATAAAAAAAATAGTCAGACAAGCTTGTGTCTTTCGTAGCCCGAACTACGTTTGCTCTGATCTTTCATGCTGTATGAAAGTACGTAGGCATAGGATGCCGTATCCTAGCGAGCAACCTTCCCTTCTTTCCCATAGGTAGGCGAACTACGTAGACTCTGACTTTCCCATTGCACGGGGGAATACGTAGGCATAGAGCGGCGAAGCTCTATCGAGTCACTTCTTTTCCTTTCTTTTTGTCCCTTGACCAGTAGGGTAGATAGAATACAATCCCTTAGACAGAAAACAAGTGTGGATCCTGTCGAGTACGACGGATGTGAGGGGTGCTAATACCTTCCCCTTGCGTAACCGAATCCCGAATCCAGGAATTTGGTTACGACGACCATTTCTTTCCCTCTTTGCGTTAGGTTTTCTCTGAGCGTTTCCTTTCCCTCTTGTGGGATAAATAACGCACGGTGGCGACTCTTCTGTCATAGTCGACGTCGATTTTCACAGTAGCGACACACCTTCCCTAAGTTTAACCAACCCCCGAACCTAAAACTCTCTAGCTTGCATTTGCATTGCATTGTGGGAATTTCGATATTTATCCCTTCCTTTGGACAAATCAAAGTTCGGTTGCAAAATGAATTAAACATTCAAACTAATCAATAGTTTGGTATCCGATTTTCACCGTGACAGAAATGGCGACTTCACTGGGGACCCCTCAGTGGGTTTCCCTATCTTATTTCTACTTGTTTATTGCTTTATATTTATTATTTGTATAATTGTTTACTTGTTTGCTTATTGCCTTTGGGTTGATACCTTTGAGTGGTAAGACAAAGTCCTACACCGGGACTTAAGAGAAATTATGATAGGATGGTGATATATTCGATGATGCTTATAGAGAGTGAGTCCCGACTAAGTTGATTCGAGAATCCCGCTTAGTTGAGACCCTTTTGAAAATGGTTCGTTTGAACGAGTTTAGTCGTGAAAACTTTTACTATTTTCAATTGGAGTCCATGATACTAAGGACCGTAGTTACCTTTAACCCCACTTGGGCCTTTATTAGGACGTAGTGCGAGGCTATGAGGGAGTAAGTCCCTAAATAGCGCTACGCGATGCTACACTCAAAAGAAGTTCTCTTGAGAATATTATTAATCCCCGAGTTAGTTGGGAAATTGATAATATCCGATAGACGGACTAATGACTTTGGGACCTCCTTTGAACCTTGTTCTGCAGGTACCATCCACCTCTAGTCCTTGTCCTTTAGGAATGGGTATACCCTTTGGCTCCATGCTCGTTGCAAACCTAGGACCTTTGTTTGTTTATCTTTGTGTGCCCTTATGTGCTTACTTGTGTTTGTTGCATTCATATAGCATCATACTACATTGGACTTCATGGGATTTACCCTTTATTTATGAACATTGTAGGACATTATGCATTCCAATAGACGAAATACTTTAAAATATACTTTTAAGAGTCCCAAATTGGATGACCTAAGGGAATTGGGAGCTTTGATCAAAGACCAAGATAAATTCAAGAGTAAATATGGGAAGTTACTATCTTTGTTGAGACGTAAGCCAAATGAAGACCTCCTTTCCGCTATATTACAATTCTATGATCCAATGTATCACTGCTTTACTTTTCCGGATTATCAGTTGTTGCCAACTTTGGAAGAATACTCCTTTTTGTTAGGTCTACCTATTCTAGAAGAATCTCCTTTTCCTTTCTTGGAAAAAGACCCCGAAGAGAGAGACATCGCTAAGGCCCTTTATCTCAAGGTATTTGACGTTAAGGCCAACATGGTTGTTAAAAGTGGGACTTTTGGTTTGACTACAAATTTTTTATTCGAGAAGGCTTCATTTTATACCGATTTTACGAACATGGCTCCATTCGAGGCAATCTTCGCCTTACTTGTCTATGGGGTGTTTCTATTTCCAAGTTTTGAGGGGTTTGTTGACCTTAATGCAATTAAGATCTTCATGAAGAACAATCCAGTGCCGACTCTATTGGGTAACACCTATCACTCTATACATCTCCGAAACCTCCATGGTGGAGGAATGATTACATGTTGTGTGCCTTTGTTATACAAATGGTTCCTTACCCACTTGCCCAAGTATGTTTCCTTTTGGCATCTTAATGATAAGCGTTAGTCAAAAAGGATTATGGCTTTGACTCATTCTGACATCAATTGGTATAGCCGTGAGTATGATGGGGTCCTAATCATTGATAGATGTAGAGATTTTGCTAATATACTGTTACTCAGCTTTGGTGGAGGGATCAGTTATAATCCGGTTTTAGCTTGCCGACAGTTGGGATATCCGTTGAAGGGACCACCTAAGAGCATACAAGTTGAGAGTGTTTTCTTCGAGGATAATCAAGAACTCCGAGAGAAGATTGTGGAAGCTTAGAAACGTTTGTATAAGAAAGATAGGAATAGTTTGGAAAGGCCCAACTGTGTGTCTTTGGAGCCGTATCTTCAGTGGGTAAGGAATAGGGCGATCAAGCTAAGGATGCCTTACTCTCGTCAAGATCCTATACCTCTGAGAAGGGAGCCCACTTATGTCTTTACGTCCGAAACTGAGAAGTTAGAGGTTGCTTTGAAGAAGTCGCAACATGAGTCTGAGGCATGGAAAAACAAATATCAAGTGACTGTTGCAGAGATTAGTGAGCTTCAGAAACAGAAGAAGGAATCTCAGGAACAAGAAAAGGAGTTTCAGAAATTGAAGAAAGAATTTCAGACACAGGAGAATGAACTTCAAGAGCAGAATGTTAAACTTCAAGAGCAATTACAGTTGAAGGATGAAGAGTTACTCCCCTGCAAGAAGAGGAAAGTCATGGAGGATTTATTTTTCTCCGACCCATAATGCACTATTTGGAAGCTGATTGTGGACAACCTTATCTGTGAGAAGACCCAGTTAGAAGAGCAGCTCAAGCAGTAGAATTTGAAACTTCCTTAGTGTCTTTACTAGCTTTTATTTAGCTATTTATTTGGGACTTTTAAAAGCAATTATTTGTATTCCGTTTCAAAATTAATAAAAACATTTTCTTTTACCACAATGTTTATAAATAGTTGGGATCCCATGAAGTCCTACTCATCTTGCATTGCATTCTTTCTGTATTCATTTCAAGAAACTCAATTTTGTTTCTCAGGTATTGTAACCATGGACTTCAAGAGAGAAGCATTGGAGTACACTTTTCAGAGTCCTAACATTGAAAGCTTGAGAGAACTAGCAGATCTCATCGAGAACCGTCACGTCTTCGCAACAGAATATGGAGAATTCTTCCGTTTTCTCGAGCTCAAGATGAAAGAAGGGCTGTTGGAGACTCTTGTTTAGTTTTATGATTTGCTGTACCATTGTTTCACCTTTCCGGATTACCAGTTGATGCCAACTCTGGAAGAGTATTCTGACTTCTTGAGGATGCCTGTGACGGCCCGACCTATATTCACCGGCCAGGAGGACGTACCCAGTCACCAAGAGATTGCAAACGCTACTCATCTCAGCTTAGCAGATGTTCAAGCGCACTTAACCACCAAGGAAGGAGTCCTTGGATTCCCAGCTGACTTCTTGATTGAAAAAGTCCGCTACCATGCTGAAAGAAAAGAAGTCCTTATCTTGGAAGCCACCTTTGCTTTATTGGTCTATGGGATCTTTTGGTTCCCTAAGGTTGATGATTTCGTTGATATGGATGCAATTAAATTATTCATAATCAAGAATCTGGTTCCCACTTTGTTAGCTGACACGTACTACTCAATCCACTCGAAGAATACTGAAGGAGGGGGACATATCGTTTGTTGTACCGCTCTGTTGTATTCATGGTTCATTACTCGCCTGACTCGGCATCCGTCTATTTGGGAAGAGGAAGAATCACCCCAGTGGTCCGAGATAGTTATGGCCCTTACTCACTCTGACATTGTGTGGTACGACCCTACCTATGGAGGTATATGTATGATTCCTAATATCGGAGGATTTACTAATATACCGCTTATTGGGAGAGTAGGATGCATAAGTTACAACCTTGCTTTAGCTCGCCTTCAATTTGGGCATCCCATGATCGAAGTACCTGACCAAACTCTGTTAGAAGGGATCTTTCTCAAGGAAGGAGAAGATCCAGACCTGAAGACCGTCATAATTTACGCATGGAGATACGTCAATAAGGAAGGAAAAGCTGCTTTAGAATACCCCAATTGTGTTGTCTCTGAAGAATATCTACATTGGGTGCGAGAAAGAGCTCTTGACCTCAAAATGTCGTTCGCTATTCATGAACCCATGGTATTGGCTTTTCATGATCCTGATTGGTTTGATGTGAGCAAAGTAGATCAGTTGAAGGCCACTTTGGATGAGGCTCGAAAACTGAAATCCGCTTGGAGAAACAAGTTTTTCACGCTCAAGGTAGAGAAGGAGAAGTCCCAGAAGCTGCCAGAGATAGAATTTGCAAAGAAGAGAAAGGCGCGAGAGGATTTATTTTCTTCTCACACCTCTTCCGGAACTGTCTCCAGGGATGATATTCCCCTAGCTGCTATGGCTTGGAAAGAATGTGTCGATCGACTCATCAATGAGAAGGCCGAGTTACAAGAACGCGTCCGTCAGTTAAAAGAAGAGCTTCACGCATAGAAGGAGCGTAAGAAGTAGACCTCTGAGTGTCTCTTTTTGCTTTTGGTTCAATGTAATAAACTCTTAAAAGAGTACTTTGCTTTGTAATGCCTCTCTAATATCAAAATAAAATAAGTTTTTTTTCCAATGTTACAATACCAAAAACAACTTGAGTTTCTGGAAGTTTCATCCTGCATTCCGCATAACATCTAGCATTTTAGCATATGCATGTGTCTCTTCTCCGCTGCGCCCTCATCCGTCTTTCTGTCTTTGTCTCGTCAGCCGACGTCTCGACCATTTGACCAAGCTCGAAGTATTATTGAAGGATAAAAAAGATAACGAAAGATATGGATCACATGACTGGCTTCAAAGTAAGGACTGATTCGACATTCGACTATTCCTCCGACGACTTTGTGCAACAAGTGGATGTTCCTGTGCAACTTCAACCTTTGCAGGACAACCTGTTTGTTGACCCTCAGAATACTCATACTGAGAAAGGAGTGGATGATCCTAGATTCATAGCAATGGAGAAAGAACTTCGTGGTCTCAAAGAACAAGTGAAGATGGTGAGAGGAGCTAATGCATCAGGTCTTGGTGCTCATGACCTATGTTTAGTTCCAGGTGTAATTATTCCTCTAAAGTTCAAGATGCCTGTCTTCGAAATTTACAAGGGTACCAGCTGTCCAAAATACCACCTGACAATGTTTTGTCGAAAGATGACTGCTTATATTGACAATGACAAATTGATGATTCACTGCTTTCAAGAAAGTTTATGTGGGACATCCTTGATATGGTACATGAAGCTGCAAAGTAACTACATTCAGTCTTGGGAAGACTTAGCTGTTGCTTTTGTGAGGAAATACCATCACAATTTGGGTATAGCCCTAGACAATAAAGATGACAGTGGACCTTCTAGAGAATTCATAGCTTCGAGACCCCGTCCTCAACATCAGTATGCAATGCCCGCTCAGCACGAACAACAACCACCTCCTAAGTAGAAGTTGGCCTCTCCAGATCAACCATAGAATCAACGATTTCGGAGAAGGTATCAGAAGATGCCTCTGGATACTCCAAGAGAGGGAATTCAGAGGTTTGATCCCATCCCTGTGAAGTATGTTGATCTGTTTCCAGTTTTGATTCAGAAAGGTCACATCCAAACAATAGCTCCACCTAAGGTACCCAAGAAACTCTCGTACTGGTACGAAGCTGACAAATTTTGCCCATATCATTAAGGTGCTCCTAGCCACGACATTGAGAGCTGCTACGGTTTGAAGGCAAACGTTCAAGAATTGGTTAAAGGCGGAATTTTATCCTTCGGAGGCCCTAATCCTGACCTCAACATGGTTCATCCTCCGAGAACATGATACAAGGTTATCAGAAGACTACCCATCAGACGATTCTACGAGCCTCTCCATTTTCAAGGCGTAATAAAAGGGCTTGTCTGGCTTTTTGCTTTATTTTGCTTTTGTGTTTGTGTTTCTTTGATTAAAAGTATTTTTGGCATGTAAGAACTTGTTATTTTTGAATAAGTAATGCAATAAGTGTTTGTCTTGAAGAAATCCATTCGTATTCACTCAAATTGTTTTTCAAAATTATTTAGAATGCAAACTTTACCTAATTTTTCTCGCTTTGGTGAATAATTGGAAGGAGGATGATGAAGTAAAACGCATGATCTCTTGTTGTATGCTTCGAATAAAAACCCTATTGATGATGTAAGGCATTATTTCAACCTCCTAAACACCAAAATAGTTAACCCCTCTTTTAAGCCTTGAGAAAAAGTCTGTTTGGTCTCCCAAACCGAAACCTCGTTTTTAGCCTGGGGCAGGGTAATATCAAAAAAATAATGAACATCTTCCAAAAATTGGGTGGGCACGAATATACTAACCCTTTATTCCTCCACTTTACAAGTCATAAACTAAGCATATATACGACCCTCAAAGTCCTAATTGAAGTAAGGTTTAGTTCGAAAGCATACTCGATGAGATAATGTTTCCTGACTCCTTGAGCTATGCTCAAATTAAATCGGCTTTATAAATAATTTTTAATTTATAGCATAACTAGTGGTTTCGATCACAAGTTATTGCGATATCTCTTTTCAAAAACTTCAAGACAAACGCGTGTTGCATTGCCCGTTTCGGAATTAACATTTCTGACTTGCTAAATGCGCTTGATATCTTAGAAAGATTATATACGGACGTTGATGGATTTGAAGACTTTGCCAACCTGGGGCAAGTTATTTTCCAAGAGATTTGATCCGTACGAGTTTGGCTTCATCTAAAGCACAAATTGGAAGACTCAGTTATACCGCCAATCAGGGGCAGTTACGTCAAGATTTGGCGAATCTCTCTGAGAGTTTGAAAACAGTGGGGCATTTGGACATCATGTTTTCTATAAAATCCTCTCGAGATGTTTTTCTCTTAAGCCATGTGATTTGGGGCATTTGAAATTTGCAACGAAGCGGATGTTTATTTCATCCCCAGGAAGCTCAACTCCGACATGTTCAACAACTATGATGACCTAGGATATTTATTTTATCCTCTATGAAACTTCAGTTTGGGTACCTCCGTCTACAACTTCGTACAACCTTTCAACCTTATCAAGATGTTACATCCCTAATAGATTGATCTCTATTTCCCAAGAGAAGATTTGGAGCCCTGAAGCAGGAGTGTGATCCCATATTTGGTTCTCCGTCTATCCCCAGTGGTACTTATATCTTTGAAGATTGGTCGGATGTTTGTCCCGAGATGTTTACTTCATCTCTGGTCACCTCTTTCTGTTTGTTTTGTCAGCATAAGCATACGCATAACATATAAGTAGACAGCATGGCATGTGCATTTGTTTGCATTCTTTGTGTTTATTTTATTCTATCACTTTGGCTGTAGTCATCCCTAGGTGTTTGGGTGCGTCTTATCCTTCCAAATAGATTCATCAACCCTAGGCAGAAAGAGCACAATGTTTCATTTTTCCCCATGGAGTTCGATCCATATGGAAGATGGTTATTTTAGCACAATCCTACTTGAGTTCATACCTCAACGGTCGAGTCTTGCTTGACAGTTTCTTTTCGGCTACTTCCCGAATCGAACTTCGATTTTTGGCAATCACATCATGGACGTCTCCAACCTTTGAACATGGATTAAGTGTGCATTTATTTTGCACCCTATTCCCCAGAAAGAGTATTCATGAAGACAAACATTTCTTCAACAAATTTTTCTCGAACATCTACATTTGGACTATAACAATCTCTTTATTTGAGCAACTCGTTTTGATCAAGATCTTATTCAAAACGACAAACGACAGTTTTCACAAGACAGATCATTTACCCTCAGTGGGTCCCTCAACATTATTGATTCATCAGAGAAGACAGTTATAGACATTTCCCTTTATTTGAGAATCTTCCATCAGTGACATCTCCCCGAAGAAGTCGAAGAAGTTTATCGCAATAGTCTCTCTTTATTTGAGAAGACATACATTACAATTCAATCGGCTCACGTTTCTTCCAAAGATCCCCGGTGAAGCTTTACATCTACAGTCTACAACGACATCTATAGTCTACAATGACATCTACAGTCTACAACGACATCTACAGTCTACAACGATAACTACAGTCTACAACGACAATCATTCGAACATCTTACAGTTCCTGGTTAATCTCGGCAGTAGATTCCCAGAAGACCTCGGCAGTAGGTAGTTCTATTATAGTTCCTGGTTAATCTCGGCAGTAGATCCCCAGAAGACCTCGGCAGTAGGTAGTTCTATTTCATTTCCTGGGTAATCTCGGAAGTAGATTTCCAGAAGACTTCGTCAGAAGTATTTCTCCAACAGACTTCAACACAGAATCTCGGCAGTAGATTCCTTACAGATTTTAACAATACATACTTTGGCAAAAGTATTCTCAATTACAGTTACAAGTCTCGGCAATAGACTTCTTCAGATGATATCTTGAATCAATTACATTTGGCATATACAGTAGATTCCTCAAGAGGATTTCTCTTCCAAGTTCTTCATAACATATTTACAAACACTTTGATCGTCAATCTTTCCCCGTGGAGTCTCGCTTTGTTGAGACTGTTCTTCCCGTGTGATGTGTCTGGTTTTCTCCTGTGACGTCGTTTCCTCACAGGCCTGTCTGTCTTACATTTCATATCATTTCATATCATTTGCATTCGGTGGCTTCTTATGGCCAAAAATTCGTGCAATGTTTGTATTTAAGTCCCTCATATCTCGTCGAGACGAAGATTTCAATCTTCATATCTCCGGATAGAAGTAACTTAAATGGGGGCATCTGTTGCACCCTAATTTTTTACCGTAAGATGCCACGTCTTTTTGCGCATTTTCTATTGTTATTTGACTTTATTTAATATTTTTGTGACTAACAAGTATGTGCAGACGCAGTAATCTCAGGTGTAAATTCTCAGTCAATGCTTCGAAACATAACTAGTTGGCTCTGTTCCAAATTTGGTTATAGGTCTTATTGGGTTTTTTCCTCAATATCTCAAGGGTATATACTTCTAAGGAGAAGCAAGATCTCATCAAAAAGGATGCTTAAGACGTTCATGAATCAAGGCGATTATCAGGCCATTCAGATTTCGAATTTTACAAGTTGGATGAAACTCATTTAATCGGCACGAAGTGGTTTCCAAATCGATAGTTAAAGGAGTCATTCATAAGGATTTAAATATTGGACTCCTTTAATTCAATTTATATCTTCATTTTCAAGATCTGAAATAACGGTGTAGTCGCATTACCTCTTGCATCAAAATTGGAGAGATAAACTCCACATTAAACATTTGTTTCCATGCAACCTCACATATTTGTGTTTACAAATCTGGAAAAATCATTCGGAGCTCTACGAATACCACTGTCAGACCACCTCGTTTCGAAGCATAATAAATTTGTATTTTTGTTATGGTCAAAGCACAATTGGAACATAGATATTTAGGTTTGATACACAAGCTATTACAATACTACCAGTTCAAGAAGCTGCAGCATATACGTATTAATATGTTGATAACCAAGCATTGCGAGAAACAACTCATTAATATCCAATTTTGCTCATCTAATACATGTTAGAACAGTTACATCAAGGTTCTTTACAATGGTACTATATTGAATAGGGAGGACTCAGCCCCTTCTTGTGTTCGCCAAAGATAAATAAAGGAATGTTAAACTACAGTATTGAAGTTAAGCAACTACTTGTTTGAACCACCCTAGAGTGTTAAAACACAACCCTATACTTTGAGACATTACTATCACCACCATGGAAGCTTACAATCTATTGAACCTCCTCTTTCACGGCACAAGAAACGACAGTCAGAACTCATCACAGGGAATTAGCTAGAGTCTTCACAATTCCATTTGGTAAGAGAACGATCATTCAAGTTAAGGATACCGTAACTAAATCAAAAGAGATTTTTCAAGTCGCAGCCAACGGATCAGATATCGGCAGTAAGCTTCGACACATCCCGTTTCTCTAAAGCAACAGGTCGCTCCCAAAAGTGAATTTACCATGCTTCAGCGTGCTTTAGGCGAGGCAACTTCCGATGTTGACCTGCTCGACAGTAAACATAAAAAGTGAAAGCTGACTTGGTCTTTTCTCTAACTCAATAACAATGCTATATTAAGCCTTGCTGGAACTAGTGATAGTTTACCAGATGGAGACCACCTTATGCAGATGTATCATGCCCATACACAAGCTATTCAATAGAAAGGATTCAATTTATCACATTGTTTGCCTCCACCGCAAGTTCAATCAAGCACTTCTGAAATGTTGTAAATTTATCTTCAGATGGTCATAGATTATCAGAAATTTCGGTATCAGATACTGAGATCAAGCCAAGTGATTTACCTTCTCATATTGGTTTTGAACTTGTCCACGCTGCTCCTCAGTTCCATAATCCATAAGGTTTTACCAGCAGGACATGTTGAAACTCAAGTCTCAGCTCCATTCGGTGACATCCTCGTCTTCCTGCGTAAAACAAGCCACAAGGCAAGCAAGAATTGTTAGAGCCTGCCATAAACAGAGTTAAAACAGATCGAGAAAGGAAATTTTGAGTTCTTTTCGACAGCAGCACACCGCACCGTTAGGAAACATTAGGTAATTCTTCATCGCAGGTTTCGTATCACAACAACACCTCAATCTATAGCTTCTCTGATACAACCAGCTCGAAGTTTTTCTCATCACATCTGAGACAACCCGGCACAATGCCGTTTTACATATCACATCATCAATGACACCTTCAAACTTCAAAAGAACACGTCCAACCACATAATTAAACCTACAAGAAAACTAAGTGTATCAGTTGGAATATTCATAGAGCAACAACAAGTTGTTATCAAATGCAAACAACAGCTCAACGCATTGCTTTAAGGGGGAGTCACTACCTCAATGTAAGCGACATATTTTGAACAACTCAACTCAAGAACCATTTCAAACAGCCGGCACCCAAGACCGTTCCGTGCTGAACCTTCCTGCACCGTCAACCGAAGAGAAAACCTCAACTGCATTTTCAAAGACATCACATAAAGTTGATATGATTGACTCACCATACCATGATGATGTTTTCTGCAACATAACACCAACACAGGAATTTGGTACATATTCAGTACTTAAATATGATGATTGGAATCCAAAAAGCAATTAACGGGAAACAGATGGCAATGCAAGCCTAAGGAATTACCACAACTGCAACAACTTAGTGGTAGTAGCATTAACAGAACGAGTTAATCGGCGAGGCCCACGCGGACGGATACTTGCTCAGGCGACTCAACTCACTTACATCTACAGAAATACCATTACAAGATCAATTTCGTCAACATATAAAAATCAAGTTTTGTCTACAAGAACGGAGCACAGGTTTCAAAATGAAATTAACAACACCAATGCATCCCGACCTTAATTGTTGACCTACTACCTCTCCATGTTGAGACTTTCATAGTCATAACCTCGACAGCATATGAAGTCCACACTGCAGCCCTGCATTCTAGGAAGAAAGTAACAACATCAACCACGATAAAATCACATCAATTTGAATCAAAATAAACCTCCACAAAGCAGCTGATCTCTATGAGCTTTCACGCAAAAATCGTGTACCTCTGACAGTTCAACACAACGGTCCACAATGACGTTTTAGAGTATCGAAGATGCCAATGTCAAGCTTGTATCGATTTGCTAGTTTCTGACTACAATCAGTGAAGCATACCTCCTTAACAGAACCGTTATGAACATATTTGCAAGCTCTTATGCATTCGCTCCGGGATGGGTACATGAGAAGAAGCAAGAACAAGTTAGAAAGGATATTGAAGAACCACAAGCATATTCAATGGGAAATTAAAAACAACAGACTGTTACCAACAATTGAGTTTTGGACTCACCCGACTTCTTTGCACCAGCTACTCGAAATTCACCCTGGGTTGTCCATCTTCTGGCCCAACTCCTTCGCTTTCTACACCTATCAAATATCAAATCCATAGTTAGCAATAAATTAAGGAATATACCTACTTGAAGAAAAGATCCAAGTCAAGACAGCTAGCAAATTTTTGGAGCATTAAATCTGGAGAATCAGAATATTAAACGAAATTGATCCAAATATCACAAGAAAAGGATTTCCATTAACAAGCATTAAACGAAATTATTTGAAAAGAGAAAGTTTTCAAATCCCCTCTAACACCAAAAAGGAAGGCTCAATCAGCATTCAAATTGGTTTTTAATCAGACTTTAGCACAGGAAATTTCAAAAAAAGGCCTATATAAAGAGAAGAATGAAAACGAAAAAGGAGAGGTCGTAAAAAAAACTAATCGCAAAAGAAACAACAGCTACCACAAAGCCAAATCAGTGAACCTAGATTGAAGGAAGGGTGAACTTATCTTCTTTCCGTCGACGAAGCCAATTCCACTCGCCGCGAATCCAAACCGCTCCTCATCTCCGGCGCCGCTGCGATCATCAAACCATCGGTAATGCCCCATTCTTTTCCTTATTATTAAACTTTGATGTCTCTGGGTTTGATTTCAGGTCAGGAACGTAGAAGAAGATGATGAAGGGAAGAAATTGGTCGCGATTTGAGAAAGGAAGGATGAGCACCGTGGATCGATTTCGCGGGAGAAGATGGAGAAAGGGCTTAGGGTTCCAACGTGCTCCCCCTTTTTTTTTCCGGATTGATTTTTGCTTGATTGAGTAATTCACACACACCCACTTCACCACACCACTAATCACCCTCTAATTTCATTTACCATTTTCTGTTTATTTCGTTAATCATTGGTTTTTTTTCTTTTAATAAACGTTTTAATCCTTAATTAACCGTTAACTAAGTTTTTTTTTAAAAAATAAATTGATAATTCTTATTAAGTTAACAAGTTTTTATAACTAATCTATTTAATTAATTAATCGGTGTTTTTTTGTTTTATCTTTTAATATTATTATTAAAACAATTTCATTCAAAGTTAGTTAATCCAACCAAATAATTAATAACTGTAATAATTTTGTTTTGTTTAATTTTTAGGTGTATGTTATCTATTACACTATTATTAAAACAAATTAATCAATCTTAATAATCAGTCTCTTAATAATATGTATTCATTTAAATCAATCTCATAATATTTTTATTTTATTTATTTAACCTCTTTAAAAATAATAGTATTTATTCGCTAAAAATCTTTTATAAATAAATCACACATATTTGTCAATTTATCTATTTAAAAAAAATTCTGAGTATTTAATTAACTTTTAAAAACAAGTAATAAAACTTTTTTTTCTATAACCAACATAATAATAGCCATAATAAAATAATCACTCCTTTATAATAAGGTAAATCATTGTAATATTTTATTAAGAAAACCTTAGGATTTAATTTATACGCCTCACTAAAATCAATTCAACCTCGTCTAAAATTAATCCAACATTCCATCTAAAATCAACTCACAGTGTAAAATACATTCATTCGTGCACCTTACACATTCATAATTCACTCACCTACACCTTAGCGCTTTCATGCGTGTGTATGATTTACTTTCTGCAATTTATTTTCCGCAATTTAACATTACCGTCATTTATTATTATCGCATCGCATTCCGTCCAAAGGAAAAACCTACACATGATTCAACAATTGTGTGTAGTGCACATCATTTGCATCATTTTCCCCCGTGATCCTTGATCCCATTCAAGTTGATCTTTAGGACAGATCCTACCCTATAGAAGGACCTTTGTCTTTATTTTTACAATTTAGAAACAAAACAATTCAACTCAATACAAAACATTTAAACATTAGAGAATAAGATGTTAATCATCTTAAGCGAGATAGAATCTCCACCCCACAACAATACAATCAATACCGTAGGAACTTTCCCTTAAGAGAGATAGAGGCGTACCTCGTCGATCCCTATCCGAGTACTTGAGCCCTTCTCTTAAGACGATGCAAAGACTACATTCCTACAATTTGTGGCGGTTAAATCTCCCTTAAAATGACAACGCACCTTTTCTCCTAAAATCAATCAATCAACTACCCTAAACCCGTAGAAACTTTGACCATAGTCAAAGAACTCCTCAAACCCTTTAGGGGAACTACAGATACTCTGATTCCACTCCCGTAAGGATATGTAGGCATAAGATGCGATATCTTATCGAGTATACTTAGAAATAAACCCCTAAGTCTTTCAACCATTAAGCAGATAAACTTTAGCAATAAACAAACGTAAAACAAGAGGTTCCTGTAGAGTACTACAGAAACTTAGGATGCTAGCACCTTCCCTAAGTTTAACCAACCCCCGAACCTAAAACTCTCTAGCTTGCATTTGCATTGCATTATGGGAATTTCGATATTTATCCCTTCCTTTGGAAAAATCAAAGTTCGGTTGCAAAATGAATTAAAGATTCAAACTAATCAATAGTTTGGTATCCGATTTTCACCGCGACACTATGTCGTCATGAAGACAACCTTCAAATCCAACACGTATCCTCAACATTGCATGAGTAAAATGCTTTTATTTCCATGGTTTTGGTGTAATTATGCTTTGTACTCGAGTTCTCTTTTTCACTTTAATCGCTGTTTTGAAAATTAATGGTTCGTACTTACTCTTGCCTGCTAGTTCTAAATCCTTCCTTTGGTTCTCTTGACAGGTTGAGTGAACTGCAGCAGCTAGCCAAGCTTTATGTGGCTTGACAACAATGTTAACAAAAGTGTCGCACAACTCTAGACCTGGTATTACGCAGGTGGCTGCCACGGTGATGGTTGGAAACTTGCAATGGCGTTGCTTGCAGTGTTGTGATTACTTCGATCAAACAGTCAGTGTAATATAGGTGTTTCTGTTGTATTGCACTTCACACGATGCACTAGCTTGAATGAGATGTTTATTTTCTATCCATTATCTTCAATGCGTTGTTGATGTCCTTGATTAAATCATGAGTTATTTTGTGTTATTTATTATTCAGGTTCGACCGTAGATGAGGCACTTCGAAGAAGGATGACATTTGCTATGCTTTCCATCTTGATGGTGGAGTAGCAACAAGCTTTAACTCGGGTTTAACAAATAGCAATGGGGAATGAGGAATAGGATGGAGTGTCTTGGTTAACATGCTTGATAATTCCTGTGATGTTCTGAGGTATGATTTTATATGGTTTTTGAAAGGAAGTTAACAGGTCGATAGTTTCATTTGTACATTCCCATTCAAATTGATATCTTCCGTGAGCTCTTTATTCACTACTGAACTTGTTTGTAGTAACAGACTTTCCTTATTGATTAGTACTCATTGCTATGTCTTACGAACTACAGCGGGTGGTTATTGAGAATCTCGTGAAGGACTTCATGACGGCGTAACCATTTGTTTCCGAAGCTGCCTTGGTTGTAGCTGCTAAACAGGTTCTGCAATACCTTGCTTGGATATAGGACATGTTTGCAACTAACGGTTCACGTTTCCATCAGCTGCAAAAGAGTTACCTTGAGGAGGGCAGAGAAACATTGCTGGCGAGCATGGAGAGTTGGATTAGATCAAACTGAGCCGGAAGGTGGTTTCACGTTGAAATAGAGTTCAAATGACCAAAAGTGCAGTGTTTGTCAACGAAATGTCTTATCTGCGAGTTCGGTTGTTCAACGATTTACCGTCAGGAACCAAACATCTCTTCAACACTAGCTTGTACTGTCTTAGGAATGGTGCTCTGCTCCTATAGTTAGAATCTAGTAGCATTTGTTATTCTTGAAACAAGTTGGGTAATTTAATACTGTAATGCCGCTTTAGCTTCAAGGTTGAATTGTACAGAGAAGTTAAACTAATGAAAAGGGCATACGTATGTACCACTTCTTTTGAATTTGTAACATTGGCTATTAACATGGTGCCTTTTGTATCCATGTTTTTGTATTCACAGGGCATTATTCAGTGAAACATTTTGTGATATTAACATTGTAATCCCAAAGAAGGATCACTATGTAGTAAGTCAGGCTTTCTGATGTAAACTCTGTTATACTAGTCATTTCTCTCCAAAATTGTTTCAAACATAAATGCATAATGAAAAATGATAACGGAGACTTGGCTAGACTTTCAGAAACGGAATTTAGGCTTGTTGTTTTGCAATGCTGATGAGCCCTTTGAATATGGTAGCAACCTTGTAATTTAAACAAACTTGGGCCTTTTTAATGTGATGATGAATTGACCCTCCATATTGAGGAATTTTGGAATGTAACGTTTGGAATAATGATTCTTCTCGTGAATCACATCTAGATATGGAATTTAGAATTAAAGCGGGGAACCTCGTGTGAGCGTAATGGCATAAATCCTCTCTTGAATTAATCCAAAAGTACTCTTCTTCTAGAAATTTTGAGTATAACTAGGATTTGAACCTTTATGATGCGCTTATATTTTGCACTTGAATGATGAATTTAAATTTGAGTATTAAAATGCACTTGTAAGCTTTTCACATCCTGGATTTCTATGATGAGCTTGAATTTCAATTTAAAGTTTACTTGTCTAGACTAGAATTTGTCCACATTCAACGTTTCACTTCACACTCTAAAAAAGGTATTTAGAGATTCACATTAAGCATATAATTCTCACTAGTTCTTAAACCAAATATCTTTGGAATTCAATGGATAGGGGACTCTGGCCCTTATTGGGGGGAAAACTTCTGATAAATCTTGGAGGACGTTAGTCTTACCTTGACTAAGGATCCTACTCATGGCGGTATGTCTATTCTTCATTTCAACACATCTTACAGAGACTAGAATGCACATAAGACCTTGAATCTTCTACAGCAAACCTGACTTCACAAAACAACGCAGACAAACTGGTTAGAAGGTTAGCTAAGACAAAGGAATGAACTACACAAAATGCAAACAACCACTAAATCTAAGGGTAAAGTTTGGGGTATGACAGTTTCCCCTATTTAAATGACTTTCACCGGATGATTTGAGCGACGACGACTCGAGAAATCATGGTGAACGAGATTTAAATACGGATAATCGAAAATATTGCCCTTAGATGCAGTGATATGCAATGCTTCGGATAAAAACGACAATGCTGACAAAGCTATGAGTCTAGTATGATGCATATGATGAAAATGGTAAATGCAAGGATGCAGACGAAACGACGACCCATGGGAAGACGATGCACTGGGGAAACGACACCGAACCGGGGAAATCTAAAGTGATGGACAAACAGGTTCAGGCCTAACCAATCTTCACTTTAGGAGGAAAGCAAAAAGAGATCCTTATTGGAGATATCACCGGCAAGGCGGCCTCCACTGGGGAAAAACTGAGAGTACGGCTCAACAGGTTCAGGCATGACCAGCTGATACTCTAAGATAAAGGGTAAGATTCCATGATCAAAAATGTGATTTAGCTTCTTCTTTAACTAAATGATTCATTTAGAAAGGGTTAATAAACTTCTTCACGCTTCAGGGTCTGCTGCTCCCTGAAATGATTATGTTTCTTCTTTTATTAAAGTGTAAGATAAACCTCCCCTATACTTCACAGTTTGTACGCCATGAACGAGTCTTAGTTTCTTCTTTTACTTGAAAAGGGTAAAGAATTGTCTACAGTGAGACGCCCAAGAATGAGTACGGAAACTCAACATCTTAAGGTTCAGGAAAGGATATGTCCGCGACGGGACGCCCAAGAATGAGTACGACGACTCAACGTCTCGAGGTTTAAGGTAATAACATGCCCATGGCGGGACGCTCAAGAATGAGTACGGCGAATCAACGTCTTAAGGTGACGGTAATGATATGTCCATGGCGGGACGCCCAAGAATGAGTACGGTGGCTCAACGTCTTAAGGTGACGGTAACTTGTTGCTAATCATAATGAAGATAGGGTAAGTTTCTCCGGCGAGAACTGTTGCATATCTGTGAAGTTTGTAAAATGGCTCTTCTTAATAGATAGTGCAAAATAAATGCACGTCCAGGTAGGTTCGGCGACCGACAAGGACCGAAGTTCAATCTAGGATTGAGCTAGAAAGAAACTGTCAAACAGGACTCCATTGAGGGAATAAACTCAAATGGGAACTATCTATTCCTGGCGCGGAAAAGATAACTGAAATAACCATCATCCACGAGGGTTGAACTCTGTGGGGAAACTGAACATAATAGGTATTTTATGCTTAAAGTTGATGACTCTATTTGGAGAGAATGGACAAACCCAGTTACTTGGTGGTAACCACAGCCAAAGTAACAACAAAAGACAATGAGGGTAGCAAACATGCAGATGCTAGCGCGCATGTTAATGCGTATGAAAATGCAAAAATGCAAATGAGTATGCAAAATGTTCATGCTTATGCTCATGCACATGCGTATGCTGACAAAACAAATGAGCGGAGGAGGAAATAGGAGATGAAATAAACATCTCGACGGGAATACCCGGCGACCTCTGCAAAAGTACATCTATCAAGGTATAGGAAATTTGATGGCGGAACTAAATCTTGCTTCAAACTTCCAAATTCTCTAGGGAGAACAAAATTCCACTTGGGGATAAGATATCATGACTTCACTGGAGGGATTCCCATCATGAATATGAATTTCTGATCGAAGAAGACTTGTTCACTGGGAGATTCATCTTAGGGTTGGAGACTTCCAGGGATAAAATAAATATCCGCTTCATTGGGGAAGTGTGGAGCTAGGAAGCTTCATGGAGAAAGTACATCAACTTCCTGGGGAAAGCATCTCAACTTCTTGGGGAAAGCCTGGCAATATCCTGGGGAATATTTCCGTATCCATCCGAAAGTGTTGTCAGCTTATAGTCTCTCTGGGGACTTCTCTGAGGAAATGGTTTAGAAGTGCTTCTGCAACAATGAGACTTACTGGGGAAAGGAAGATATCCTTCAGAGATTTCCACAAGTCAAAGCAACTTTATATGTTCGAAAACGTCTTCAAAATAGTTTTGAGTTTAGAAAACTTTTCACTTTCGAAATTATTATCAACAAATAGCAATTTGCATAAAAATGAAAATAGAGATAGTATAAATGACAAAAATTAAGTTTCAAAGGGTTTAATTTATTAAAGAATGGTAGCTTGCTAAGGGCAAAGCTCCATGGCAAATTACAATTGAAATTGTCAAATGGGGAAAGGTTACATTGAATCCAACGCAATCTACTGACCCTAATAACTAAGACTACCCAAAATTCTGCTTCTGACAAGAGCGATTGGATTGGAATTCATCTTCTGTAAAATATTCTTTGATGATCAGTGCCATCTAATACAGTGAAATGCCTTTGTCCCTAACTTTTTCCTGGATCGCCCTTTCGGGTTTTCAATCCACCGGGACGCTCATTTTTGCCTAAGTCGCCCTTTCAGGTTTTCAGCTTAGCGAGCTAAGTATTTTTTCGTATTTTCATCCCTTATTTTTTCCTGGATCTCCTTCATAGGTTTTGATCCACTGTGATACCCATTGTTGCCTAAGTCGCCTTTTCAGGTTTTCGACTTAGCGGGTTATTTTAGGCATAATATTTTCTGACTGCATCAGAGTTCACAGGATGTGCAAGCTCTTTGCCATCCATAGTCGTAAGAATTAGCGATCCTCTGGAGAAGACTGTCTTCACAACAAATGGGCCTTCGTAGTTGGGCATCCACTTCCCACGCATGTCTTTGTGAACTGGCAATATTTTCTTAAGTACAAGTTCTCCTTGACGGAACTCACGAATTCAGACTTTCTTGTCAAAGGCTCTCTTCATCCGTTTTTGGTATAACTGACCATGGCACATGGCTGTTATGCGCTTCTCGTCGATAAGATTCAGCTGGTCAAATATGTCTTGAATCCATTCGGCTTCATCAAGTTTGGTATCCCTCAATACCCGTAAGGAAGTTAACTCAAATTCGATGGGGAGGACGGCATCCATTCCATATACCAATGAGAAAGGGGTTGCCCCTGTTGAAGTTTGCACTGAAGTTCTTTATCCATGCAAAGTAAATGGAAACATTTCATGCTAGTCTTTGTAAGTCTTGACCATCTTTTGCAGGATTTTCTTGATATTCTTGTTCGCAGCTTCAACAACTCCATTCATCTTGGGACGGTAAATAGAAGAATTGTGATATGCAATCTTGAAACCTTCGCACAACTCCTTCATAGTCTTATTGTTCAAATTGGTACCATTATCTGTTATGATCCGATTCGGAATTCCATAACGGCAGATAATCTCTTTTCTGATGAAGCGGACAACCACTTGCTTGGTCACGTTGGTGTAGGAAGCAGCTTCTACCCATTTGGTGAAGTATTCAATAGCAACCAGAATGAATCGGTGACCGTTGGAAGCTTTCGGCTCAATTTCCCCAATCATGTCAATGCCCACATTGAGAAAGGCCACGGTGAAGATAAAACATTCAACGGTGCTGGAGGTACGTGGACCTTGTCAGCATATATTTGGCACTTATGGAATTTCCTGGCATATTGGATGCAATCGGATTCCATGGTTAACCAGTAATATCCAGCTCTCAGAATTTTCTTAGACATAGCATAACCGTTGGCATGAGTTCCAAAGGTTTCTTCATGAATCTCTTGAAGTAACATGTATGCCTCACGTTTATCAACACATCTAAGCAGGACCATGTTGTAGTTTCTCTTATATAGTACATCATTGCTGATGAAGAACTTGGATGCTAGTCTTCTCAAAGTCTTCTTCTTGAGAGTGGTAGCATCGGCTGTATATTCTTGTTTTAGCATGTAAGTTTTGATGTCATGAAACCAAGGCTTATCATCAGATTCTTCTTCAACCATCTGACAATAGGCAGGCTCAGTCTTGCGTTCAATTCGAATGAGAGTAGCATCATTAACGAATCAGACTTTCCACATTGAGGCTAACATGGCTAGAGCATCGGCAATATGATTTTCAGATCTCAAAACATGTTTGAAAGTGATCTCGTCAAAGTACTCGATCATTTCAACAATATAGGCTCTATAAGGGATTAACTTCTCATGTCTGGTTTCCCATTCACATGTAACTTGATAAATAACCAAAGCTGAATCTCCACTCACTTCAAGAATTTTGATTCTGAGGTCAATTGCTGCTTCAAGGCCAAGAATGCATGCTTTGTATTCGGCGATATTGTTGGTACATTCAAAGTCTAACCTTGCTGTAAATGGGGTATAACCACCTTCTGGATTCATTAGCACGGCGCCTATGCCATGCCCACTGTAATTAGAGGAACCATCAAACATCATCTTCCAACAGAGACCTGGCTCGGGACCTTCATCAGGACCTGGCTCTTCATAATCCTTCACTAATATAATGTCTTCATTAGGAAAGTCAAACTTGAGAGGCTCATAGTCTTCAACGGGTTGATCTGCAAGATAATCTGACAAGATACTACCTTTGATAGCTTTCTGAGTCACATACTGGATGTCGTATTCTGATAACAACATGTGCCAACGAGCAAGTCTTCCAGTCTGAGCAGGTTTTTCAAAAATGTACTTTATTGGGTCCATTTTCGAGATCAACAAAGTGGTGTGACAAATCATGTATTGCCTGAGACGCCTAGCAGCCCATGTTAATGCATAACAAGTCTTCTCCAAAAGTGAATATTTGTTCTCATAATCGGTAAACTTCTTGCTCAAGTAGTAAATGGCATGTTCTTTTCTTCCAGTCTCATCATGTTGACCAAGTACGCAACCCATAGACTTCTCAAGAACAGTAAGGTACATGAAGAGTGGTCTTCCCGGAACAGGAGGAATCAAGATAGGAGGTTCTGGCAGATAACCCTTGATCTTCTCAAATGCTTGCTGACAGTCAGAATTCCAATCAACAATCTGACCCTTACAGAGTAATTTAAAGATCGGCTCACAGGTAGCAGTCATATTAGAAATGAATCTAGAGATATAGTTCAGTCGTCCAGGAAAACATCTCACTTGTGTTTCAGTTTGCGGAGCAGGCATATCCTGAATGGCTCGAACTTTATCGGGATCTACTTCAATTCCTCATTGGCTGACGATAAAACCAAGTAGTTTTCCAGATCTAACACCAAAGGTACACTTAGCAGGATTCAATTTCAACTGGTACTTCCTGAGTCGTTCAAACAGTTTCAGCAAATGATCCAAATGGTCCTCTTCATTTTGGGATTTGGCAATCATATCATCAACATAAACTTCGATCTCTTTATGCATCATGTCATGAAAGAGAGCGACCATAGCTCTTTGATACGTTGCCCCTGCGTTCTTCAAACCGAAGGGCATAACTTTGTAGCAGTAGGTTCCCCAAGGAGTAATGAAAGTGGTATTTTCTCTGTCGGTAAGATCCATCTTAATCTGATTATGACCGGAGAAACCATCCATAAAAGAGAAAACTGCGAAACTGGTTGTATTATCAACAAGTGTATCAATATGCGGCAGAGGGAAATTGTCTTTTGGGCTCGCCTTGTTCAAATCCCTGTAGCCTACACACACTCTGACTCTACCGTCCTTTTTGAGCACTGGAACAATGTTGGCTACCCAATCCGGATACTTCGCAACTGTAAGGAAACCTGCATCAAGCTGTTTCTTAAACTCATCTCGAATCTTCAGGGCCATGTCAGGTCTTGTTCTTCGAAGTTTCTGCTTGATAGGCGGACATTCTGGCTTAAGTGGCAGCTTGTGAACTACAATATCGGTGTCTAAACCAGGCATATCTTGATACGACCATGCAAACACATCCGAATATTCTCCTAGCAGCTTGACCAATCTCTGCTTGACCTCGGCCCCAAGTGTTGTACCAATCTTGACCTCTTTCTTGTCTTCATCAGTTCCAAGATTAATCAAATCTACCTGCTCTTTATGCGGTTGAAGCTCGGTGTACTCATACTCAACCAACTTTGCCAGTTCAGCGGGTACTTCAAAATCATCATCACCCTCATCTTCAGCTTGATAAATGGGTGAGTCCCAGTCAGGAGTGAAAGCAGGGTCGTCGGATTCAACAAGGTTTTGGATATCGTTGCAATGTTTGGGCTTATTTTATTAAATGCACAAGGAAAATGCGGAAGAAAAATGCTTTTAAATTTGTAGTTTTGAAAAGGTTTTCCAATTTCATTTTAAAAAGTGAAAGCAAAAAACGCAAGTGAAACAAATAGGATTTAACAAAATTCATTTATTAATATCATTTTAGAAAGTGAAAAGGCGGCCCTACAAATTATCCAATAGCTTCAGGCATAGCTATGGCATTTTGAAAACAGCAAATAAAAACATTAAATTACTTTGAAATGGGAAAAGTCACAGGGATCTCTATAGCTTCCAAGTTGCTCAAAGCTGCATTGCTCTTGAATACCAGGTTGCTCAGGTCTTCATCACCATCCTCATCGATAGCGTTGACTTGGAAACCTCCGCTGATAAACACTTCTTGGACAGTCTTCGGACGCCCCTTGACAGTTGTAGAAGCTTTATCATGAGTTGGTTTGTAACCCAACCCATGGCAATTAGTCTTTGTCTTAATGTCGATCACTTCTCCCCAACCTTCAGGAATGCCCCTGTCAATTGTTAATCTGGTGCTTGGAAAGATGCAAAAGATGGATTACTCTGGCCCACTATTTCTTCAACTTCCAATAAGACAACATTGGCGATCTCAAGTGCTTGGAAAGAAGTTTCCAGAGTGTCTTCATCGACCTCAATATAACGGAAGGAAGACAAGTTACTGACCATCAGATCCTCTTCACCATGTATGATAACCAGCTTTTCATCGACCACAAACTTCATCTTTTGATGCAGAGTTAAAGTTACTGCCCCAGTGGCATGGATCCAAGGTCTTCCAAGTAGACAACTATAATTGGGATTGATGTCCATTACCTGGAAAGTGATGTTGAATACATGTGGTCCAATCAAGATCGGTAGCTCCACTTCTCCGATCACGGATCTGCGAGAACCATCAAAGGCTTTGACAATCAAGGAAGTAGGCTTCATCACGGTCTTTTTATAAGCCAACTTAGCCAGAACTCTCTTGGGTAGGACGTTCAGAGATGAACCGGTATCCACAAGCACCCTTGATAAGTTATCCTCCAAACATTTCACTGATATATGTAAGGCACGGTTGTGATACTGACCTTCTCTCGGTAATTCTTTGTTACTAAAGCTGAGAGCGTTGCAGGCAGTAATATTGGCAATCACACTATCAAATTGTCCGGTGGTAATGTCCTGGGCGACATGAGCTTGGGCCAATAACTTATGCAAAGCATTTCTATGAGCAGGTGAATTCATTAGCAGAGATAAGATTGAGATCTTGGAAGGAGTCTGATGAAGTTGATCAATAACTTTGTAGTCGCTCTTTTTGATGATTCTCAAGAACTTAACATCTTCATCATTAGTAACTGCTTCTTTATCCTTGTCTTTGGCAGGCACAGCGGCAGTAGTGGTTTCTTTCGGCGGAGCCTCGTTGAATTGGGGAGTATAGATACGACCACTGCGTGTCATCCTGCTCGCCCCAACTATATTTGTCACATTTTCAATATCAGTCTTCAATTCTTCCCTCGGAATACCTTTCCCAGATTCTTTGTCAATCATGGTCACATCGTATTTCCAAGGTACAACTTAAGGATCACTGAAATGAAACAAACTTGGCTTCTGAATAATCAACGGCTTTGAATGATTCACCGTAGGAGTCGCAGGCTTCGGTATGTTGAACACGGACTTTGCAGCACTCGACCTTGGCAAACTAAACACCGATACCTTAGTATTTGGCTCTGGTAAATTGAAGACGGGCTCAACCACAACAACTTCATCCTTCTTCGCTTTATTAACCACTTGTAAGAAACCATCATTGATCAACTTCTGAATATCATTTTGAACCCACAAACAGCCCTTGATACTGACATCACAACTTGTACATACAACATGAAAAGTAGACACTAAACTGGCTTCAAACAGCTTAGAATGGAAAATCCGAAGAGGAGTCTTAATCTGAGCAACATCAAGTATAAGGCTTTCATCAGAGAAATCATCAATAGCATTTACAGCCCCATGGTTAGGCAAAGGATTGCTCTTGACGTTCGAATGAGGATCATCAAAAGACAAGATCTTCTTTTCCATTAACTCTCTGACAAGATTCTTAAGAGCGTAACAGCCTTCTAGATCGTGACCTGGCGCACCCTCATGAAATAAACAATGAGCGGCGGCATTGTAATTAGCCAGTAGTGTATTAGGAGGTGGACCCAAAGTTCTGGTAGTGATCAAACCTTGTTGTACTAGTGAGGGGTACAACTCGGTGTAAGTCATCGGAATGGGAGGACACTGCTTGTATTGTCTCTTGTTGGGACCATTCTGGCGAGGAGCCTGATTTTTTGACTGATATGCAGGAGCGTTGGGCGCTCGTTGATAGTTGGCAGGAGCTTGTGCAGGCTGATAACCAGGAGGTTGTTGATATACCGGAGGCGGATACATAGGAGCTGGTTGCACAAGCTGATATGTAGGAATTTGCTGATTGAATGCGGGAGTAACAGCGGCCACATAAGGTTGCTGAGCATACTGCACAGGATAACCTTGTTGTTGAACATAATTCGGTTGATGTAGATAAGGTTGATTTCTTCGTCTTCCTGTAGATACAACATTAGTTTCACCCTCTTTCTTCTTCTGAGAACTGAACGAAGGTTTCTTGGCTTGATCTTTGGAGCTTGAACTACCAGCAGCACTTGACATCTTACCACTTTTCAGACCCAATTCCACCTTTACACCAATGGCAACAATGTCATAAAAATTAGAAGTTACACTACCAACCATTCTCTCGTAGAATTCTGGGCGCACTATGTCAACAAAACAATCGACTAATTCCTTCTCGGTCAGAGGGGGTTCCACTTGTGAAGCAACCTCTCTCCACCTCTGAGCATACTGTTTGAATGATTCTGAGTTCTTCTGGGACATACTAAGCAGTTGTCTTTGATCAGGAGCTAGATCCATTTTATACTTGTAGTGTTTAATGAAGGCATCAGATAGATCTTGAAAACATTTGATACGGGACTAATCCAAAGTTAGGTACCATTTCGAGGAAGCACCCTTCAGACTGTCCTGGAAACAATGTATCATTAGCTTGTCGTTCTCAACGTGAGCAGCCATTTTACAGTAATACATTATCAAATGACTTTTCGGGCAAGTAGCACCTTCATATTGGTCAAAGCTCGGAGTTTTGAACTTTGGGGGAATAGTCAGTCCAGATACCAAGCAGACATCTCTGGCAGCAGCGCCAAATATTTGGTCACCTTCCATCATTCTCAACCTTTTGTCAATGATTTCAACATTCTCGTGCAACTTCTCATGTCGATCATCTTCGTCATCCTTCATGTCAGGGATATCATAAACTGGCTCATTAAAGTAAGGCTACACACGAGTATGAACAACAGCTGGTGTAAAGGTCAGAATCACTTGAGGAGCTTCAGAAACCAGAGGAACAGCTTGAGGAACTGGTTGAGCAATAGAAACCACAACAGGAGGAGGCACAAAACCAAATGGGAGACCATAGGGAGGTACACTCGCAGTAGTAACGGGAGGTTGAGGATCCACAACAGTATTAGTAATCTTGGACACAACAGTAGGCTGAGTATCCACCCTTGCATTAATGACTTGAAGCATTTCCATTATCTGCCCAACACTTCCCCGAAGGTCTTCGAGTTCGTTGCTAACACGATCAAGCTCTTGATTCTGCTCCGCCATCTTTTTTCGGGCTCGAGCTGTGGTATTGTATTGATGCAGAGGGCTCAGGGTGACAGAACTGGAAGCGAGAGAGCCATGGATGAGAAACCGGAAGGGAAATGCAAATGCAAAAATAGGAAGCAATGCAATGCATTGGTTTCAAGGATTTCAACGGTCAACTGCAAATATTTTCGAGGAAATCTTGAAAAAGTTTTAGATTTTGAAATGTAGAATTTTTTTTTTGAATTTGCAAAGGACAGTTGGATTCCTTGAAACCAGGGATGTTATGATGTTGGATGCTATGCACAAGCACACAAAGCACACAAAAGTCCTAGGTTAGAGGAATGTGGGTGGAGCCAAGGTCTACCCATCCCGAATGGTAAGTACTATGTGTTAATTGTACCTGTAGAACAAGGTTCTAAATAGGCGCCCAAAATCATTAGTCCATCTTTCGGATATTATCAACTTCCCAATTACTCGGTGATTAATAATATTCTCAAGAGAACTTCTTTTGAGTGTAGCATCGCGTAGCACTACTTCGGGAATACTCCCTCATAGTCTCGCGCTACATCCTAATAAAGGAAAAAGTGGGGTTAAGGTAACTATGGTCCTCAGTATCACGGACTCCAATCGTCAATAGTAAAAGTTTTCACGATTACTCGTTCAACCAAACCATTTTCGAAAGGGTCTCAACTGAGCGTGATTTTTGAGTCAACTTGGTCGGGATTCAACTCCCTATAAGCCTCGTCGAACATATCACTATCCTATCTTAAGTTCACTCAAATCCGGGTGTAGGACTTTGTCTTACCACTCAAAGGTATCAACCTAAAAGCATAAACAAATAAGAAAATAAGCAAGTATATAACAAATATAATAAACAAGTTAGGGGAACCCACTGAAGATTTCCCCAGTGAAGTCGCCATTTTCTGTTGCGGTGAAATTTTGATGTCAAGCTATTGATTAACTTGAATCTTAATTCATTTACAAATGGTCTTTGATTTATCCGAAGGAAAGGTTAAAGAAAGGGGAAAACCTATGTTGCATCGTAAACACAATGCGGGGAAAGATCTAGGGTTCGGGGGTTGGTTAAGCTTCGGGAAGGTATTAGCATCCTAAACCTCTGTAGTACTCTATAGGAACCTCTTGTTTTAAATGTGCTTATTACTATAGTTATCTGCTTAAGGGTAATGCTAAGGGTTAAAGTGAAGAGAAGGACCTAAAGGGGTTAGTCCTAAGTATACTCGCCAAGATTCACATCTTGTGCCTATGTATCCTGGGTAGGGGATGGAATCAGAGTATTCGTAGTTCCCCTTGCAGAGGGAGATGAGGAATTTCTTGACTGTGGTCAAGGTTCCAGGGGGAAATAAACATTCATAGGGAAGCGTTTATTTTGGAGTACGAAGACTCCTATTTCTACGTTAAAGTTCGAATTAAAAGAGTGTAGGATAAGTATTCCACGACGGGAAACTTATATGGAGTGTGGCGACTCCTAATTCTAAGGCTAGGATAAAGGGATGGATGTCCACGGCGGGACGCTTAAGCATGAGTACGGTGACTCGGGTCCTAAGGTTTGGGAATAGGTAAAGGTGTGGTATATCCACGGCGGGATATGCGAAATGGTGTTAGATACGAATTATGATTAAAATGGATTGGTGAAATATGATTAAGTCGTAATAGTGAAATTGATTTGATTAGTGGGATTAAAAATTAAAGGTTAATTGTTTTAATTTACTTTGAAATTTTATATTATCAGAAAGGTGTTAGACCGATTAATCTTCGATTTAAAAATTAAAAGAATTAATTTTTTTTTAGTTGTTTTGAGATTTTTAAATAAAATCTAGAAAACCTTCTAATTTACTTAAGTTAAATTAACTAGTTGATTTGAAAATAAATTCTTTTGATTTTATTAGATATTTTTTTTTTTGGCTTTTAAATTATAAAAAAATATAAATTAACTTTTTTTTTAAAAAGAATTTTCATTATTGGATTAAAGTTTTAACTCACTAACTAAACTAAATTTTTATTTTCATTTTTATCATAAAATAAACCAAATTAATATTAAATCTAAAAAATATTTTTTTGATTTTTATTTATTATGAAAAAGAGAGGTGAAACATGATTTAAATTAAATTACCAAATTGAACATTTTTTGTTTATTCAAAAAATTTTACTATTTTTTTTTTAGATTTTTATTTAGTTAGTTAATTAGTGGTTAGTAGTTAGTAAATTTCATTAATAGTTATAATTACAAAGTACAGAAATTAAATAAATAAAACAAAAACTAAAATAAAAAGAAAATATAAAAAGAAAATAAAAATAAAAGAAAAACGTTTGGGTAGGGCCGATGGTGATGAACCCACCGGACCCAACCCGGTCCGGAAAATGAAACGGAAAGGGGGCCAGGGGTTTCAGAAACCCTAAAATTTTCCCAATCTCCAAACGGTGCTTCCCCCTTTCTCGATCCCTCATTCTTTTCATTCTATTTCCGTCTTCCTCCCTCTGTTCAATTTCTTCTGCTTCTTGTTCTTCTCAAAACCTGCGAATAAACAAACGACACAGAAACGCGAATATAATAAATAAAATGGAATGGCCACCTACAGAGGCGAAATGTTTGGCTAACGGCTTCACGGTGGTGTGTTGCGGGAATACAATGGTCTTTTGGTGAAAACGGTGGTGGTTTTGAAGCTGTAATCCGCGAGTTCCGACGATGTACGCAGGGACGATGGTGTCGTCCACGAAGAAGATAAGTTTCCCTCTTTTTATGTGTTAGGGTTTTGCAATATTCTGGGTTTTATGAATTTTTGAGTGTATCAATGAATTCGTCTTTTTTGTTGTGCATGTCTGATCCTCTTCTTATAGGTTGTCAAACATTGGTGTTGATCTTTTATAATAAAGGAATTTCCTATTTCGAACAAACATGCTGGGAACATGTTTGGACCTTCCTAATTTCGATTCATTATGTCCCATTCTGTTTTTGGAAATTATCAGGATTTGGTCCAAACGAAATTTTGATTATGTTGGTGGCAGATTAGAGGTTGTTAACTCCTAATCATTTTACATTTCAGGTGGTACTTAATGGTGATGCTGGAAGATTTTTGCACTTGTTAAAGTTTCAGAAGAAGTTAGCTCTATTGAGGGTGCATTGCCAATAATGTATGAGTAAGAGGCACCGAACTGTAGGATAACGTAGAGAAACCGGTTCAAGTTTAAAAGGATTTCCTGCTGAGCTACCCCAAGGATGTACTGCCCGAATTAGTGTTTGTTACTTTTGCAAGATGGCTTGGTTGACCGTCATGTTAAGATTTAATTTTTTTCTTCTGCAGGTGTATGACCAAGATTATGGTGATGGATTTGTTGTGATTAAAATCTGCAAATGGATTTGACTTTGTTCTTTTATGCTTTTGTTAATCAGCAATGCAAATGATGGGTATTAGGGGCTGCTATGTCGTCATAAAGACAACCTTCAAATCCAACACGTATCCTCGACATTGCATGAGTAAAATGCTTTTATTTCCATGGTTTTGGTGTAATTATACTTTGTACTCGAGTTCTCTTCTTCACTTCAATCTCTGTTTTAAAAATTAATGGCTCGTACTTACTCTTGCCTTCTAGTTCTAAATCCTTCCTTTGGTTCTCTTGACAGGTTGTGTGATGTGCAGCAGCTAGTCGAGCTTTATGTGGCTTGACAACAATGTCAACAAAAGTGTTGCACAACTCTAGACCTGGTATTACGTAGGTGGCTGCCACGGTGATGGTTTGAAACTTGCAATGGCCTTGCTTGCAGTGCTGTGATTACTTCGGTCAAACAGTCAGTGTAATATAGGTGTTTCTGTTGTATTGCACTTCACACGATGCACTAGCTTGAGTGAGATGTTTATTTTCTATCCATTATCTTCAATGTGTTGTTGATGTGCTTGATTAAATCATGAGTTATTTTGTGTTATTTATTATTCAGTTTCGACCGTTGCTCAGGCACTTCGAAGAAGGATGACATTTGATATGCTTTCCGTCTTGCTGGTGGAGGCGCGACAAGCTTTAACCCGGGTTTAACAAATAGCAATGGGGAATGAGGAATAGGATGGAGTGTCTTGGTTAACATGTGTCGCTACAGCGAAAATCGGCGCCGACTGAAAAGAAGAGTCACCACCGTGCGTTATTTATCCCAACGGAGGGAAAGGAAACGCTCGAAGTAAACCTACCGCAAAGACGGGAAAGGAATGGTCATCGCAACCAAATCCTGGATTCGGGAGTCGGTTACGCAAGGGGAAGGTATTAGCACCCCTCACATCCGTCGTACTCGACGGGATCCACGCTTGTTTGGTTTGTCTAAAGGATGCAAAAAAATCTATCTATGGCTGCTAAATCTAAACGGGAAGGAAACTGACTCAATAGAGCGTCACACTCTATGACTACGTATTCTCAAGAGAGAAGTCAGAGTCATCGTAGTTCGGGAAACTACAGGGAATTGGCTCCCCAAGACTTCGCGTCTTGTGCCTTTGTACTTCCACACAGCATGGAAGATCAGAGCTTACGTAGTTCAGGCTAACTACGGCTAGACAGGGTGTTCTCACACAGGAGTGAGAGATTAAGTTGTTTTGGGAGGTACGGAAACCTACGGGGACTAGAAACTAAGGTCTGGTCTCAAATGCGCAAGGGGAAGAGAAAAGGATACAATCAGTCGTCAGCGGGAAAGTCTCGATCGCACAGCAGCGAGAGAAGAAAAAGGTTAGTTGTTAGTGTGCTCGCTAGGATATCGCATCCTATGCCTACATATTCTCATTAGATATGAGAAATCAGAGCATCTGTAGTTCAGCCTACTACAGCTAAAACCTGGAAAAAGGGAAAAGGGAAAATGGGAGAAAGGGAGCTCGCTAGGATACGGCATCCTATGCCTACGTACTCTCGTCGGGCACGAGAGATCAGAGCTAACGTAGTTCGACGGGAAAACAAATCTCAATTGCACGGGGGAAAGAGAAGGGAAACAGGGATTCGCTCGCGCGGGGCGAGAACAAAGAGGAAGCAGGCCTACGCCTAAAAGGGAAGGAACTCGGGACACGCACGCAAGAACCTAAGATGAAACTCCTCAGCTGGCACTTCCTTTGTATCTGATGATGCAGCCCACAACACTCGCTGGTTGCCTGAAAACTTGAATACGACAATGATAATGAACGAAGCAGCTCCGGGGCTCCTGACGCTCGAACTAGAACAATGTAACGCTTAGACCGTCATGGTTCGATTTATACGAGAAATCGAACTCTAAGAGGTAGCGTATTAATATATGTGTCAAAGACAAGATGGAGAAATGATATCGAAGATCATTCTCCAATTGAATCGTGTCACACGGCCAGCCAGAAATAAAATCGAGAATAAAGCAGATGGAAACGAAAATAGGAGAAAAATCCAACACAAAATACAGGTCTACTCTTAAAAAATTAGCAATTAAATTCCAACTAGAAAATATTCTAAGAAATATTAAAGAAAGTGCGTAATAGAAAAATAAAATCCTATATTATTCTATGATAGTAGCTATATATTCTATAGAAAAAATAGAAAAATTATATTAAATCTATAATACCCTATAATATGCTTTTAATATTTCCAAGAAAAATAAAGGAAAATATAGAAAGAAAATAAAAAGCAGCAGCAGGGGGTGCAGCAGAAATTACAGGGGTGCTGCAGTTTAATAAAGCCAAGGAAACTGGGCCCAGCCCAGCAAAATGTACAGAAACGGGGAGGGGGTTCAGAAGCAAAAACGGGGGTACGATATGGTAAAGATGCAGAGAACACGGGGGGGGGGGGGGGGGGGGGGGGGAAGAGAGTACAACGGGGGTACGTGCAAAAAACAACAGGCCCAAGGCCCAATCCCACAGACGACCACGTGATCCATCCCCTTCAGCAAAACCTAATCTCTCAAACTCCAACACTGTTCACTGCGCACCTCTTGCGCCGTTCTCCATTCTCTCGTTCCACTCTCCGATTCGATCTCCTCACCAACCTTTCTCTCTCTCTCAATCTTTCAACCTTTGATCTCAACTCAACTCTCGTAAAACACGATCTCTCAACCTCACTCTCATTAATCTGTTCATCTGGAAATAATGGTGGTATACTTTGAAGAAATTCATGAAGGTTTCTGAAGAACAATGTTCTCGATGAAGAACCGATGATGATGATACTTGCAAAAAAACTGACGAAGATTGATGACGATCTATGTGGATCTGAAACGGAGGCGTAATGTTCTTGAAGGAAATCTAAAGGAAACCTGGCTCTAGATGTTGTTCGATGATTCCTGGAGGTGCTTGGAAAATCTGATGATGAACTCGGTGATGAAGCTTCGGTTGAAGGTGCTGAATGGATCTTTTGCTAATCGCGTTGGAAGAAGATTCACGGATCTGGACAAAGATTTGGCTAGATCTTGGAGTTTGTTGATGAAGATCTTCACAGATCTGGAAAGCTCACGAAGAACACCATGGCGTTCTTGAAGATTTCTGGAAATTGGATAAAGTTCGTTGAAGATTCATGGCGGAAGTTCTTGGAGAGTGGATGAAGGTTCATCGTTCTGGGCAAATCTCACAAGATCGGTGAATCTGGGATGAAGATGATGATGATCGCGGAAGAAACTGGGGAGAACAATGATGAAGGTTCTTGAATTTTCCGGCGGCAGTTGAGTTTTCCGGTGAAATCTGGTGAAGGTTGGATGAACAGGATGGATGAGGAAGATGAACATCCATCATTGAATCTCAGGTTTCTGGCGAAAAACGTCTTCCGGTGATGGTTAGGGCGGCTCCGGCGACCTTCCGGCCGGTGAGACGGAGGGGAGACACGTGGGGGCTCTGCATGCAGAGGGAAGGTGGGAATGAGACGCATGGTGGAGGTGGAAGAGAGAAGGAGAGCCACGTGGGGGTTCTGCATGCAGAGTGGAAAGGATGAGGTGGAAGTTCCTGAGGCGAAAACGTGGCGAAATGGGGGAAGTGGGACCTGAAGCACACGCGTGGGACCTTTATAGCGTGACACCTGGCGCGAGTTGGACCTGGGCCCAGAAAATGGACATCTGGCCCACGAATTAAGACTTTGACTAATTACTGATTAAACTAATTAAACTCCATTTAAACAAATCAATTAATACTAAACTAATCCTAAAACTGCCATTAAAACCTAAATTGCAATTAAGAATACTCTGACCCTAATTAAAGCTACTAAAGAAGGAATTAAGATCTAATTAATCTAATTAATACTAAACAAAGACTCAAATCATCAATTAAATCCTAAATTGAAAATTAAGACTATTCTACCTAATTAAAGCTAATCAGCTCAATTAAAACCCTAATTAAATCTAAAAAAAAGAGGATTAACTACTAAACTCTATTAATTTCTATTATTTCTACAAAGCTATTTAGTAAAACTATATCTAATACTCTAATAAAAATCTGTTTAAACTATTTAATAACAGAAAATCTATTTAATTCTATAAAGAAATCTATTTATTCTATTAAAAAAAAACCTATTAAATTCTATTATTTCTATAAAAAAGAGAAATCTATTTAATCTATAAAAAGGAAAAAAAACTATTAAATTTCTATTAAAATTCTAGACCATTCTATTTAATAAACCTATATTCTAATATTAAAATCTATTATTAAAAAAAACTATACTATTTATTCTAATATCTATTATTAAAATTTCTAAAAAACATTATAATATTCTAAACCTATTTAAAATTTATAAAAGGCTATTAAATCTCTAAAAAATGCAAACAAAGGCAAACAACCAACACAAAAGAGAGTGCGAGACCAGATCGAAGCAAGCAGTAAACCCAGACACCAAGAACCTCCAAAATCACTGCGTAAGCTGAAAACACCCAGGAAGCGCGTGACCTCTCAAAATAACCTCCGATTATCCGAACCGGTCTGAAATGCTCGAAATGTGAAAACAGGGCTGTAACCCCGATAAAATCAGTATGAATGAGAAATGCACTGTATGCGGTATGCGAATGCCAATGCGAAATGCGTCGAACCATAAACCAAATATGGGACCCGGTTGGTCAAATTTTAGGGTGCAACAACATGCTTGATAATTTCTGTGATGTTCTGGGGTATGATTTTATATGGTTTTGGAAAGGAAGTTAACAGGTCGATAGTTTCATTTGTACATTCCCATTCAAATTGATATCTTCTGTGACCTCTTTATTCACTGGTGAACTTGTTTGTAGTAATAGGCTTTCCTTATTGATTAGTACTTATTGCTATGTCTTACGAACTGCAGCGGATGGTTATTGAGAATCTCGTGAAGGACTTCATGACGGCGTAACCATTTGTTTCCGAAGCTGCCTTAGTTGTAGCTGCTCAACAGGTTCTGCAATACCTTTCTTAGATATAGGACATGTTTGCAACTAACGGTTCACGTTTCCATCAACTGCAACAGAGTTACCTTGAGGAGGGCAGAGAAACATCACCGGCGAGCATGGAGAGTTGGATTAGATCAAACCGAGCCGGAAGGTGGTTTAACGCTGAAATAGAGTTCAAATGACAAAAAGTGCAGTGCTTGTCAACGAAATGTCTTATCTGCAAGTTCGGTTGTTCAACGACTTGCCGTCAGGAACCAAACATCTCTTCAACACTAGCTTGTACTGTCTTAGGAATGGTGCTCTGCTCCTATAGTTAGAATCCGGTAGCATTTGTTATTCTTGAAACAAATTGGGTAATTTAATACTGTAATGCCGTTTTGGCTTCAAGGTTGAATTGTACAGAGAAGTTAAACTAATGAAAAGGGCATACGTATGTACCACTTCTTTTGAATTTGTAACATTGGCTATTAACATGGTGCCTGTTGTATCCATGTTTTTGTATTCACAGGGCATTATTCAGTGAAAAATTTTGTGATATTAACATTGTAATCCCAAAGAAGGATCACTATGTACTAAGTCAGGCTTTCTGATGTAAACTTTGTTATACTAGTCATTTCTCTCCAAAATTGGTGGTTCAAACATAAATGCATAATGAAAAATGATAACGGAGACTTGGCTGGACTTTCAGAAACGGAATTTGGGCTTATTATTTTGCAATGCTAATGAGCCCTTTGAATATGGTAGTAACCTTGTAATTTAAACAAACTTGGGCCTTTTTAATGTGATGATGAATTGACCCTCCATATTGAGGAATTTTGGAATGTAACGTTTGGAATAATGATTCTTCTCGTGAACCACATCTGGATATGGAATTTAGAATTAAAGCGGGGAACCTCGTGTGAGCGTAATGGCATAAATCCTCTCTTGAATTAATCCAAAAGTACTCTTCTTCTAGAAATTTTGAGTATAACTAGGATTTGAACCTTTATGATGCGCTTATATTTTGCACTTGAATGATGAATTTAAATTTGAGTATTAAAATGCACTTGTATGCTTTTCATATCCTGGATTTCTATGATGAGCTTGAATTTCAATTTGAAGTTTACTTGTCTAGACTCGAATTTGTCCATATTCAACGTTTCACTTCACACTCTAAAAAAAAGGTCTTTAGAGATTCACATTAAGCATATAATTCTCACTAGTTCTTAAACCAAATATCTTTGGAATTCAATGGATAGGGGACTCTGGCCCTTATTGGGGGGGATAACTTCTGATAAATCTTGGAGGACGTTAGCCTTACCTTGACTAAGGATCCTACTCATGGGGGTATGTCTATTCTTCATTTCAACACATCTTGCAGAGACTAGAATGCACATAAGGCCTTGAATCTTCTACAGCAAACCTGACTTCACAAAACAACACAGAGAAACTGGTTAGAAGGTTAGCTAAGACAAAGGAATGAACTACATGAAATGCAAACAACCACTAAATCTAAGGGTAAAGTTTGAGGTATGACAGTTTCCCCTATTTAAATGACTTTCACCGGATGATTTGAGCGACGACGGCTCGAGAAATCATGGTGAACAGGATTTAAATACGGATAATCGAAAATATTGCCCTTAGATGCACTGATATGCAATGCTTCGGATAAAAACGACAATGCTGACAAAGCTATGAGTCTAGTATGATGCATATGATGAAAATGGTAAATGCAAGAATGCAGACGAAACGACGACCCATGGGAAGACGACGCACTGGGGAAACGACACCGAACCGGGGAAATCTAAAGTGATGGACAAACAGGTTCAGGCCTGACCAATCGTCACTTTAGGAGGAAAGCAAAAAAAGATCCTTATTGGAGATAGCACCGGCAAGGCGGCCTCCACTGGGGAAAAACTGAGAGTACGGCTCAACAGGTTCAGGCATGACCGGCTGATACTCTAAGATAAAGGGTAAGCTTCCATGATCAAAAATGTGATTTAGCTTCCTCTTTAACTAAATGATTCATTTAGAAAGGGTTAATAAACTTCTTCACGCTTCAGCCCTCGGCACATGATGAAACTCAACTCTATCAAAAAATGGCAGTAATCTTCTTGCGTAGTTCTTATAAGGCACCAGGTTGGCCTAACGAATCTCCCACTCTCCTTTTATTTGATTGGAGACTAATGTTGAATCACCATACACATCTAAATTCTTGATTCTCAAATCGATAGCTTCTTCTAGACCCAAGATGCATGCTTCATATTCAGCTTCGTTATTCGTATAGGCGAAAATCAACTGAGCAGTGAATGGTATGTGGGAACCATGAGGAGTTGTAATAATTACCCCAAATCCACTGTCGCACGATTTAATAGTGTAACACCCTTTTCTACCCCACAATTAAAAGGCACATTTATTCACATATCAGACTAAATTATTAAATTCAATAAAAGCCACCACAAAAGGGCGTACGTTTCCCAAATCCTCAAAATAGGTCAAGGCTCTGTAAACAACGGGTTTTCCCCAAAGTACATCAAATTGCACAAAGCAGCGGAACTCAAAACTCATACAAGAATTAATTCAGGGAGGAAATTTACTATCAGTAGAATTAATTCAGAGTCAAACAATCCCAGTTTGCACTCCTCACTTAAGACCTACCCAGTGACACTTCAACCTAGAGACCACTAGACCAGAGTTTCCCACTCACTCCCCCTTAATCACCTCAGTGATATCAATACACAATTACACAAGAAATATGAAGATACACTTTAATCACACCTTGATCTTGCTTCACAGCTTTGATCAAGTGACACACACTCTTTCTTAACAACTTTGAGTGACACAATGAATACACCTGTTCATACACAATAACCAAAGCAATTGTACAACATACACTTGCTTGGCACACAAGAAATCCTAAGACTCCTAGACACACGTGAAGAGAAAACATCTTCACTCACAAATCACACTCTATGATCTCTCACTAGGAGCTCTATTCACTGCGTGTATGCCCATTAGGAATGATCCTTCTGCAATTTATGCAGACCTGCTTTGGGCCTTGGTAGAGAATTTAGGTTTACCCAAGATAAACCTTTCTTCATGAAGCTGCACACTTATCATTAGGTCAGGAGCCTTCTATGTTATCCTCGGCAATGCCTGTTATGTTGCCTAAAATAACTATGCTTCCTGGATTGTTTCCTGAAGTATAGCCTGAGCTAATAATAGAAAAACAAACTCTACGCGCCCTGATGTCTTACGATCAATGTCATAACATTCAGTCATGACATTCGACTTCACTTACTCTTAGCTTTCCCTGCAAAACACTCTTCATGTATATCCTAATATCAGTTATGACATTTACTCATACCTTAATGTTTTTCCATAAGATGAAGCCAATCAAAAGCATCTACACTTATGATCACTAAACATCTCAAAACTCGAACCAAACAAATAAAGCTTCCAAAGCTTCGACACAACCATAACAACACCCAACCCTAAATCATGCGTCAGATGATTCCTCTTATCCACTTTAAGTTGCCTTAAAGCATAAGCTAAACTTGCTAATGTTGCCTCAACACACCTACCATTCCCATCAATGAAGCATCACACTATACAACAAGTGGTTCTGCCGGATTCGGCAAAATCAAAACATGAGCTGCTGTCAACCTCCTCAAAAGCTCTTGAAACTTTCTTTACACTTTGCATCCAAAACAAAATCTTGAACCTTCCTAGTCCACTGCGTCAATGGAAAAGATAACTTGGAAAAAATCCTTCAATGAATTTTCAATAACAATCTGCCAACCCAAGAAAACTTCTAATCTCTAAAACAGGTTTTGGAGCTTCCCATTACGATGCAGCTTCAACCTTTGTCATATTAACCACAATAACCCTACTCGAGATCACATGACCAAGGAATTCAATTCCTTCAACCAAAAATCCCACTTTGACAGTTTTGCATACAACTGCTTCTCTTTCAACACTGATAACACAATTTTCAGATGCTCAGTACGATCCTCTTTACTCTTCAAATATATCAAAATATCATCAATGAGCACAACCACAAACTTGCCCAAATAAGTATGGAAAATCATGTTCATATACTCCATAAATACACATGGTGCATTAGTCACACCAAATGGCATCACAAAATACTCATAATGTCTATACCTTGTTTTAAAAGCAGTCTCTTGAATATCTTCAGCCTTCACACGAATCTAATGATACCCAGATCTCAAACCTATCTTACTGAACACACTGGCAACAACCAACTGATCCATCAAATCATCAACCCTTGGAAGTGAACACTAATTTTTGATAGTCACCTTGCTCACTTGTCTATAATCCACACCCATCCTCATAGAACCTTCTTTCTTCTTAACTAACAAAATTGGTGCACCCCACGATGACACACTCAGACAAAAGAACCTTTCCTCAAGCAGATCTTCAAGTTGATTCTTCAACTTCTTCGATTCTGGTGTGGACATACGAAATGGAGTCATCGCTACAAAACTAGTTCCAAGAACTAAGTCGATCGTAAGCTCCCTTTCTAGTTCCGGTTGTAAATCACTTATCTCATCAGGAAAAACTTTTGGACAATCACAATTAATTGGAAAACCACCAACTTTCCCACTTTTATTAACACTTAAAGTTTCCATCAAAGTAAACATCTCAGCACCATCATGCACTGACTCACCAAAACAATCTGTAAGCACTTAGCTTAACTCAAAATAATTCACTGGACACGCCATCTAAACTTGCAAGACATGTCTATCCCATCCAACATGACTCCGTCCACTATTAACAAGAGATTAAGGGTGATCAGTTCCTCAATTTGTCAATAGACAGCCGAAAATCATTATGGGGCATAAACCATCTTTACCATACTATAAGAGCATTCACCGACACACTGAGCCACCACTCCATATTTGCAGCATTCTGGAGAAGCACAAGCTTCTCCCCCACTTGTTTCGTTCTCACTTCTGCAGACAAAGGTTAGAAAAAAACGTGTACTGGCAGTGTTTTCACACACATGTCGCATACTGGGGAAGAAATAAAATTAGAAAACTTGGCCGGACGGAGCGAACTGCTCTGATACCACTAATGTAACACCCTTTTCTACCCCACAAATAAAAGGCACATTTATTCACATATCAGAGTAAATTATTAAATTCAATAAAAGCCACCACAAAAGGGCGTACATTTTCCAAATCCTCAAAATAGGTCAAGGCTCCATAAACAACGGGTTTTTTTTCCCAAAGTACATCAAATTGCACAAAGCAGTGAAACTCAAAAGGCATAAATCAAGGTTTTCCTCATACGGGAAGATAATCAAAATAAACTCAAATAAAATATAGTTTAACTCAAAAGACCCCAACCCGATGTTACATATCAGAGCAAGACCCTTTAAGTTAACCAAAAAGGCTAACAACTCAAAACATCAAAAAAATAACCTCGACGACGTCCACGGCTAAACCTGGTCATCTGCACGTTACCCACGTGGAGGTGAAATTCAAATAGGTAGGGTGAGTAAAACGGTTCATAATAATCAATGTATGAAAATCAACATATAAATGGCGTCATAATCATATTCAACACATTCACATTCATCAATAGGCCTCGAAGGCCACAACATCATAAATTATTCTAAAGGACTCATAAATGCAAATGCAACAAGACTCTATGCATGTTGTACCAATCATCACAGCACGATGGATATTGAGCCATCAAACCTCCATAGATCCCCATCAATAGGATCGATTCTACTACAGAACCGGAGCACATCAAAATACTTCACATCCACACAATGGGATTGAAGCCAAAGTAATCGAGGTCCTGAACCGAAGTCCGAATGCACATGAATGCATGATGCACACGTCACAAATCATCCTCATAATAACATCATAGGTGCATCATCATTCATCATATTCATCATCATCAAACATCATAGCTCATCATCATAATCATCATCATACATCATGTCATCATAGCTCATCATAATAATCATCATCATACATCATGTCATCATAGAGTCATCAAAAACTCATGGAAATATCATCATAGCTCATCATTATTACTCATAGGAATCATCATTATACAATCATGTATTAATCTCATCGAAATCATAGTTATACTCATGGTAGTTCATCATACAATCACGTATTTAATCTCATAAAATATAGACAATCAATTATCTTGTTTGTATTATGTTATAGCCATGTTCATTAGCTTTCTAACGCTTCGAACAGGGGTCAAAACGGACTTACGGATCAAAAGTTACGTCCAAAATAATTTCGACCGAAAACATGGACAGTCGTGACGGACAACATGCAATTTTCTGCGTTTTTCACCGTTGGAGGCCTTCCGGACCTCCGATTTCGATTCTGTAAAAACCCAAACTCTAATAAAATTACAACTCATTCAACACTATAATTATCTCAATTAAACTTACAATTTTAACACAATTAAATCATCTAATCATTGTTTTAAGATTATGCCTAAAACGTTTAAAATTAAGGGATATAAGTTCAATCTCATATCATATTTACGCCCTAAATCACAAATTTCCCTACAATTGCCCCAAAGGCACCAGAGTTACTCACTGTATAATATTCATATCCCTTCAGGGTCAGACAGGTTTAAATCATAGTTTTGGCCACGAAGGCCTAAGGTTTCCTTTTTCCCCAATGAACCACGGTTAGATTCACTAATACTATATTTAGGTCAAGAAGGACAAAGATCACTATTTCTCATATCTATCCTTAAACTCTCAAGAATAATTACCACTACACCACAACCATTAGAGTTCTCACTATGAAATTTTCCTACAGGGTTAGACCAATGTCAAATCAGAGTTTTGGCCACGAAGGCCTAGTTTCCCTTTTACTCCAATGAATTCCCATGGTTAACATCTCAATACTAGATTTAGGCCACGAAGGCCAAAATCCCTTTTTTTCACAATCAACCCCAAAATCCCTTAAACCCTTAAATCGACTTTAAATACGTTAAATTTACACATTGAAAATCATGAAGGAAATACTCCTCATACCTTAATTGTCGATCAAAGCCTTCTCAAATATTTCCGGGAATCCTCCGAAGCTTTTGCCGCCAATCTTCCTTCTCATAGCTCTAGCCTCAATTCTCCTCACGGTCTAACAAATGAATCCTAATTCCATCATAATTTTCTTTTTGTTAAACCTGACCTTGAGTCTTAAAATTGGGCTTTCCAATATTACTCTCACTAACTCCTCCTTAATTGTCCAATTTGCCCTTAGTTAACTTATATTTATTTAAATTAATAATAATACCAATATATTCATATTATATACTATTATTTAAATAAATAACTTAAAATCCATAATTCTCCATATTCCACAACAACCACCGAAAATCACTGAAATGCGAATATTCTTATTTAAATAAATTAAATAAATATTCCAATTCAAATTTGGGGTGTTACAACTTTCCCCCACTTAAAAGAATTTTCAGCCTCGAAATTTGCCTCAAGGAAACAGAGTCGGATACGACTCCCTCATATGATCCTCACGCTCTCAAGTCCAACTCTCTCCAGCCGGTCCTCCCAAAACTACCTTTACCAAGGAAATCTCTTTACCTCGTAGTTGCTTCACTTCTCGTTCATCAATCCGAACTGTCAATGCCTCAACAGTCAAATTATCTCCCACTTGTACATCATCCATCTGAATCACATGTGACGGATCTGGAATGTACTTCCTCAACTGAAACACCTAAAACACATCATGCAAATTCACAAGCGACGACGGTAAAGCAATTCGACATGCTACTCCTCCCACGCTTCCGCTGCGCCACTCTGATACGGACCAACAAAATGTGGTGTGAGCTTTCGAGACTTCAAAGCTCGACCAACACCAGTTACCGACGTAACTCTCAAAACACGTGATCTCCCTCTTGAAATTCAAGTGCTTTCCTCCCCTTGTCATGGTAACTCTTCTGACGACTCTACGGTGCTTTCGTCTTTCTTGGATCATCTTGACCTTTTCAGTCATCTCTTGCCCAATCTCAGGTCCGAGTACATCACTCTCGCCTGACTCATACCAACACAAAGGAGTCCTACACTTCCTACCATACAAAGCCTCATACGGTGTCATTCCGATACTAGAATGATAATTGTTATTGTAGGTAAAATCAACCAACAGCAAATGACTATCCCACGATCCACCTTGATCCAACACACAAGCTCTTAGAAAATCCTCTATAGACTGGATAGTTCTCTCTGTCTGTCCATCCGTTTATGGATGATAAGAAGAACTCAATCTCAACCTAGTACCCAAAGCGTTTGCAAACTCTCCTAAAACCTCGATGAAGATCTCAGATCTCTATCAGACACAATACTCGACGTATTTCATACAACTTCACAACTACCTCAATATACATCTCAGCTAGCTTCATCATAGAATGATTAATCCTCATTGGTAAGAAATGAGCTGATCTAGTCAATTCATCCACAATCACCCAAATCGAATCATATCCCTCTCACAGTCTTCGAAAAACCCGACACAAAATCCATGGAAATACTATCCCATTTCCACTCTAGAATATTCAACAGTTGCATCAGACCCAACGGTCTCTGATGTTCACTCTTCGACTTCTGACAAGTCTAACCATCATACACAAACTCAACCACTTCTTTCTTCATCCCTGGCCACCAAAACAATTTCCTCAAATCTTGATACCTCTTCATAGCATCGGTATGGATACTCAATCCACTTAAATTTCCTTCCTCAATAATTACTCTTTTTCAACTCAACAATATCTGAAACGCAAACTCTATCACGACATCTCATGATACCATTTCCATTAATTCAAAAATCAGCTCTTCGACTTTGATTCATCAAATTCAACCGATCTACCAACTCAAATCAGATTTCCGACCTCCTCGAATCTCATCAAGAATACCACTAGTAAGCCTCAATATACAAAGCTTAACTCCATAAGAAGTCTCTTCGCAAATCAAACTCATATCACGAAATTGCTCGATCAGTTCTAACTCTTTTACCATCATCATCGGTATATGCAAAGATTTCCAAATTGATGCATCAGCTACCACGTTTGCTATCCGATGGTAATTCAAACCAAAACCATAATCCTTCAGAAGTCTCAATCATCTTCTCTGCCTCATATTTAACTCTTTCTAATCAACCAAATACTTTAAGATCTTATGATCACTAAAAATCTCAAATCTCGAACCAAACAAATGAAGCTTCCAAAGCTTCGACACAACCACAACAACACCCAACCCTAAATCATGCGTGAGATAATTCCTCTTATCCACTTTAAGTTGCCTCAAAGCATAAGCTAAACTTGCTGATGTTGCCTCAACACACCTACCAATCCCATCAATGAAGCATCACACTATACAACAAGTGGTTATGCCGGAATCGGCAAAATCAAAACATGAGCTGTTGTCAGCCTCCTCAAAAGCTCTTGAAACTTTCTTTACACTTTGCATCCAAAACAAAATATTGAACCTTCCTAGTCCACTACTTCAATGGCAAAGATAACTTGGAAAAAAATCCTTCAACGAATTTTCAATAATAATCTACCAACCCAAGAAAACATCCAATCTCAAAAATAGGTTTTGGAGCTTCCCATTGCGATGCAGCTTCAACCTTCGTTATATCAACCACAATAACCCTACTCGAGATTACATGACCAAGGAATTCAATTCCTTCAACCAAAACTCCCACTTTGACAGTTTTGCATACAACTGCTTCTCTTTCAACGCTGATAACACAATTTTCAGATGCTCAGTACGATCCTCTTTACTCTTCGAATATATCAAAATATCATCAATGAACACAACCACAAACTTGCCCAAATAAGTATGGAAAATCTTGTTCATATACTCAATAAATACACATGGTGCATTAGTCACACCAAATGGCATCACAAAATACTCATAATGTCTATACCTTTTTTTAAAAGCAGTCTCTTGAATATCTTCAGCCTTCACACGAATCTGATAATACCCAGATCTCAAATCTATCTTACTGAACACACTGGCAACAACCAACTGATCCATCAAATCATCAACCCTTGGAAGTGAACACTTATTTTTGATAGTCACCTTGCTCACACGTCTATAATCCACACTTATCCTCATAGAACCTTCTTTCTTCTTAACTAACAAAATTGGTGCACCCCACGATTGTTAGACTATGGCACGGATCTAGAAGGGGGGTTGAATAGATCCCCAATTAAAATTTGAGTCGGCGCTACCAATTAAAGATTGGTTTTGAAAAATTGTTTTAAGTGCGGAAGTGGTCGAGGAAAATATAGTCTAAAACGAACGGTTATTGGAAAACCGGATATGCGTAAGCCTTTAGATTAATGACAATATGGAAAATAGAATCACAACACTAATCACACTTATCAATGAACTACTTCAATTGTTAGGATTCCTAGTTCCAATGATTCAAAGAGCAAACCAAAACTAGATACACAAGTAAGATAATTTTGGTTCAAGAAATTTGTCAAACACTTGGTGTGCAAAACACTCCAAGTGATATTTATGTTGAGTAAGTGATTCCAACTAGCCTAGTACAATGTCTTATTGTACTTTGGAGTCAAAAACAGAGTTTTAACCTCTTACTCAATTGATATCACAATTTGACAATAGTGCTTATACAAAAATCACTTATTTTGAGCTATAACGTAAATGCTGAAAATAGAGAAGACAAGTATTTGGTGAGGCAGTTCCCCCGTCGTCCTCGCTTCGGGGTACGTCTGCCCTCAATTCTAAAACTAGAATTGAGATAGATTTTATAGATATCACCTGTTGAATGTAACAGTTTATACAAGGATTGAGCAGCAAATATACAACAGAAATCTCAATATGTTGAAAGTTGCTTTCACTCCTTGCCCCTTGATTCAAGATGAATCAAGTCCTCCGATTGTTGTTGATGGACCACTGATTCCAGCCACTTTATTGAATAACACGTTGTTCAAACCTTCGGCTCCGACTGATCTCAACAGCTACAAATCGAACCCGAGATCTTCCCTTCAATATCACTGAATCCGCTACTAGACTTGTGAAGAACACCTCTTCACAATCACCTTCGCTCAGTTGACCCTTGATGAAGAATCTCGTCCAAAAACCCCCAAAATTCAAACCAGTCTTGGAGGGTAAAACCCCAACGGTTTTATTCAAGAAAGAACCTTTCACAAGCTTCAACCCGAACTTGATTCTCCAATCTAAGCTTCGAACCTTATCACCTTGAATCACTCACAATGCACTTCAAAAATGGTTGTGTGTAATTGAAATGTTGTGAGATGTGTAAGATGAAGATGATGAATCTTGGAAACCTATTTCACTCTTTCTTGTTTTTGAACACATGAATCAAAGATTATCAAATGTTAATATGACACCAATGGTTAAACTAATATATATAGTACCAACCCAATTATAGACATAACAGTATTTCAAATATAAGAGGGAATCATTTAAAAACAGGATTTCCGCGCGAACGGTCGACCGCAGCAGGTCTGTGCGTCGACACATGGCCTGTGTTTTTTTGGAAATCTGGAAAATACATCAGTATGCATCGACCAAACAGTCGGTGTGCGCTGACCCGTTGAAAACTATTTCCTTCATGCGCCGACCCTATGGTCGACTCATGCCTTTATGCGCTGACCCGTTGAAAAATATTTCCTTCATGCGCCGACCCTATGGTCGACTCATTGCCTTTGTGCGCTGACCAGTGGCAAAGTGCTCTGATGCATGCGCCGACCCTATGGTCGACTCATGCCCTGCAAACCTGCAAAGATTCATCAGTTTGTGGTCTTTCATGCCTCTGGTCATGATTGCATTTTATCTACACATAGTATATTTATTACAACAGTTTTAAGACAAGTATAAAAGGATACGGTAGGTGATACGTTGCATCTGTTTAGTAGATCTAGAGTTTATAATTTCCAATCTATCCAAGGCTGTAATTTGTCATCATCGAAACTTGTATTAAACAATGTCTTGCAGACTTGTGTGATGTATGGCAATTTGCCTCCACAATCTCCCCCTTTTTGATGATGACAACCTGTATACAACCAAAACAACCAATATGCAATGTATACACAAGCTCCCCCTTTCTTTTGTAAAATAATGCTGCAGAACAAACAACCATCAACTGTTGTTAATATCCTGACTTGGCTTTGGTGCTGGCTTGCTACATGTTCTTCTCCCCCTTTGACAACATCAAAAAGAGAAGTAGAACACATCAAATAACAGAAAACATACAATAGGTGATAGTTAATTACCAAGCTTCACACATAAGAATGATAATGAACAAAAGTAACTTGAATTAATAGATAATTAAGAGAACATGCAAATAGGTGAATATTCAGGCAAACATAACACGAAAACATGGAAAGTACATAGAGGAAACACATATGCAACTATGAAACTAATATCCCCGACTCCGACCTCGGCCCCTCCCCCGGTATGCAGTATCGAGATTACGGTAAGGATCCGAGAAGTCTAGAAAGGATTCTACGGACATGTTGAGGTGATGAAGAGAGTCGGTGATTTCCAGGTCTTGCCTTTCATGTGATTCAACAAGAGCTTCAAGATGGGCGTCCATCCGAGTCGAAAATGAATTTAACCTTTCATTTTGGGTACGAAGCTCAGCTCTAATCTACTCCATTTGCGTATCTTGACTCCTCAGGAAGGTTTGTTGATCTAACTGCATGGACTGCAGCATATTAATTACTTCAGAGTTGTCCGATGGTGGAGGAGGTGATGAGTGATGGGAAGGTTGATAGTCTTGAGGGTAGCCGTGATATGGGTCGTAGAATCTACCCAGGGTAGTCCAGCCTGTGTATTGCCATTCACCCCATCCCTGATTTGTATAACCTTCTTCTTGTTCTTCAGATGGAGCTGAATGCTGGAGCCAATCGGTATTTGGAGACGCATGTTGAACTGGCGATTGATGATAGTCTTGCGTCTCACATACAAGTTCTTGTACCTCTGCATCTATATTTTCTTCATCATCATCCTGTTCACCTTGTTCTTCACTTTCCTCTTCAGAGCTGTCATCGGAACTGTCACGAGTCACCCGAGGAATATTGGCTCGACGGACAAATCTGTATGATTGTCGTTCATCACACCAAAAATACCCCATCATGGCAAGGGTTTTGGTGCTAAATTATTTGTCACAGGGGACTGAAACACAAGGAAATGTTGGGTATACAACATTTGCTGCGGCAAGAATTTCCGAAATAAACGACCCATAGGCTAGAGCACTGCCTCTACTTGAGTCTCTCAGAGCAAAAATCCTGCTTGCAATATAGTATGGCCAGTTTTTTTTGATCCTATGTTTCAATATATATATGAGATGTACCTCAGCTTGTTCGACACGAGACAGTCCACCTTTTTTCGGTCGTAGGATGCGAGCGACAATCCACTAAAGGATGAATTCCCCTGTTTGGAGTTTCCCGGTTGTGACCGTTCTAGGAAAGGCATCACTGTTGACAATGGCATCTGGATTGGGTCTATTGAGCATGTCATTCAGAGTGCTCTTAAACTCATACCCTGGCACCATACAAGTGTCCGTTACCTCATGAAGAGGTGGTGCATCAGCATCGACAGTCAAATCAAAATACTTGTTCCAGACTTCAGAATTTATGTTTACCAGTTTATTGCCGACAGAAGTGTGGAAATATTGACCTTGAAAGTTACCACGCAGATTTGTGTAGAACACCCGGACCAAATCCTCACTATACTTTGTGTTGCACTCCAGAAAATTGAAGAACCCATGAACCTCCAGCAGAGACAGAATTTGAGTGAGATACAAGCGCTCCGCCGTTGCCTGGTAGAAGGCATGCTGTGGAACGGTTGCTCTTTTGCTGAGACTCTTGTTGAAGTTTTCAACAGCAGGTGGATGAACTAGTGAGACAACGGTAATGGGGACTGAAGCAGATGATGATGAGGCCCTTGATCTCTTACCTGTATTTTTGCGAAAAAGAGAAGCCATTGATGATGATTTTTGGAGATTTTGTAGAGATGAACTTTGAAGAGAGTAGTTGAGGATGATTTTGGAGAAGATGAAGACTATTCCCTTTAATAGAGAGAGGTTTTAGGGTTTTGGTAAGAGGGAGGAGACAAGAGGACACAATAGATGCCTAGATGCAATTTATAAGACAAATGCAATATCAAATCATAACAAAAGTTGACAGTACATTAAATGGAGAAGAAGAGAAACTGGAACGGTTTTCAAAAAAAATTCAGGGTTTTTGCGCGAGCCGTCGACCAAAGCCCCTGCATGCGTCAACGCATACTGTGTGTTTTTTGATAATTTTTAAAGTCTACAGCATGCGTCGACCGTTGTCCTGTTTAGGTCGACTCATAACCTTCAAAAACCCAATTTTTCAGTTTCATATTATGCAGAATGCCACACTTGCCTATTTATCATGCATATTCACCCTTTCACAATATAGTTTGCATTCAACACACATAGTATTAGCAGCAAAAGTCATAGACATATATAAGTACCATGATTGTCAAGCGATATACTTAGTTTCAAGTCATGAATGTTTAGAGAGAGAGAGATATAAAGAGAGAGAGAGAGAGAGAGAGAGAGAAAGGAGCAATATCACCTCTATACCAACCACACTTGTTAACCACATATTTGTACTTGCAATAAAAGCTAAACTTGTTAGTAGTACAAAAGCATAGTTGTAAATAGATTAATTATGAACATAGTAATTGTTAACCCCGATCAGAAATGTCGAGAATACCAAGTTCTCGACGGATATGAAAGAAGGGCTCAGTGGCTAGCGGCTTTGTGAAAAATGTCCGCTAGTTGGTTTTTGGTATCAACGTGTTCAAAGACAACGTCACCCTTCTCTACATGGTCCCTCAGAAAATGGTGTCGAATTTCTATGTGTTTGGTACGCGAATGTAACACCGGATTTTTGGTAAGATTTATAGCACTGGTGTTGTCACAAAATATTGGAACACGTTCTAGCTTCAAATTGAAGTCCAATAGTTGTTGTTTAAGCCATAGGACTTGCGCACAACAACTACCGGCGGCTACGTATTCCGCTTCGGTGGTTGACAGAGCAACAGACACTTCTTGCTGTGCCAACTGACCAAGGAATTTGAAAATAAGTGACACGTACCGCTGGTGCTCTTCCTATCCGATTTGCAACCGGAAAAATCAGAATCGGTGAAGCCTACCAATGAACAATCATTACATTTGGAATACCACAGTCCATATTTCGGAGTACCAAATAGGTATCGAAGTATGCGTTTGACAGATTTTAGGTGGGATTCCTTAGGACATGATTGGTATCTGGCGCACATACACACGCTAAACATAATGTCAGGACGAGAAGCAGTAAGATAGAGAAGCGAGCCAATCATACCTCTGTACCTTTTTACCTCAACATTCTTACCACTTTCATCTTTACTCATATTTACACATGTTGGCATAGGAGTGTCTATGGCTTTTGAATTTGCCATGTCAAATCTCTTGAGAAGCTCCAAACAATATTTTGTGTGGCTCACGAATGTTCCTTCCTTCAGTTGCTTGATTTGCAAACCGAGAAAGTATGTGAGTTCACCCATCATACTCATCTCGAATTCACCCTGCATAAGCTCAGCAAACTCTCTTACAAGATTCATGTTAGTGGATCCAAATATGATATCGTCAACATAAATTTGTACAAGAATTAAGTGCTTTCCTTGACGTTTAATGAAGAGAGTAGTATCAACCTTTCCTTTTGAGTAGCCTTGATCAAATAAGAATTTGCTTAGTCTCTCATACCAAGCTTTAGGAGCTTGTTTGAGACTGTACAAAGCTCTTTTTAGTTTGTAGACATGATCAGGATACTCATGAGACTCAAAACCAGGTGGTTGAGCAACATAGACTTCTTCATTTATGAACCTGTTAAGGAACGCACTTTTGACGTCCATTTGAAATAATTTAAAATCCTTCGCACAAGCGAAAGCAAGTAAAAGGCGTATAGCCTCGAGTCGGGCAACCGGCGCATAAGTTTCCTCATAGTCGATGCCTTCCTCTTGGTTATACCCTTGTGCGACTAACCGCTCCTTGTTGCGAGTTATTACTCCGTTCTCGTCCAGTTTATTTCTAAACACCCATCGGGTGCCGATTACTCGATGACCTCGCGGAGGAGGGACAAGGTTCCAAACCTCATTTCTAGTGAACTGATTCAGTTCCTCCTGCATTGAAAAAAACCAGTGTTCATCGAGTAGGGCTTCCTTAGGGTTTTTAGGTTCCATCTGTGAAACGAATGCGAAGTGATAACAGAAATTACTTAGCTTCGATCGAGTTGTTACACCCTTTGTGATGTCTCCGGGAATGTTTTCAATTGGATGGTCTTTAGATGACTTCCAAGCTTGAGGGAGATCATCGTTTGAAGGTGGATGAACTTCCTCTGTTACATCATGGTGTACATCCTTATCCTCCTCAACTTTGACTTTGTCAGGTTGATCAATCCCCGTCTCGCCACTTTTGAGTATGTCGTCTGTGGATGTACCTGCACCATGAACAACACTATCCTTTCCGACATTTCTCGGATAGGACTCATCAAAAGTAACATGCACAGACTCTTTTACAGTAAGTAATCGTTTATTATATATTCTATATGCTTTACTCGATTGAGAGTATCCGAGGAAGATACCTTCATCGGCTTTGGAATCAAATTTGCCCAAGTTTTCCTTTCCATTATTTAATACAAAACATTTGCATCCAAACACATGCAAGTGAGAAACATTTGGCTTTCACCCTTTTAAAAGTTCATACGGTGTTTTATTTAGAATGGGGCGAATAAGCACCCTATTCAAAACATAACACGCCGTACTAATGGCGTCGGCCCAAAAATATTTTGGTAAACCACTTTCATTAATCACTGTTCTTCCCAATTCTTCTAAAATACGGTTTTTACGCTCCACAACCCCGTTTTGTTGAGGGGTGCGTGGAGCGGAGAAGTTATGATTTATACCATGGTTACCGCAATATTCTTCAAATAAGTGATTTTCAAACTCACCTCCATGGTCGCTTCTAATTGACATTATGTTTGTATTTAACTTATTTTGGGAAAGCTTAGCAAACTTTTCAAAAGCGGCAAATGTATCACTTTTACTTACTAAAAAGATGGTCCAATAAAACCTAAGTCGTCCACTATTACGAACCCGTAATAGTTTCCTCCTAGACTTTTGATCCTAGACGGCCCAAACAAGTCCATATGAAGAAGTTCAAGAGGTCTCGTTGTTGAAATTATCTTTTTTGATTTAAATGAGATCCTCGTTTGCTTCCCTTTTTGACAAGCATCACAAAGGTGATCCTTGGTGAACTTTATTTTGGGAAGTCCTAACACTAGGTCTTTTGAGACTACCTTATTGAGTAAGTCAAAGTTAACATGCGCTAAACGCCTATGCCATAGCCATGAGTCTTCACTCATAGTTATGAGGCATTTGTCGCTTGTTAACGATACTTCATTTAAGTCAACCATATATACATTGTTTACTCTAAAACCATTAAACATATTCTTCTTATCATTTTCATGCACAATTTTGCAACAATATTTTGAAAAAGATACATTGTATCCTTTGTCGCATAATTGGCTAATGCTAAGCAGATTATGTTTAAGGTTTTCAACAAGCAACACGTCAGAAATCATAGTAGAGGTGGGATTACCTACACTACCTTTGCCTAGTATTGCTCCGCGGTTGTTATCACTATAAGTTACATACCCTTTCTTCTTAGCCACAAAGTCTATGAATAAGGATATGTCTCCAGACATGTGTCTTGAGCACCCACTGTCGAGAACCCATCTGTTGCGGTGAGAATCGTGATACCAAGCTATTGATTAACTTGAATCTTTAATTCTTAAATTCACAACCGGACTTTAATTTATCCAAAGGAAAGGTCTAAAGAAAGAAAAACCCTTTTCGCGATGTAACAACAACGCTAAGAGATTCGGGGATCGGGGGTTGGTTATGCATAGGGTAGGTATTTGACATCCTAAACATCTGTAGTACTCTACAGGAACCTCTTGTTTATTTGTATGCTAAGTTTGTTAAATATTTGCTAAGGTTTGGGTATTGGGTAAAAAGGTGAAGGTTATGATAGATGAAGACCTAAGATTGTTTCTAAGTTTGCTCACAAAGACATCACGTCCTCTGCCTACGTATCCTAACTAGGATAGAATCAGAGCAATCGTAGTTCACCTCACTAGGGTTGAAGAACGCTTGGTTGTGATCAAGGTTCAAAGGGGAACAAGCATAATAATGTTTGTGTAGAGTTTCACAAAACTCTCTATGTCTATGTTGTAACACTCAAAGGGGGAAGTAAGTGATCATATCCATGATCCTTACATAGAGTTAACAACTCTATCCTAGGGTTCTAGTTGAGGAGCACTCCTAGTAAAGGTGGGTCTTTTAGACTTAAGCAAAGTCAAATGGCTTATGGGTTTTGATCTTAACTAAGGTTCAAAATGACTTTTCAAAGTCAAGGGAGGAGGTAATGAGCTATCCATGACACAAGGGTCAATGGAGAGACTTTTCCTTTAGGAGGGGATGAGAGGAGACAACTTGGATGAGAACTAGAGAGTTCTATCACTTGGGGAATAAATACTTAACAAAGCATAAATATTCAAGTATGAGGAATATAGAAGACAATGATTATAATCAAGGATTAACCGACACATTACAATGGGCAAGTATTTTAGGTAGGATGAAATGGTTACAACCAAGCATGGTAAGCATATTACAATAAGCATGTCTTGACAAAGATGTAGATATATTTTGACAAGGATTTAAAGCATGATGAAGGTAACAACCATATAAACAAATAACAATTTGAAAGTAAAAAGCTAGGCCTAGATAACAATCTCACACAGTTAAATGAGTTTAGCCTCGTAATTTAGGAGGTGCGAGATAAACTTAACAAAGCGAAGCTGAGGGAGAACACATGGTAACAACCAATGAAAGAGTGACATCCTAATATGCTAACAAACATAAAGGAAAATAAATCTCACAAGATAAAAGTGAACATGGTATGAGGAAACTTCAAATTGAAACACATGGTAATAACTTACAAACGGATCTACTAACAAGCAAGATCAAAGCATTTGTAAAAAACAAACAAATTACGATATTACAATTTGATAAAATAAACTAGACATCATAACAAAAAGTTTGCAAAAAGAACGAGTTGAAACAGATAAAAAATGAATAAACTATGGTCATTTGAAATTGAAGTGATATTATGATAATAAAATCACATAAATAAAATAATTAAAATGGAGAAAGGGCCAAGCTGGGAGTTGAACCCAGGCCCTAGTGTTTACAAACACACAAACTTTACCACTGGGGCACACACGCGCGCGGTTTAAGGAGATAGAAAGAATGAAGAAAATAGTTTAATAATGAAAATTGGAAAAAATAAAACAAAAGGGTTCGACCTCCACCCGGATCGAACCCTGGTCATGCTGGTAGAGGGGTATAAGGCGCGCAATGGTCTGCCACTGGGGTGGCTGTTACATCCATTAGTTGGATGGAAACAAAAAACATACATAGCCTAAATTGGTTGATTTCTGGGCAACAAACACAACCAAAAAGCAAGGGGCGTGAAGGATTGAAACCAAACCAAAACTCCATGGAATTTAGTGAAACCTTAATCAATCTTGAGTATTTTTCAATGAGGAATTCAGTGGTAGTGTTATTTTTGAGAAGTTGAGTTTCTATTTTAAAATTCGATTGCATATGCATATGAGTTTTTGAAATGCGTTTTGAATGTTAAAACCCAACTCAGTCAAGCTGGCACCAGTTTAAGAGTATGCACATGTCTTAAATCAATTGCTCATGGATTATGCCCAAGGGAGAACCTCAATTATGTCATGGATTAGAAAGTGACCAACCAACTGCAACTTAAAGAAGTAACATCAAAACAGCCTTGTATCCAACCAACAGTTTAAGACAATATTTCATTATTATGCTTGCCAAGATATCAGTCATGGTATTTGAAAAGTTCAGATATCATGTCAATAACAGTCGTAGTACAAATTGTAGACATGCAATTTTTGAACTAAACATCAAATTTATACACAAATGGATTTTCAGCCTTACACAAACAGAACCTCACCAACTGCCTATCTCACTCAAGTCATGAGATACATCTAGAAAAGCAAATAATGACTAACAACAAACATTTAGAATCAATCATAGCACCAAAATCAGATTAAAGCAGCCATGTTATGCATGAGTTGAAAGAATTTGCAAGAGAATGCATTTGAAACTAATGATCAATGTAGATGCCTACATGCCTAAGTGAGGAGCTGAGTATGTCACATATGAGGTGTTTGATGAATTCCATAGCAAACTTAAGTCAAAACAGCATCAAGGCAGAAAAAGAGTGTGTGGTGTGCAAATGTGCATTCCCAAAATTAATGGTCAGTTCAATCATGCTACAACCAGAACAAAGAGTTCAAACATGTTCTAAATATTACATACACACTATTTACACACTAAAGATACTCATACATAGACCACAACCCTAGCTGATACATTGAAGTGGAAAAGCATGAAGAAGAAATCATGACAGTTTGCAAGGCCAGGGAAACCCAAGGTACATCTTCAGAATTGATTCATACAGATGCAATGCAAGGTATGTACAAGCTTCAAAAATGCAGTTCATGGTTATGCTTCAAGTGATGGTCTCAAATACCTACTGAAATATGCAACTACTGCTAAAAATGCAACATGGCAGTTGATGGAAACCATATCATGAATTAAGTAAGTTATGGATCAATGCACCCTTGGCATGACAGTAGTGATTTTATGTTCAGTTCAAATTGGATCAAAGCAATATTCCAAACACCTTAAGCCATACACAACATTCAAACATAACATGTAATGTTCCTGTCATCTCAAAATAGCCTGATTCAAACAGAAATAAAATATGGCATGGTCCAATGCAAGAATGATACTTGAAATGAAATTTGCAACCTTATGGATCAAAACTGATAAGTTCCCAAGGCAATTAAGGGATATACTCCTTTCTAAATGCCCTCTTTATGATGATACTCCAAGAGATGAAGCTAGTCTTTCATTTCTTCTCAAAATGACATTGTTGTTATAAGTCTAAGAGGCAAATGGCCTAAAGCCGCTTTTGTGTAAAACTGAATGTTTGGAAACAGATACATAGACCAAAACCTCATTAAGTAATGACCTCATGGTTACCACCTAAACATCATCAATTTATCAAGCTTGAACTTACAACAAGATTACAACATATGATAAATGCAAGCAGTTGATGCATAAAACTGGACAGGTTTCAATGTTGTGTCTTAAACAGCAAAAATGAGGGATTGGAATATGGTTCTGGTGATGCAATTTGATGACTAGAGTTTAAATCAGACTTTCTTGGATCAAGAGATTAGTAAGCACACACTCTAAATACTTCATACAAGTGGTTTCAACAGGCTTAAGGTTCAAAATCACACTAAAATAAAACTAATCCATGAGTTGCAAGTGTATTCAAAGTGTTCAAGCCAAAATACCAAAACAGCTTCATTCACAAATTTGGGCAAAGCAAATCACACATACATACTTTAAATGCCTCACACAACATATTCAAAGGATAAGAGGTGATTTTCTAAAGCTTGTGTGGAAAAAGGCAAGTGGGGGGCTGTCGCTACTGCGAAAATTGGCGCCGGCTTGACAGGAGAGTCGCCACTGTGCGTTATTTATCCCAACGGAGGGAAAGGAAACGCTCGAAGTAAACCTCGCAAAGACGGGAAAAGGTATGGTCATCGCAACCAAAACCTGGATTCGAGAGTCGGTTACGCAAGGGGAAGGTATTAGCACCCCTCACGTCCATCGTACTCGATGGGATCCACGCTTGGTGTTTATAAGGAAAAGGGTGTGTTTATCTATCTATGCTAATGGTCAGTCTGAAAAGAAAATAAAGGACAGGACTCGGCAGAACATACGGTGTTCTGGGCCTACGTACTCCCTCGTGTAATGGGAAAGTCAGAGTCAACGTAGTTCGACTACCTACATCTAAACGGGGGAAAGGTTGCTCGCCAGGACATCGCGTCCTGTGCCTACGTACTTCCACACAGCATGGAAGATCAGAGCAAACGTAGTTCGACTAACTACGGCTAATCTGGGGTTCTCACACAGCAGCGAGAAACTAAACTGGTTTCAAAGGTTCGGGAACCTACAACTACGATCTGGTCTCGAGTGCACTCGGGCAAGAGAAAAGGGTAACAATCAGTCGTCAGCGGGAAAGTCTCGATCGCACATCCGCGAGAGAACAATAGGTTAGTTGTTAGTGTGCTCGCTAGGATATCGCATCCTATGCCTACATATCCTCGTCTGTCACAAGGAATCAGAGCAACTGTAGTTCGGCTAACTACGACACAAGCTACTCAAAATCTCCTACTGAAAGGAAAGGGAAAAGACACCCTAAAACTATAGTTGAAAAAAGGGGAATCTACCTACTGTTATCATGCCTGGTTGACCATCCTAATGTCTATCATAACGACTCCGCAGCGGAGAAGTCAGAGCTCCTAAGGGATCATGGCAACAGGACTAAACGGCAAACAGGAATCAACTGCAAAGTAAAGAAATACTGGAAATATGAATGCAATAACCAAACAAGCAAGGCACAAAGGCCGCAAACCACAGAGGTAAGGGAGCTCAGCTCTACCAAATACCAGCAAGCAAAGCCACTCAATAACAAACAAGCAGAAAGAGGACCACCTCAACTTCTCATGCACACAAAGCCTACTTCTAAGATGCACCTAACTCAGAAATATCTAGATGAACCCCTAAATCTAATGCAGCACAACACCACACAAGTCAAACAACATAAAGAGAAGGCAAACCAGCCTGACAAGCCCCAATCTAAAACTCAAACAAAAACCCTGAGCAATAACCCTAAACAAACCCTAATCAAACCTCTAAGCAACTATCTAAGCAGAGCTCTAATCAAAATCCTAAGCAAGAGGAATCAATCCCAGTCTCCAAGCTTCAGAACAAGCTTACCAAAGAGAGGGAGCTAAGCAGACAAACTCATAGTGCCTTCCTCAGGAAAGTACCAGGAGGTTACCACTCAGGAATCATATCCTATGCGGCTCAACAACTGTGAACGGTTTACATTCCTCCTCAGGAGAAACTAAACTCACACGAAGGCTCCAGCATCATTGGATACTTAAGAAATCCTATAAGAACTAGGGGAACTAAGTGAGCAAACCCATAGGACCTTCCTCAGGAAAGTACTAGGGGGCTTCCACTTAGGAATCGTATCCTATGTGGCTCAACAACTGTGATCAGTTTACGTTCCTCCTCAGGAGAAACTAAACTCACATGAAGGCTCCAACATCATTGGATACTTAAGAAATCCTAGATGAACTAGAGGAACTAAGTGAGCAGACCCATAGGACCTTCCTCAGGAAAGTACTAGGAGGCTTCCACTTAGGAATCGTATCCTACGTGGCTCAACAACTGTGATCAGTTTACATTCCTCCTCAGGAGAAATTAAACTCACATGAAGGCTCCAACATCATTGGATACTTAAGAAATAGGTGAGAAGAAAGAATGAAAGTCATTCATAGTGCCTTCCTCAGGAAAGTACCATAAACTCCCTTCAAACTTCATGATCTCAACCTCGCAAACAGAGAACAAGCTCCTAGACTAGGCCTCAATCCAATGCATCCTTGCAAGCTCCGACAGGACTTCATCCAGCCTCCATCTTCAAGAAGAAACCACAGCCCCTCAAACCACAAGCAACTATCTCTGAAGTTCAACCACAGTTGAACTTCAAAGTCAGAAGCCATCAAGACTTCTCCTATCCTCAAGCTCAGACAAAAAATAACAGAACACCCTACAAAAATCTGTCAAAAATCTAAGGGAAACCTACATGGCTCTATGATCCCAAGATCAAATCTCAAAGCCTAAGTCAACTTCTAAGGCTACTACACAATCCCTAACATATGAATGGTCAAGGGTTACCAGCAAGTTGTGAGGTCTCTATTCTCTAACCCTAAAACAATATCAATCAACCTCTAAAAATCTATGAAAAAATCTATGGGGAACATGCATTAGTCTAGTGCAACATACTAAAAAATCAGAGCAAAATTCATTACCAGATGAAAGAACTAAAATCAACAAGGCAGACGTGCCACAAACCAATTATTCAATATCAATAACAATGCAAAAAAATGCAATTAAAATGAAAATGCATGATTAAGCTAATGTTTTTTTACTGTAAAATTCTACATTGAATTACGAGTCTATAGAAAAAAGAATGGAATTATTTGATCGAATCTACTATTTTTTATGAATTTTCTAATAACATGCATGAACTAAAAGATCTTTAAAAAAGTCATTTAAATGGAAAATATGCTAAAAATAGCAAACAAAAATAAAATGGCATTTTTATTTTTATTCAATTTTCTAGACATTCATATGAGGTGGTAGAAAAAACAAGAAATCAAAAATCAATTATTTTCTTTTTATTATGAATTTTACAAGATGCAAGAAAATATTAAAAGAAATTAAAATTCAAACTTGGAATAAAATGGGAGGGGGTTCAAACAGCACCTGCCCAAGTTCTAATCCTAAGTGGGCCAGAGAGGGGTGGTGCGCCTAGCAACAGGCGCAGGCCCAAGGGAATCAGAAATCAACTAAAAAATAAAAGAAAAAAAAATGCATGGGGGTGCAGAACGAGTAATTCCTAGTTGGTTTTAATTGGGCTTACGCACAAGGGGGGTGCGTTTAGCATTAAGGGCCTAAGCCCAATCCAATCTCTCATTAATCTCACACGCAGGGGGGGTTTAACGAGTAAACTAGGTGGTCTCAGCAAACGAATTTTTGGGCCCAAAGGCTATCCAAACCCTAGCCCACATCAACAAACAACAAAAGCTCTCTCAATCCCCAATTCCCTGATCACTGTTCATCGTGCTAACCCTAGCCGTCGTCTTCCCCAGCTCTCTCTGAACTCTCTCAAGCATTTCAATCAAACTCTGAGACTTCTCAAACAAACACCTCACTCTCTCAAGAATCCAAACCCAAACCTAAACTACACCTCACCAAACCTCCGTTCAAGATCTAAACCTAACCTAAACTCCAATCTAGAACCAGACGAATCCATACATTCAACAATCCAAAACGGGATGCGAGCAAGAATCCAAGGACAACATACCTGGAGGTGGAACACGAGTTGTATTGAAAAGAACTCAAGATCTGGAGTCTCGCTGATGAATGCTCTGAGGATCCTTGAAGGTGTTGATGGCGACGAACGGAGTTTGTAACGATCTTGAAGGACCGGTTGTTTTGTGATGAAGGCGTTTCTTTGTGTTCTGGAAATTTCCTGGTGAATCTGATTGCTTGGTGAAGAACCTTGTTCTGGTTTATGAAGATTCTGGGGAATCCCACGAAGAACAGGTGAAGTTCTTGATGATCGATGATGATAAATGAAGATGTTCTGGGGAGAGATTGAAGAACAATGAAGATCTAGATGAAGATTCAAGTGGATCTTGGTGAATCTGGGGACTTGATGGGGATTCGTATGAACCTGGATGATGATGACGAACGAGGAACGCCAAGAACAACACGATCAAGCTGGAAAACCTTGATCAAACCTGGAGGTTTCTGGAAAAATGATGGAGGTTTGATGATTTTCTGGGAAATTCCTTGAAGTTTCCGGCGACGTGGTTGAGTCCTCCGGCGAAGAATGGATGAAGAGGGACGGGGAAGATCGGAGAAGAAAGGAGACGGCAGGTGGATTCTGGGTAGAAAACTAGCTCCGGCGAGCTGTTGCGGTGGCCGGAGGGCGTTAGGGTGGCCGGCGGTGAGGCGGTCACCGGACTTGCATGGCCGGCGGTAGCTTCCCGGTGAGGATCAGGTGGCGCCAAGTGGCGAGGGTGAGTGAAAGGTGGAGGACATGCAGGTGTTACACGTGGCCTGGGGTGGAGAGAGAGGGAGAGATAGTGGGTCTAAGTGGGAGACGTGGCAGGAGCTGGTGAATTGGAGAAGTGAGGTGGGTGGGTCCTGGTTTGCACGCGTGGATCAGCTTTTATGCTGACAAGTGGCAGTGCCACTTTCTGGACAAAAATGGATCACACAAAAAACTGATAATGGGTCTCCAGAACCCCAATTGGGCCCACGAACGAAAACTGCTTGGACCAAAAACATGAATTAAGAACAATGAATTACCTAATTAACTAAACACAGACTTAATCCTAATTAGCTATTTAAAATCTGACTAACTCTAATTAATGAAAATGATTAACCACAATTAAATCTAAATGAAGATTAAACTATCCTAATTGATTCAAACAAATTCAATTGAAATCTAAACAAAAGATTAACTCCTAATTAACCTAATTAAACCCTAATTAAATCTAAAAATGATTAAAAATCTAATTACCTCTATTAAAATTCTATTTAACTTCTATTCTATAAAATTCTATTCCATTTATTTAAAACTATTAAATCCTATTATTGATAAAAGAAAAAACTATACTCTTTCTATATTATCCTAAAAACAATTAAAAGCTACTTAAAATCCCTTATATTCTATAAATGATTAAAAACTATTAAACCCATTTAAAAAAATTCTATAAAATTCTAAAAAAAGATTTAAAGCTATTAAAAATATAAAAAACTCTATTTAAATTCTAGAAAAATCTATAAAGCCTATAAAAATCCTCAAAAGGCTATTAAACCCTAAACGAATGCAGACAAATGCAAATGACCAATATAAAAGATAGCTCGAGACCAGATCAAATCGAACACTAAACCCCCGGTATCAGAAATATCCCGAAAACCACCATGCAAGCTGAAAATCACCGAGGAGCGCACAATTTCCCGAAAATAAAACCCTGATGATCTGGACTGGATCTGCCATAACTAGTAAATGAAACCCAAGCTGTAACCCTGATATCCTCTGTCTATGCACAAATGTCATGCGTCTGATTTGCGAATATGAATTTAAACCACGAGTCAGATAGGAGAATCGGTTGGTCAAATTTTAGGGTGCAACAGCTGCCCCTATTCAAGCGACTTGGACCTGAAGGGTTTGAAGAGCGCTCAGCCTTCAAACATTCAGAGGTACGAGACGGTTGAATACAAATAAAACTCGAAAATTTGCCAACCACGAGAATATACTGTAACACTGCTTGGGGAATACACTCCAGAAAACCGAGTCCAGTCATTACGGCGACAAACTGATCAATCATCTGGTAAAGAACTCCTGATTAGAATGCCAATTACCTGTGATATCCCAAATAACAAAACCTGAGGGTTGCAGCAAAACACCTGATCTTCTCACGTCGCCCACTGATAGACAGGAAGAGAAATATACTCACATCGCCCAACGATGGACGGGAAGCCACCCTGAATGGAGGAAACTTCAATACTCACATCGTCTAAAGATAAACGGGAAGAAAGCCTGATCGCCATACTCACATCGTCTAAGGATAGACGAAAAGACATTCATAATCTCCATACTCACATCGTCTAAGGATAGACGGGAAGACAGCATTAATCTCCGTACTCACATCGTCTAAGGATAGACGGGAAGACATTCATAATCTCCATACTCACATCGTCTAAGGATAGACGGAAAGAAAGCATTAATCTCCATACTCACATCGTCTAAGGATAGACGGGAAGGAAGCCTGATCGCCATACTCATATCGTCTAAGGATAGACGGAAAGACACCTTTAATCTCCATACTCACATCGTCTAAGGGTAGACGGAAAGACACCCTGATCGAATACTCACATCGTCTAAGGATAGACGGAAAGAAAGCCAAACGCAATTCAACACCATCCCTCGAATTTCAGAATCCTTTCGTCTACGGGAATTGATGGAAAGAACGATATCCTTAAAGGGGCCACATCATCAGTATGGACCGACGGGAAGAAAACCACCTTCAAAGAACCATGTCGTCAATAAGAATCGACAATCACGAAAACTGAACATTCTTCGAAGAGCCTCGACATCAATAAGGATTGACGGTCAGAAAAGTCCCTCTTGAAACGTCATCTCATCCAATAAACAGAAAGAAAACCACTATCTGAAATATCATTTTGAAACCCCTCAACAATCTAAAAATATCCGGAGAGGACTCGCTGGGGAAACACACCATCTGTAGTCCGACGATAAGAAAACCGCTGAAAAAATCACCTGCCACTTCACATCGTCTACTGATAGACGGGAAGAAAAGCCACTTGCTAGAGAACCCCATCTTGAAACCCTGCTGAAATCGCTCACAACTTCACATTGTCTAAGGATAGACGGAAAGAAAACTGCGTTCAAACTCAAGACGTCTAATGATAGACGGAGAAATCCACTTATTGGAGGAACACATCGTCAATATGAATTGACGGGAAGAAAAGCCTGCCGATACCAGATGACTGATTGATCAAAGCATAATTGTTGCATAATCTGAAATACGAATAATCTGCTGAACTGTCTGAACACTGCCGGATGAAATGCCCCTGAACTAATCACAGAGTAATTCACGCGCCATATGAGGCTGGTAGAAAACCTGACTTATGCTTCGTATGCATATGCATATGCCTTAATCTTTCTACGGCGTAATGCTCCATTCAGGATGGAAATGCTACGCATTTTGACAATGACATGCAAGTATGATGCAAATATGATAATGCATGCAATATGCTAATGCAGGCTCGAGCTGCCGGAGAAAGCTGGGTACAGAAAACCACTTCGGCAACATAAATGCTGAAGACGAAGCCGACTCCGCTGGGGATAAACCGGATATCACAGGATTATCCCAGCAAAATAAATGCTGGGAGAGTGAAATCCACTCCGCTGGGGATATTGGGAACTTAACCGAACACCTCGACGAAGTAATACCCTGCTGGGGAATATAACTCTGCTGGGGAATAGCAGATGTGCCAAGCATGATTGGACTCCTCTGGGGATAGCTGACCCATACCAATGAAAAATTGGACTTTGCTGGAGAAAAAATAGACGGAGTCTTCCTGCGTACTGATGAAGATCGGATCTGGAAGCTGATGCGCCAACACGGATGGGCCTCACAGTGATCGCCAGCATAGATTTGACTTTTAGGCTATCTGTGATGGGTCAGGTACAACTGACGCTGGGAAACATTCTGCCTGAATACACAGCCTTCTAGTGGAAGAGTCAAGGGATAGTGACACGACTTCCCGCATTCGTCTCGCTCGCGAAAATCGACTGAATCTGCTCGAATAACTCTGAATGACCCTGCTGGTACGGAGAAGACCGATCCTTCCGCTTCTGATATGCCCCAGCCTACGGGATATCCGTGGGGATAGTCCTTGAAAGGAAATCTGCAAATCTGTTCCCTGATGGCCTGATATGACATGCCCCGGTACTCTGAACTTCGGAGAGATACTTCGCACCAAATGTTTCTCGAATAACCTCTGCGCGCTTAAGATGGCCTGCCCCTGATTACCTGATTCAGAGTAGTGCCCTTGACTACAAGATATTCACCGAATCTCAACCTGATTGCCCCAGGATAACTAACTTCGAAAGGCTGACTTGACTGGGGATCACAATAACAGCTTGCCCCTACTCTCGGAACATTCGGGCGCTCTGCATTCTATCCTGACCATACCTTCCATGGTAGAAAACTTTCCTGCTATCAAGCTCTTACTTGCAAGTAAAACAAGTTGTTTTGTGTAAAAGACATATTAATGCAACACATATGACAGCTTTGACATCCAATCCGTTCACTGGGAAAAGGAAAAAAACATTTTGTGGCATAAAATGCACAAAACATTTATCAACATCAGTACCAACATGGTAAGAGGAACCCTTTTAAGAGTCAGAATCGACGCGACCTTTATCGGAGTATGCTTTCGAAACAACCTGCTTCAATTAGGACTTTTGAAGGTTGTAACGTGGTCAGGTTCACGGTTTTGAAGGAAAGGATAAAGGCTCAAAGTTTATTTTAACCCACCCATTCTCCTTGATGTTCTCCGATCCTATGTTTAGCTAATTCGACCTTAGCACTCCTCTCAGAGGCTGAAAGATAGGAGTGATAGTTTGAGAAATCATGAGATTTTGGGAGTGACAACTACGCACCTTTCGTCTTTGACACTTGAGGTCACACTACTCGCATTTGATTTGAGGATTTTTTCTTTTTGTCCTCCTTTCATCTTTTTCTTTTCTTATCCCTAACTTTTGCCTGGACTGACTCCTTTTGAGTTTCTTTTGATTCTTTAAGTCCAGCAGGATGCCCTCATTTTTGCCTAAGTCATTTGTTTTGAAGTTTCGACTTAGCGGGCTTTTGATTCTTTCTTTTTTCTTCGCTTTCTCTTTTTTGAACGAGTTGTGTGACACTGATTGCTTGACTCTTTGGGGAATGATGTGACTGCCCCACTCTTGATTGAACCATTGTGGTCTTTTAGGCACGACCTCTAGGGGTGTGATTGATCCTCGAACGGACACTCCTTTTGCAATTTGAAGGCTCGGCCAAATTAGCTAACACCTACCCTGCCCCAGGTTAAAGATTGAGGGTTTTTCATTCACATAAAGAACTCCTACTACTAGGCTCAAAGGGGTTGACAAGGGATTATCTTCCTTATAACTCCGGTGTTTAGGGATTTGAAACAATGCCTGTACATCATCAGCAGGTTTTATTTCAAAAGCATACAATCGGAATTTTGCACGTCGTTCATCTTCGTCATCCTCCCCAGATTCCTCTTAACTAGGCGTTGGACGTTTGTAAAAACATTTAGTGAACACTAATGGATTTAATCAAAATGTGCATATTTATTTCATTATCATCAATTGAATGAAAACAACAAGTTTTACAAACAAGATTGCAAATTAACAGGAAAGAAACTACAAATGTAAAGAAATGATAAGATAAAACAAAGAAAAATGCTAGCTTCCGAGAACCGGGCTTTCACATCTGTCCTGCTGCTGAACCCGCTACCTTTATTAGAGACAATTCGATGCTGTCCTGATCTACTTTCAACGACTCAACCAAATTATAGAGCCCTTTCTCCTTCATTCAGATGATTTTGGGACCTTCCTGCCCGAAGCTGATTGTTGCACTATCAAGTAGATCCTGCACTTTGTGCTTGAAGGCCAGACAATCTTCAATGTTGTGGCCTTGTGCTCCCGAATGGAAATCACAGCGCTCCTTGATATCATACCCTGCTGGAGGCGTACCTGTCAGTGGAGCTAACTTCCTCTTCTCAACCAACTGCAATCGTAGCAACATCTGAAGAAGTTCGGCATACGGCATCGGAGGCACCTTAAACACCCTCAATGGCTTCTGATTTTGAGCTTTTCGCTGATTGGGATACTGCTGTCTTTTCCACTGTTGAGATCGTTGCTGTTGTTGCTGGTATCGGGTTGACTCTTGAACACCCTTCGTAGCAAATACAACATCGGTTTCTCGACTTTCACTGTACTGATCAAGACACTCCTTATGCTTAGCCATTTTCTTTCTCAGATCTGCCCCAGGAATAGGCAACAGTTGTGGGCATGGAGATTCTGACACCATGGAGTCCAGGATACGCTTCTGACCCACTGCAGCTTTAGAAACATCTGTCATCTTAGCATCGACTGGGATAGGAGCAATACGTACAGCTACGCCGCTCGGCGTGAATTCAATATCGTGCGAGTCAATCAGGTCTTGAACATTGTGCTTAAAAGCATGACAACCCTCGATGTCGTGTCCGAATGCCCCAGAATGAAACTCACATTGCTTACTGGCATCGTACCCATGAGGAAGCGCTCTCGTGGGTGGATCCAACGTTCTCTTCTCAACCAGATTAAACCTCAATAAAGTCTGCAAGAGTTCAGCATATGTTGTAGGCGGCGCCTCAAATATTCTCTTTGGCTTCCCTTCCTGGATCCTCCGTTGAGCCGGATGCATCTTTTGTTGCTGTTGCTCAGGCTCTACAGGCACAGGTAGCACGAGCTTCTTCACCGCGGCTTCAAATAGCTGATCGTCCTCTTTCCTAAGCACATTCTTGACAACCTCCATGATCAAGCTCATTTGGGTCTTCAGCTGACCATTTTCCTCTTTGAGGATCTTCTGCTCCAGACGCATCTCCTGCATGTCTCTCATCATCTGCCCCAGCTGGCTTCGGACTTCAATCAATTCAAACTGATTCTGTTCCATATCTCTGAAGGAATTCCTGCAATAAACTGGACGATGAGGAAATGAGACCCACGGTTCTGATGTACCTGTTAAATGATAACGCAATGCAGAAAGCAAACACATATTCATGACAAGACAAAGAGAAACTCAAGCTATAAGCATACAGACGAACATCTCCCACACATGTACAACCAACAAAAGCAGCACGTAAGCACAAATGAGTACGAATACAATGACCCCAGCCAACAATCCTGGTGGTGGTTAGCAAATACTAATGCACAAAAGCTAAACGGGTTAGGCAGAGAAACAGATGCGACACCCGGCACAGAAACCTCTAGAAACTTCTCCCATATTCCCATGAACTCTCCGATTGACAATCTTCAGAGCACACACTTCCCGAGGAGTCTTCCATGAAATTAACTGACGAACCCACACACCTGGATGATGGAGAATCATTAATCTGAACAAAACCCTGGGGCGTGATGAAAATCCGGCTAGAGTCTAACAGATCCTGAACCTGACTTCTAAGCACCTTACAATCATTTGTTGAATGCCCCTGTGCCCCAGCATGGTACTCACAGCGGGCGGTGGCATCAAAACCTGGAGGATACGGTGGAATCACCGGATTAGTCTCTTTCGGCACTATCAATCCACTTCTGACCAGATCTGGCAACAACTGACTGTACGACACCGGTAGCTGAGTAAACTGCCTTTCAGGTTTCCTGGGTCTCCGTGGAGCGTGCTGACGCGATCGGCGATAGGATGACCGTTGACTTGAAGTGTCTGAAAACCGATCCTGAGATGCTAGAGATTCCGAGACGACGTCATTTCCTTCTTCCCACTCTTCTTGAGGACTGACAACTGACTCATTCTTGTCAACTGGGACGTAAGGGACATCTCGAAACTTTCCACTCTTGAGTCCTCTCTCAACAAGCTCTCCCATTCTCATCAGGCCCACAAAGTTTGTGCAACCGAACAATTTGTCAAAATAATGGCCTTTCAGAGTACCCAAGAAGATGTCAACCATTTCTCTTTCCGGAAGCGGTGGTTGAACACTAGCAGCCAATTCTTTCCATCTTCGCAAATACCCTCTGAATGATTCATTCTACGCCTGAGACAATTCTTGCAGATGTACGAGACTAGGAGCCAAATCCAGGTTGTAATCGTACTGCTTCATGAAAGCTCTGGCTAAATCCGCCCATGATCGAATCTGATTACTCCCTAATTGCACATACCACCTCAAGGATGCCCCAGTCAGGCTATACTGAAAGCAATGGATCATCAATTTGTCATTTCGCACAAACGAAGTCATCCTTCGACAGAACATCATCAAATGCAGCTTCGGACAGCTATCTCCCGTGTACTTCTCGAATTCCGGCACTTTGAACTTGTAAGGCAACACCAGATCAGGAACCAAACACATGTCTACAGCATCCATGCTAACAGCATCTTTCACCTTCAAGGCTTTTATACCTTCTTCCAACGCTCGGAGTCTTCTACCCTCTTCAAGAGCTCTTGGATCTACCATCCCGGCCATTGGAATATCTCTCCGGTAATTCATCACAGGGAAAGCAACACCTTGATTGTTAGCAGGAGGAGGACGTTCATTTCGGGCAACGAACTGCTCATGTCGATCTCGGTTCTGGACAATAGGCTGTACAACTTGGTCTGCAGTAACGTTGTTCGGGAAGTCTTCCATAGAATCATACCGATGTTTGGACGCCATAGTAAACCCTGTCAAAGTGTTAGGAGCCTGGAAATTGCCTTCAGCCATAGCTACCAATTACCTGTAACTGACTACCCTGCTTGATTCTGCTCAAATCTGCTTCAGCCCCTTGGTCGTCTTCAACACTCCACTTTTGCCTCGAACAATCCCCCGAGACTCACCCTCTGGCTGTAACAAAGGCTGGATAAGTGCTCAGGCCTGCTAGAATAATGCTATGCAATATGATTTATGCAGACAGAAATAAAAATGCTAACGTGCATGTGTGCATTGGAGATATTTCCCCTCCAATTCCAGTGTCAGTGGTAGCAAGACGGGATAAACCATAAAGACAATATTTAGAAAAACCCTCATATATTTATTGGAATAACAGTCTTGTCAACATGTTACACAATTATGTTCCATACAACTGATATGATAAAGGAGGATCCCGACCAACATGCCTGGTGGTGATCTCAACATATAGAATACAAGAGAGAAATCAAGTGCGGGTACGGTTGCGGAAATCCTCAACCAGCTTCTTCGTCTCTGCGTGATCCGGTCGATAAATCAAGCCTTCTATCAACTGATCCCTCTTCCTGACCGTTCCCTGGATATCTCTGACAAAGTCTTCCCAAGCCTTATCATGGGCAACATCCCCAGATTTGGGTCTCTTGGCGTCTGCTCTATGCTGAAAATCTTCCAAATTCTTCATGGCATCAATCAGTTTGCGCTCGGCCTCGTATCGGCGGCATGCTTCTTCTTCAAGCTCTTCAGTCTTCACTTTGACCTGTTCTTCTAACTGAGCAACCTGTGTTTTTAGCTCTTCGTCCCGCTCTTTGCGTTTGGCCATAGTGAGATCCCAGTGCTCTCTGAACTTAGCTAGCTTCGTGTAGGCCCTTTCCAGCTCTTGCTTCTTAGTAGCCAATACACTGCTAACTGAGTCTACATCTAACTCCAGACGCTTCTTGGTTTCAGTCAACTCCAATAACATAGTCTTCAGATGTTTCAGAGTTTCGGCCTGTTGCTTGGAAAAATATCCTGTTTCAATCTTTTCATGACGAAGTTGGGCATTCTCCTTTTCTAAAGCCTCTTTAGCCTTTGCTAGCTCTTCTTTCTCCGCCATCAGCTGCTTGTATACCTGTACGTCTATAGTGGCAGGCTCCTCCACCGGAGAAGGATGCAATGGCTGAACCGCTGGATAAGGCATAAGGAATTTTGTAGCTCGCTCACGAATCCATTCCACATACGGGCCAGGAACTCGAGTATCCCCTCTGCTACCTGAAGGCTTCCCTCTCTTGTGCAAGTTCTTCCATGCCTTCTCAAGCTTGGTCAGCATCTCTTTCCCTATTGCCCCAGTGAGATACAGAGACTCCTGTATCTCCTCGGGCTTCGGTGCTCCCTGAGGTACATACCCAAATTGCCTGATCAATAAGGAAGGGTTGTAATTGACATACCCTTTCCTTCCTATTAACGGAACATTCGGGAATCCTTCGCATTTGAGTATGACCTCAACTCCGAATACCTCTTCGCTAACCCATACCACATTCTCAGCAGTCAACCCCATCAAGCGCTCCGGCCATCCTAGAGAATCAATAGAGGTGACAAAAGGGCCTGACTTAGGCATATGACTGGTGAACCACCTGCACAGGAGAGGTACACAGCAAGACACATTCCTTCCTCGCCACTTTTCATTTTGGTAGTGAGTTGAATGGTGGATATCTCCCAGCAAGGTAGGAACTGGGTTCTTCGCAGCCAAAATATAGAAAGCATCTGAGTCAACAAAATCAGGAATGTTCGAGAACAACACGATGCCATAAACACATACAGCAAGGATGACGTCAAAAACAACCCAGCCACCTTCCTTGGCATACTCCCGAGCCTTCTCCACCAAGACATTCAACGGAAATCCCCACACATCTCCTCTTTTGATCATCTTCCCTGACAGCTCAGACTCTCTTAAGTACAGGATGGCAGAAAGCTCAGCCAGATTAGGCTCAGCGTCCGTACGATAGAAAGGCATCTGCTCGCGGATAGGTATATCCAAGAGTGCAGAATACTCCTCCAGGGTAGGAGCCAAAACAAAGTCAGGAAATACGAAACACTTGAGCTCCGCATCATAAAACTGTAACAGGGTATAAATGCTGCTGATCTCATAGGCCGATGGCTGATAAACATAGGTCAGAATCCTCCCATATATCTTTCTAAAGTCACCAATTACCCTCTTCTTAGCAATAGTAATCAACTCTAACAACAGACTGATATCTGGAGACGGAAACTTGTAGGGTAACACTCTCTTCGTGGCTTCCATGTCTTGCTAGGAAACAAACACCAGAACTGGGAGGGAAAATATGTACCTGCAATGCACACACGTTAGCTGAATGAAAATGGTAATGCAATGATGCAATATGATAAATAACGCAATCTATGAACACAGGGGCTATGCTGTAGCCTGAAGAGGAACATCTTTGTGATCAAGAACAGAAAACCACCATAGTCACCAGAACCTCATGACACTAACTATCATCTGCTACTCAAAATATCAATCCCCTGGTAAGAAAACCGTCTGAACCTCTGTATCTGACGAGAAAACCATCTGATAATAGTATCACCCTCAGATAAGAAACCCATCTGATCTAGACAACACACCTGGAGATGAATCAAGAACACAATCTGATAACTACTGAATCATGGTTTCTGAAGGCTAGTTTTCCTGCAATAACCCAATCCCCCTCACAGGTATGATGGACCTAATCCACGGACAAAGGTACGGCATCCTATACGGTCATCAGCGTCACAGACTTTCATGAGTGACGATACGATTCCCAGAAGGAGTGGCATCATCAAGTCATGAAGAGGCCTCACTTAGCTGACTTCCAAATGATCGGTCCCCAGAGTCGACAATCCTCACGTATCGACTCCCCTCAGATCCTCAGGACCGGAAAGGAGCACCTCTGCGAGAACCTCGTCTGAGCGCAGATTTCGTAGGGAACTGTGCCTGCTCAGCAGACAGGTTCGTCTACTACTCTCCACAACTATATCTAGGTGCATACTCAAGCCCAGGTCCGGCTTCTCACTCACAGTAACCTCCCTTGCCCACAGCAATAATCACAATAATATAATGCTGGAAAATAAATGCGGAAAGGTAAAGGTACAGAAAAGTAAAGTGCAGAAAGGTAAAACACAATATGCACAACACCCAACAAATAAACACCCAAGCGCTAGGATTGACTCGCGTAGGGGATGGGAAACGGTCCCAGCATAAGGGATGGGAAAAGTCCCTAGATGCTATAAATCCCCAGCAGAGTCGCCAGCTGTCGCTACTGCGAAAATCGGCGCCGGCTTGACAGGAGAGTCGCCACCGTGCGTTATTTATCCCAACGGAGGGAAAGGAAACGCTCGAAGTAAACCTCACAAAGACGGGAAAAGGTATGGTCATCGCAACCAAAACCTGGATTCGGGAGTCGGTTACGCAAGGGGAAGGTATTAGCACCCCTCACGTCCATCGTACTCGATGGGATCCACGCTTGGTGTTTATAAGGAAAAGGGTGTGTTTATCTATCTATGCTAATGGTCAGTCTGAAAAGAAAATAAAAGGACAGGACTCGGCAGAACATATGGTGTTCTGGGCCTACGTACTCCCTCGTGCAATGGGAAAGTCAGAGTCAACGTAGTTCGACTACCTACATCTAAACGGGGGAAAGGTTGCTCGCCAGGACATCGCGTCCTGTGCCTACGTACTTCCACACAGCATGGAAGATCAGAGCAAACGTAGTTCGACTAACTACGGCTAATCTGGGGTTCTCACACAGCAGCGAGAAACTAAACTGGTTTCAAAGGCTCAGGAACCTACAACTACGATCTGGTCTCGAGTGCACTCGGGCAAGAGAAAAGGGTAACAATCAGTCGTCAGCGGGAAAGTCTCGATCGCACATCCGCGAGAGAACAATAGGTTAGTTGTTAGTGTGCTCGCTAGGATATCGCATCCTATGCCTACATATCCTCGTCTGTCACAAGGAATCAGAGCAGCTGTAGTTCGGCTAACTACGACACAAGCTACTCAAAATCTCCTACTGAAAGGAAAGGGAAAAGACACCCTAAAACTATAGCTGAAAAAAGGGGAATCTACCTACTGTTATCATGCCTGGTTGACCATCCTAATGTCTATCATAACGACTCCGCAGCGGAGAAGTCAGAGCTCCTAAGGGATCATGGCAACAGGACTAAACGGCAAACAGGAATCAACTGCAAAGTAAAGAAATACTGGAAATATGAATGCAATAACCAAACAAGCAAGGCACAAAGGCCGCAAACCACAGAGGTAAGGGAGCTCAGCTCTACCAAATACCAGCAAGCAAAGCCACTCAATAACAAACAAGCAGAAAGAGGACCACCTCAACTTCTCATGCACACAAAGCCTACTTCTAAGATGCACCTAACTCAGAAATATCTAGATGAACCCCTAAATCTAATGCAGCACAACACCACACAAGTCAAACAACATAAAGAGAAGGCAAACCAGCCTGACAAGCCCCAATCTAAAACTCAAACAAAAACCCTGAGCAATACCCCTAAACAAACCCTAATCAAACCTCTAAGCAACTATCTAAGCAGAGCTCTAATCAAAACCCTAAGCAAGAGGAATCAATCCCAGTCTCCAAGCTTCAGAACAAGCTTACCAAAGAGAGGGAGCTAAGCAGACAAACTCATAGTGCCTTCCTCAGGAAAGTACCAGGAGGTTACCACTCATGAATCATATCCTATGCGGCTCAACAACTGTGAACGGTTTACATTCCTCCTCAGGAGAAACTAAACTCACATGAAGGCTCCAGCATCATTGGATACTTAAGAAATCCTATAAGAACTAGGGGAACTAAGTGAGCAGACCCATAAGACCTTCCTCAGGAAAGTACTAGGGGGCTTCCACTTAGGAATCGTATCCTATGTGGCTCAACAACTGTGATCAGTTTACGTTCCTCCTCAGGAGAAACTAAACTCACATGAAGGCTCCAACATCATTGGATACTTAAGAAATCCTAGATGAACTAGAGGAACTAAGTGAGCAGACCCATAGGACCTTCCTCAGGAAAGTACTAGGAGGCTTCCACTTAGGAATCGTATCCTACGTGGCTCAACAACTGTGATCAGTTTACATTCCTCCTCAGGAGAAATTAAACTCACATGAAGGCTCCAACATCATTGGATACTTAAGAAATAGGTGAGAAGAAAGAATGAAAGTCATTCATAGTGCCTTCCTCAGGAAAGTACCATAAACTCCCTTCAAACTTCATGATCTCAACCTCGCAAACAGAGAACAAGCTCCTAGACTAGGCCTCAATCCAATGCATCCTTGCAAGCTCCGACAGGACTTCATCCAGCCTCCATCTTCAAGAAGAAACCACAGCCCCTCAAACCACAAGCAACTATCTCTGAAGTTCAACCACAGTTGAACTTCAAAGTCAGAAGCCATCAAGACTTCTCCTATCCTCAAGCTCAGACAAAAAATAACAGAACACCCTACAAAAATCTGTCAAAAATCTAAGGGAAACCTACATGGCTCTATGATCCCAAGATCAAATCTCAAAGCCTAAGTCAACTTCTAAGGCTACTACACAATCCCTAACATATGAATGGTCAAGGGTTACCAGCAAGTTGTGAGGTCTCTATTCTCTAACCCTAAAACAATATCAATCAACCTCTAAAAATCTATGAAAAAATCTATGGGGAACATGCATTAGTCTAGTGCAACATACTAAAAAATCAGAGCAAAATTCATTACCAGATGAAAGAACTAAAATCAACAAGGCAGACGTGCCACAAACCAATTATTCAATATCAATAACAATGCAAAAAAAATGCAATTAAAATGAAAATGCATGATTAAGCTAATGTTTTTGTACTGTAAAATTCTACATTGAATTACGAGTCTATAGAAAAAATAATGGAATTATTTGATCGAATCTACTATTTTTTATGAATTTTCTAATAACATGCATGAACTAAAAGATCTTAAAAAAAGTCATTTAAATGGAAAATATGCTAAAAATAGCAAACAAAAATAAAATGGCATTTTTATTTTTATTTAATTTTCTAGACATTCATATGAGGTGGTAGAAAAAACAAGAAATCAAAAATCAATTTTTTTCTTTTTATTATGAATTTTACAAGATGCAAGAAAATATTAAAAGAAATTAAAATTCAAACTTGGAATAAAATGGGAGGGGGTTCAAACAGCACCTGCCCAAGTTCTAATCCTAAGTGGGCCAGAGAGGGGTGGTGCGCCTAGCAACAGGCGCATGCCCAAGGGAATCAGAAATCAACTAAAAAATAAAAGAAAAAAAAAACGCATGGGGGTGCAGAACGAGTAATTCCTAGTTGGTTTTAATTGGGCTTACGCACAAGGGGGGTGCGTTTAGCATTAAGGGCCTAAGCCCAATCCAATCTCTCATTAATCTCACATGCAGGGGGGGTTTAACGAGTAAACTAGGTGGTCTCAGCAAACAAATTTTTGGGCCCAAAGGCTATCCAAACCCTAGCCCACATCAACAAACAACAAAAGCTCTCTCAATCCCCACTTCCCTGATCACTGTTCATCGTGCTAACCCTAGCCGTCGTCTTCCCCAGCTCTCTCTGAACTCTCTCAAGCATTTCAATCAAACTCTGAGACTTCTCAAACAAACACCTCACTCTCTCAAGAATCCAAACCCAAACCTAAACTACACCTCACCAAACCTCCGTTCAAGATCTAAACCTAACCTAAACTCCAATCTGGAACCAGACGAATCCATACATTCAACAATCCAAAACGGGATGCGAGCAAGAATCCAAGGACAACGTACCTGGAGGTGGAACACGAGTTGTATTGAAAAGAACTCAAGATCTAGAGTCTCGCTGATGAATGCTCTGAGGATCCTTGAAGGTGTTGATGGCGACGAACGGAGTTTGTAACGATCTTGAAGGACCGGTTGTTTTGTGATGAAGGCGTTTCTTTGTGTTCTGGAAATTTCCTGGTGAATCTGATTGCTTGGTGAAGAACCTTGTTCTGGTTTATGAAGATTCTGGGGAATCCCACGAAGAACAGGTGAAGTTCTTGATGATCGATGATGATAAATGAAGATGTTCTGGGGAGAGATTGAAGAACAATGAAGATCTAGATGAAGATTCAAGTGGATCTTGGTGAATCTGGGGACTTGATGGGGATTCGTATGAACCTGGATGATGATGACGAACGAGGAACGCCAAGAAAAACACGATCAAGCTGGAAAACCTTGATCAAACCTGGAGGTTTCTGGAAAAATGATGGAGGTTTGATGATTTTCTGGGAAATTCCTTGATGTTTCCGGCGACGTGGTTGAGTCCTCCGGCGAAGAATGGATGAAGAGGGACGGGGAAGATCGGAGAAGAAAGGAGACGGCAGGTGGATTCTGGGTAGAAAACTAGCTCCGGCGAGCTGTTGCGGTGGCCGGAGGGCGTTAGGGTGGCCGACGGTGAGGCGGTCACCGGACTTGCATGGCCGGCGGTAGCTTCCCGGTGAGGATCAGGTGGCGCCAAGTGGCGAGGGTGAGTGAAAGGTGGAGGACATGCAGGTGTTACACGTGGCCTGGGGTGGAGAGAGAGGGAGAGATAGTGGGTCTGAGTGGGAGACGTGGCAGGAGCTGGTGAATTGGAGAAGTGAGGTGGGTGGGTCCTGGTTTGCACGCGTGGATCAACTTTTATGCTGACAAGTGGCAGTGCCACTTTCTGGACAAAAATGGATCACACAAAAAACTGATAATGGGCCTCCAGAACCCCAATTGGGCCCACGAACGAAAACTGCTTGGACCAAAAACATGAATTAAGAACAATGAATTACCTAATTAACTAAACACAGACTTAATCCTAATTAGCTATTTAAAATCTGACTAACTCTAATTAATGAAAATGATTAACCACAATTAAATCTAAATGAAGATTAAACTATCCTAATTGATTCAAACAAATTCAATTGAAATCTAAACAAAAGATTAACTCCTAATTAACCTAATTAAACCCTAATTAAATCTAAAAATGATTAAAAATCTAATTACCTCTATTAAAATTCTATTTAACTTCTATTCTATAAAATTCTATTCCATTTATTTAAAACTATTAAATCCTATTATTGATAAAAGAAAAAACTATACTCTTTCTATATTATCCTAAAAACAATTAAAAGCTACTTAAAATCCCTTATATTCTAAAAATGATTAAAAACTATTAAACCCATTTAAAAAAATTCTATAAAATTCTAAAAAAAGATTTAAAGCTATTAAAAATATAAAAAACTCTATTTAAATTCTAGAAAAATCTATAAAGCCTATAAAAATCCTCAAAAGGCTATTAAACCCTAAACGAATGCAGACAAATGCAAATGACCAATATAAAAGATAGCTCGAGACCAGATCAAATCGAACAGTAAACCCCCGGTATCAGAAATATCCCGAAAACCACCATGCAAGCTGAAAATCACTAAGGAGCGCACAATTTCCCGAAAATAAAACCCTGATGATCTGGACTGGATCTGCCATAGCTAGTAAATGAAACCCAAGCTGTAACCCTGATATCCTCTGTCTATGCACAAATGTCATGCGTCTGATTTACGAATATGAATTTAAACCACGAGTCAGATAGGAGAATCGGTTGGTCAAATTTTAGGGTGCAACAGGGGCTTGAGTGATTTGATGAATCCTGATGCATTTGTGGAATACATATGAATCTGTCTTGATGTACACACCAGCCAAAATAACCACGCAGGCATGCTTTAAATATGCATTGAAACATGTGGAAATGATGAAATTAGATTTTTAGGGCTCTATGCAAATGAACATTCCAACTGTTATGGCATTGCTCCTGACAGCACTAATAAAAGAACCACCAACACAAGTCCTAGACTGTTACAGCCTGATGATGTTGTGGACTTAAATCATACAGTTTCAAAATTGTCCCCAATATGCACATATTCATCCAGGATATAAAACATAGCAGTGTAATGTAACAACTCTCACCATGAACATCTTAAAACTAAAACCTAACTAAAACACAATCCAAACAATTTCTTTCTTTTTTAACTTAAGGAAATGAGGAAATGAGTAACAGCATACAGAATGGTATGGTATCTAGCATTAAAGCAAGCTGAACACATCAAGTAGGTACTAACAAATATGCCTACATAGGAGGGGCACTTCATAACAACCTGTGAAGCACAATAGTCTATGATGTACTTATGACAACAAGCAGTAAAGATACATTTAGGCAGGGGAACATCTTAACAGCCTAATGATGTTCAAGTTTTAGCAGATCCCATCTGTTAGGGGCATTGTGTTATAGCAATGAATTAACTACAACTCAAACATGGTGTAGCAGCAAAAGAGTCAACTAATCAAACCTGAACTAAAGGATTAAACCCTTCTTTGTCTTAAACCAACCTTTATCAAAATAATAAGGCATATGGTAAACTTGTTTTGACAGTAAACTAACACAAAGAAGTCTAGCAATGACAAACTTCAATACTCATGAAGCCACACATAACAATCTCATAATTTTACATACAAAATATCATGAAAGTTAACAAGTGTTTATGACTTCCAAAATGCATCAAGATGCTCAAAATGCCAAAATCAAAAGAAATGCTACAAACGCCAAAGGAGACAGATCACATACCTCTTGATAGTCCTTTTGAGCAACTTAAAGTAGTTGAGAAACCCAGAGATCTTTCACTTCACTTTCTTGCCTTTGAGCTTTCTTAAATTTTAAGTAACAATGCTCTTATGGTGCCAAATGAAGAAATGTGAAATTCTAATGATTGGTGAGTGTTTAGACAGTTGAGATATGATAATGTTGGGGTGTATGAGTAATCAAAACCTCAAGAAAATGTTTAAAACAAGATTTGGTGGTTTTTGGTAGCTTTGGTCAAAGTATGGTGGAATGAGAGTTGACTTTTTGATTTTTTGAGGTTCTTGATGTTTTAGTGAGTCATACACCTTCTATATGTCATTTAGAAGATGTGTGGATGGTTGTGAGAGTGTTGGTAATGCTAGAAATGAAAATGGCATGAAAGTTGTAAAATGCCCATTTTTGGTGTTTTTGAGCTTTTCTTCACTTACAAGCAAGAAGAGAATGAGAAGGAGAGCTGTAATATGTTGATGTTATGAGCAGCTCTGGTGTCCTTTGCAAGTGAGGGTGAGGGCTCTATTTATTGGAGAAAGAAGGGTGAGGGCAGCTTGGTAACTTTCATTTTTGGAGGGAGTTTCATGAAGTTTTCTTCCAAATCTTACCAAGATCTTCTTCCATCAGCTCCATGGCTCAAGGAAGATCAGAAAACTCAAGTGAATATTGACATGAAATGACTGAGATAAGCCTAGAGCACATAACAAGTCAGCTACCACAGTTGGAAGTGAAAAAGTTTCTCTCTCATCCTTCCATACTTGAATATTTTAATCCAAAACTTGCAACTTGCATTTGTCTCTCCTAAACCCCTCTTTTTCTGTCATTTCCTTCCTCTACACATCTGAATATCATAATGTATCATGATACAAGGGTGGAGAGTGGTTGGAGATGAGAAATTCTGATTTTGAGAAGTTGGACCAAGTGGATTTCAAGTGTGACAGGCCCAAATTCAAGGCATCATAACTTCCTGCTCACAAATCCTTTTGAGGAGTTATTGCACTTTTTAGAAAGCCCTTGTGTAGCTCTAAAACTTTCATGTTTTGGGAATTTCCAAATTCTTGATGGAACTAGGTTGAAAAACCCCTTAAAGTTAGCAAAAAACAAGTTTTGATGCAGCCAGATTTTGAAAAATCCACTGTTTTGTACTAAAAAACGATTTTGATGATAGCTCCAATTCCATGCATTTTCTGAGAGTGGACTAGTATAGGACTTTTGTAGGACTTGTTAAGAGCTTTCCGACGAGCTTTGAACCACCTCATTCGGGTGCACGGTTAGGGAGTTAGAGTTTAGCCCCTTTCGAAACCCTAATTTCCCGATTTTACGATTACTCTCACGTCTTTAATCCGATGATCATGAAAATTGATATGTAGGTCCCCCATGACATAAGGAACAACTTTTCTTCACCACTTGAAGTCCAATTCCTAAAACTTGAGGGGGTTGACTTTTCGGTCAACCGTACGATCGATCGGCGATTACCGAACTGTCTATTCATGTTTCGGAGCTTCCAAGACTTTGAAAATCTTTGAGGGGACTTCACTAAGCCATATGCACTTTTTAAACCATACTTTTATCTTTGAATTATTTCCCGAATCTAAAGTCAAACTACAGTTGACTTTTTCAACCCGCAAAACCCTAATTGGGTGCCTTGAACTGCACTGCACCCCATCTGTGGGTGATTACTTCAAATTGAACTCACACATGGCCCAATATGGTACTCTTGATATTATTTCATGAATGATTCATCCCAAAGCATTGGTTGCCCAATCCTTGAACCTTCGATTTTATCAGTGCGGAGCCCCGTTTCATCTGTGTCTTGACAAAATACACTTCGAAACTTGTTAAGGTTAGATAAATAAATGCATATGATATGAAGAGGATATAAGGGGTCAAAATTTGGGGTGCAACAGATGCCCCTATTTAAATATATTCACTAGATGGTAATGAGAGATGGCAATCCTCATGAAATCGTGTGAAAGGTATTTAAATATAGCAAACCAGAAATTTTGTCCCTTAGATCTGATGGTATGAAAAAGGACAAATGCGAACATGCCAAGAATCTAAATGATGTTATATGATGTTTGAATGCCAGACAGATGCAAACACACGAACAAATATGAAAGAACGGCAAAACAACGAGTAACCACTCACGGGAACCCAACACACTGAGGAAAGATTCAAGACCAAGCAGGCGAGGTAGTTCGAACATGACTGCGGATGCTTGTTCAAGGAAATCTTTCACGCATGGGACACAAATTTCGCCCGAGAAGACACACCTTCATTGGGGAGAGGAGATACGAACCTCACTGGGAATAACCAGATGAGGAAGCCCACCGGGGAAGATAACAAATCTCCACTGGGGAAATGAAGGAAAAGAAAAGCAAACCTCACTGGGGAAGAAACCCATTGGGGGAAAACTTGCTGAGGAACAAAATCCACTGGGGAAGCGAAGCTTCACCGGGGAAAAGATGGAACAAAGACACGAATCTCACTGGGGATAACCAGATGAGAAAATTTCCTATAACGAAGAGTTCAAACGGGATCTTCAGGAAAAGGTTAGAAACAAGACTGGGTGTACCGGGGAGGTTAGTATCCACTAATTCTCCGAAACACGACTGGAGAATCAAAAGTTTCAATTGGGGAGACTGGTGACGACTAGAACAACAAAAAGTTTCAAACGGTGCTAGTTTCCACTAGACTTACTGGGGAAATGGTGGCGGCCGATCCAGAGTTTGGTTTCCAAAAAGTGCTAAATACCGTTAGACTTCCTGGGGATATGGTGACAACCAAGTCGAAGTCCAATTTCAATTGAGAATTTCCAAATGATATTGATAAAACACATGACTTCTGCTGGGGAAGTTGGTAACGATCAACTAATAACGATTAGTTTTCACGCAATGCCAGTAACCACTGGACTTAGAGGAGACTGGTGATGACCAAATCGGGATATACCAATAACAACTAATTCTGGATAACGCTAGTAACCACTAGACTTCAATGGAGAAATTGGTAACGACCGAGTCCCAGGAGACCAATGACCATTGGATTTTCACAGAGTTTGGTAACGACCAGACCAAAGTGGTGATAACAATCTGATTTAAACGATGCCAATAATCATTGGACTTATGGTAACTAGTGACGACCAAATCCAGGGGTATACCAATAACAACTGGTACTGGATACTGCTAGCGAAAAACTAAATTTTCCAAGCAATGCTAGTGACCACTAGACTTAAAAAGATTGGTAATAACCGAATCAAGAGGTATCAATAACAATTGGATCTGAAGGTAATACTAGTGACCACTAGATTCAAACAGACTGGTAATAACCAAATCAAACAAGTACCAATAATTATTGGATTCCAGGCGATGCCAATAATTATTGGACTTTTTAGGGAATTTTGGTAACGACCAGCTCAAGTACCAATGATCATTGGTTTTAGAAGGCAATACTAGTAACCACTAGATTTTTAGCAAAGGTTGGTGAAAAATTGAATCAAAAGGACTCCAATGACGATTGGTTGGCTTTATAACAGAATCAGTGACGACTGGGTTTGGAAAATCGTTGGTGACGACCAAACTACTGTACCAAACGTAGTTAGTTCTGAATACATGCTAGTGACCACTAGTTTTTCAAAGTTTGTTAGTGATAACCAAATCGAAGGTGAAAATTGGTAATAACCCCCTGTTTGTATAAATTAAACATTGCTAGTCACCACTAACTTCCCAGGGCAAAATAAGGAAACCCCAAGATGTCGACTCTAAAACGAGCTTGTAACAACAAAACAAAGATAAAGGTAATGACCAAAGGATCTCGACAGGGGGAATGCAAACAAATGCGTATGCTGTATGATGTTGTATGCAAGACACAGAATGACCCGTAGGGACAAAGGAAAATCCAATAAAGAGGGAACTCATCACGCTGAGTTTCAAAATGCCTCAAGTCAGGCGACACTTCCTTCTTTGGTGCAGATAACGATCTTTTCTCAGTAATGTCCCCGTAATCTTTGCAAGGAAGAAGTCTTAGCTTAATAGCTAGAACTGCTATCGGACGTATTTATCTCGGTTAAAGGTAACAGCGATTTCCACAACTTCAAGAACTGTGTAATATCATCATATTACCTTTAGAACTTTTCAATCATTTTGTCAAATTGTGCTTTCTCCTTCTTTCTTTTTAAAACAAGACTTAGGTTTTTCAAAACACTTTGCTTTCATAAAAATTCTTATTAACAAATAAGTGAAATTGCATAACAAAAATAGCAGATCATAACAATGATTTGGCCAAAAAAGAACTGATTTTATTGATAGACAAGAACTTTACAAAAGGCAAAGCCTTGGGGATTTTAAAAGTTTTGAAAAATGGCAACAGAAAAGATTACAGAATCCCATAATAATTTGGTCCTTCCGACTGCCAATTCACTTGCTTTGCTGCTTCTGACGAGAACAACAAGCTTTGACCTTTGTTCTAATACTCTGCACAGGAGTCTGCCCCAGCGTCCGTCATCTTTCAAACATTGGGTTTTTCTTGTCGAGGCATTGAAATCCTCTTTTTATGTATTCCGTTTTTCAGGCGTAGTATTTTCTTACTGCGTCCGAGTTGATGGGATACTTGAGTGATTCGCCATCCATGGTTTCGAGAATCAGAGATCCTCCGGAGAAAACAGTCTTCACAACGAAAGGGCCGTCGTAGTTGGGCATCCACTTGCCACGCATGTCTTTTTGTGTAGGTAGGATTTTTCTAAGCACCAGCTCTCCTTCCCTATACTCTTTGGGATGAACCTTCTTATTGAATGCCCGGGCCATCCTTTGTTGATAGATTTGACTGTGACACATGGCCTTCATTCTTTTCTCGTCGATGAGATTCAACGAATCAAATCTTTCTTTTATCCACTCGTCTTCATCCAACTCTGCTTCCGTCAAGATCTTCAAGGAAGGTATTTTGACTTCAATAGGTAGCACCGCGTCCATCCCGTACACTAAGGAAAAGGGAGTTGCCCCTGTCAAAGTGCGTACTGATGTTCGGTAGCCGTGCAAAGCAAATGGTAACATCTCATGCCAATCTTTGTAAGTTACAACCATTTTTTGTATTATCTTTTTGATGTTTTTGTTTGCAGCCTCAACTGCGCCATTCATCTTAGGTCTGTAAGGGGACGAGTTATGATGTTTGATCTTAAAATCGTCACAAAGTTCCTTCATTGTTTTGTTGTTCAGATTCGACCCGTTGTCAGTGATGATCTAGTTAGGGATACCATATCGGCAGACAATCTCCTTTTTAATGAAGCGTGCGACCACTTGTTTTGTCACATTTGCATATGACGCTGCTTCCACCCATTTGGTGAAATAATCAATTGCGACAAGGATGAAGCGATGGCCATTAGAAGCTTTCGGCTCTATTGCCCCGATCATATCTATGCCCCACATTGCAAAAGGCCAAGGTGACGTCATCACATTGAGAGGATGTGGAGGGACATGCACTTTATCAGCATAAACTTGACATTTATGACACTTTCGAGCGAAGAGTATGCAATCCGTCTCCAAAGTTAACCAGAAGTAACCCGCTCTTAATATTTTCTTAGCCATGGTGTGGCCATTTTCATGGGTGCCGAAAGTCCCTTCGTGTACTTCGGCCATTATGAGATTCGCCTCATTTTCATCGACGCATCGGAGTAAGACCATATCATGGTTTCTTTTGTACAAGATGCCATTGCTGATGAAGAATTTAGATGACAACCTCCGTATCGCTCTTTTGTCAATTGTGGACGCGTCAGCGGGATACTCTTGGTTTTGAAGGAAATTCTTGATATCATGAAACCATGGCTTCTCCCCAAATTCTTCGTCTATTGCCATGACGTATGCGGGTATTGTCCTTCTTTCGATGAGAATCAGAGGTGCCTCGTTGACAAACTGGACTTTCCACATGGATGCCATCATGGCCAATGCATCGGCAATGTGATTTTCCGCCCTTGGTACGTGCTTGAAGGTAATTTCATCAAAATACTCAGCCATCTCTAGGATGTGGGTCTTATAAGGAATAAATTTTTCATCCCTGGTTTCCCATTCCTCTTTGAGTTGGTATATCACCAAAGCAGAATCACCAATTACTTCCAAGATTTTGATACGGAGATCAATGGCAGCCTCCAATCCTAGGATGCAGGCTTCCTACTCCGCTATGTTGTTTGTACAGGAGAAACAAAGTCGGGCTGTGACCGCAGTGTACCCTCCAGTTGGATTTTTTAAAACAGCTCCGATGCCATGTCCATTTTTGTTTGACGCTCCGTCGAACATCATCTCCCAACAGGACCCCGGCTCGGGACCTTCCTCTGGACCAGGCTCTGGTTTCGTGCGCTGAATATACATCACATCCTCATCAGGAAAATCAAACTTGAGCGGCTGATAATCCTCCATAGGATGCTCTGCAAGGTGTTCTGACAAGATGCTCCCTTTGATGGATTTTTGAGCAACATACTGGATATCATACTCTGATAGGAGCATATGCCATCGGGCTAATCTTCCTGTCTGAGCTGGCTTCTCAAAGATGTATTTGATGGGGTCCATCTTAGAAATCAGCATTGTAGTGTGGCAAATCATGTACTGCCTCAGACGTTTAGCAGCCCATGCCAACGCACAACAAGCTTTTTCCAGGGGAGAGTAACGACTCTCGCAATCAGTGAACTTCTTGCTTAGATAATAGATTGCATGTTCTTTCTTCCCTGACTCATCAGTCTGGCCCAAGACACAGCCCATCGAACTTTCTAACACGGTCATATACATGAACAAAGGCCTTCCAGGTACCGGAGGAATCAGCACTGGAGGTTCTTGCAAATACTACTTGATTTTATCGAACGCCGCCTGGCAGTTTTCATTCCATACCACCGTTTGATCCTTTCGTAACAACTTGAAGATCGGTGTGCAGGTAGGAGTCAGATTGGAGATGAACCTGGAGATGTAATTCAAACGTCCAAGGAAGCCTCTAACTTGTTTCTCAGTTTTAGGAGCAGGCATCTCCTGGATTGCTTTAACCTTGTCAGGGTCTACCTCAATTCCTCGCTGACTAACGATGAAACCAAGTAGCTTGCCTGAGCGAACTCCGAAGGTGCATTTGGCTGGATTTAGTCTCAATTGATACTTTCGGAGTCTTTCAAATAGCTTCAGTAGATGATCCAGGTGGTCTTCTTCACTTTGGGATTTTGCAATCATATCATCCACGTACACCTCGATTTCTTTGTGCATCATATCATGAAATAGTGTGACCATAGCTCTCTGATACGTTGCCCCTGCGTTCTTCAAACCAAAAGGCATTACCTTATAACAATAGGTGCCCCATGGTGTGATGAAAGTTGTTTTCTCCATGTCTTCTGGATCCATTTTTATCTAGTTATAACCCAAAAATCCATCCATGAATGAGAACACTGCAAAGCTTGCCGTGTTATCCACCAAAGTGTCAATATGTGGTAACGGGAAATCATCCTTCGGACTTGCTTTATTTAGATCCCTATAGTCGACACACATCCTGACCTTGCCATCCTTCTTCGGTACTGGTACAATGTTGGCCACCCATTCTGGATACTTGGATACTGCTAGAAAGCCAGCATCTATTTGCTTTTTGACCTCATCTCGGATTTTAAGTGCCATGTCTGGTCTCGACCTGCGAAGCTTTTGTTTGATCGGCGGACATTCTGGTTTCAGGGGGAGTTTGTGCATGACAATGTCAGTATCCAACCCTGGCATATCTTGGTAGGACCAAGCAAATATGTCAACAAAATCTCTGAGGATTGTTATCAACTTGTCTTTGATTTCTGGCCTTAATGATGCCCCAATCTTGACTTCTCTTTTGTCCTCTTCTGACCCCAAGTTGATGACTTCCGTCTGCTCTTTATGGGGCTGGATATAATCATCTTCGTACTCAGCTATTCTCTTTAACTCTTCTGGGACCTCTAACTCTTCTTCGTTCTCTTCTTCAGCTTGAAAGACAAATGAACCGCTAGTAAAAGGAACCGAATGATCATAGGATTTTGTGGTTGATGGGGGTATTCTGCATGTTTTATTTAGGAACAATCAGGCACTCACACACAGACATGCAGATGAAGGGTGGTTTTTATTATTATTTTTTCCAAAAGAGATTGCCATTTTTTCCAGAAAAGAGTGAAAGTGATGCGCAAACAAATAACAAGAGTTTTAACAAAAACACTTTTCATTAATGATTTTCAATTTTTGCAAAGTGGCCCAATACAAAATAATTCGCAGGTCTTGGGCAAGACCAGGAAATTTTTTAAAGAAAAACACGAAGCTAACAGGCAGAATGAATTACTCTAAAGGTAAAAAGATGGGAACTTCCACAGCCTCCCAATTGCGCAATGCTCCTCCTCCTCTAGTTATCAGATGGTCTAGATTATCGTCCTCATCTTCTGCAATAATGGCATTGAATTGCACACCGCCGCTGATGAATATCTCTTTTAAGGACTTCTTCCTCATGGTGCTTTCTTCTGGCTCGCCTCCCGGAGTAGGTTTGTAACCCAACCCTTGTCGATCATTCTTGGCCCGAGCATTGACTTCGATGACCTCTCCCCAACCCAGTGGGATTCCGGCTTTCAGTGCTGCCTTAATACTTTGAGCAGAGGTAAATAATGGCCTTTGGGTTATGTCTGATTCATCTACTAGAACAGCGTGAGCTATTTCTAGTGCTTGGAAAGCTATCTCGAGAGAGTCTTCATCAGCCTCAATATACCGGAAATATGACAAGTTGCTTACCATCAAGTCCTCTTCTCCATGGACAATGACTAGCTGGTCATTTACAACAAACTTCATTTTTTGGTGGAGCGTGGAAGTGACAGCGCCAGCTGTATGAATCCAGGGTCTTCCCAATAAGCAGCTGTAAACCGGATTTATGTCCATCACCTGGAAGGTGATTTCAAAGATTTGTGGTCCAATTAGAATAGGGAGATCAACTTCTCCTATCACGGTTCTCCTGGATCCGTCGAATGCCTTGACTATAAGAGAGGTTGGTCTCATGGTAGCGCCTTGATATGCCAGCTTGGCCAAAGTTCTTTTAGGCATTACATTGAGTGCTGACCCAGTATCAACAAGAACTCGGGACATTGTATCCTCTTCACACTTGACTGATACATGCAAAGCACGATTGTGCTTACGCTTCTCAGCCGTTAGGTCATTATCATCAAAGCTCAAAGTGTTGCAAGCAGTGATATTTGCTACAACGGAGTGAAACTGCCCCACTATAATATCTTTAGTGACGTGGGCCTGTGTCAGGATTTTGAGTAATGCCTGGCGATGTGCTGGGGAACTTAAAAGCAAAGCCATGACCGAGATCTTGGAGGGTGTCTGATTCAATTGGTCCACCACCCTATAATCGCTTCGTCGAATGATTCTCAATAATTCTTCTTCATCGTTCTTGAGACTTTCTTTTCCTTTAACTAAAGGTTCTTTGGCGGTGGTTGTCTCCGGAACAGGCTTCTGAGGAACAGGCGTCTTTTGAACGGAAACTGCTGGTGGAGGAGCCTCGTTGTATGTTCGAGGTTGATAGACACGACCACTCCGGGTCATTTTGCTTCCACCGGCAATGTTGGCCACGCTTACCGGTTTCTTTTCTTTGAAAATCCCTTCACACCATGAATAGTCTTGTTTTGGTGTCACGGCTCTTGGGCGAGGCTGGAATCCTCCCCTTGGCTCAAACCTAGTCTGTCCCCTCCCGAATTTCGGGGGTGCGTCATCACGAAATACTGGCCGAATATTCTTGTAGTTTTTGTTACCGTTATCATTTTTTAGCACAGCTCCTTTGTTGGATTCTCCTGGTATGTTAAACACAGGCTCGATGACTGCCACATCTTCTTCCTTTTTCTGGTGGGCAATTTCTATCATTCCCTGTTCAATCATAGCTCGAATATCCTTTTTCACAGTGTCACAACCCTCAGGATTCAGCATACATTCTTTGCAATCTTCGTGAGATGTCTTGAGTAACCACGCCTGAGCGAGGCGTTTGTGCAGGTCTGCTAATGGCACTTTGATCTCACTAACAGTAGTAACTTTCTTGTCTTCTGACCCCTCCCCTTCTTCAGTAATGGCATTGACTCCACCATGATTGGGAAGAGGGTTGCTCTTAACATTGGGCGGATTATCTTCGAAGGATAGAATTCCCTTTTCAATAAGTTCACGAACTAGGTGCTGAAGGGCGAAGCAACCTTCGAGATTGTGGCCTGGAGCATTCTCATGAAATGGGCAGCGAGCATTCGCATCATAATAGAACGGGAGTGGATTAGGCGGAGCACCCAATTTTCTTGTTTTAACCAACCCTCTTTCTACTAGCATGGGAAACAGGTCGGTGTAACTCATTGGAATAGGATGTATCTTTGGCCTATTTGCTGGATAATTTGCCCTCGGGGCCCTGTTCTGAGGTTGTTGACCCTGCGGCTGCTGGTATTGTTGTTGATTATTGGTGCGATACTGTTGCTGACTGCCAGGCTGATATTGGTGTTGATTGTTGAATGCCCCAGGTTGGGGACCCTGCTGTGAAGAAGGCTGAAAAACCGGGGTCACTGCCGCTATATATGATGGTTGGTACTGTTGGTGGAGGCTTCGAGAGCTTTGTACTTTCTTTCCATATGTGATTGCGCTCACCTCTCCCTCTTTCTTTTTGTGGAACGTGCTGACTGGCTTCTTGGCCGTGTTGGCGCTTGAGGTAGCATTTGGAGTAGTCACTTTTCCGCTCTTCAAGCCTGCTTCCACCTTGACCCCTACTGCCACAATATCAGAGAAATTTGTTGTAACGCTGCTGATCAATCGTTCGTAAAATTCGGGTCGAACTGTATCCACAAACCAATCTGCCAACTCCTTCTCAGTAAGAGGAGGCTCTACTTGTGTTGCAGTTCCGCGCCACCTTTGCGCATACTCTTTGAAGGTTTCGGTATTTTTCTGCGTCATGTTGAGAAGCTGACGGCGGTCGGGAGCTAGGTCCATGTTGTACTTGTACTGTTGAATAAAAGCATCTGAGAGGTCTTGGAAACTGTGAATCTTAGCTTGATCTAAACCGAGATACCACTTGGCCGAAGCCCCTTTTAGACTATCTTGGAAACAGTGTACTAACAGTTTATCATTTTCAATATGCGGAGCCATCCGCCTACAGTACATGATTAAGTGCTCTTTAGGACAAGCGGTCCCTTCATATTTGTCGAAGATCGGTATTTTAAATTTCTGAGGGAACACTAATCCAGATACCAGACATAGATCCTTGGCATCAGATCCAAAGACATGATTTCCTTCAATGGCCCTCATCCTTTTGGCCATGATGTCCATCTCTACCCTTAACTTTTCGTGTTTTTCGTCCTCAGCTTCGGATCCATCGGGTATATCAAAGATTGGCTGTTGATTGGCGAAGACTGGTCGTACTGTGGTAGGTCCACCTGCTGGAGTAAAAATGGGGTTTCTGATTGTTGAGTCGAACAACGGATTGAGACCTGAAGACTGCATGCCGTTGAAAGGTGGCACAAAATCCCGGGACATGCCATAGGGAAACTCCGCTGAAGTAACAGGGGCCATTGTGACACTGGCTGCTGCTGTGGCAATTTCGGAGATCACGGTAGGTTGTGTATCCATTTTTGCTTTGATCACGTTGAGGGCTTCCAAGATCTGGTTGACGTCTCCTTTGATCCCTTCAATGTCATTATCCATTCGGTCGAACCTTTGATCGTTATCTGCCATCTTCTTTTGAGCTTGGGACCGTGTGTTGTATCTTTGGGTACTCAGCGTGACTCCTTATCTCCTTTTTCTGGACAAGAACAAGAGATGAGCTGCGGAACCCCAAATGCAAGATTGATGTAGGATGACATGCAAATGCGGATGCATAACCCATTCAAGGAAACTGAAAATTTTCATTTACGAACAAAAAGTTAGACCAACATGTAACGACATGCTTTAAAAAGCGTTTTTCATTTGATAACTGGAAATCTATTACAATAGAGTGGTCTTTGCTAAAAAGCAAGACTTTTCTTACAATGAAAGTAAATGCAACAAACAGGATTTCAATCCTTTTTTAGGGAAAGCAGGGAATTGGTGAAACAAAAACCAATCTAACAAGACGACCCTTCTCCTTCTTGGACCCTGACATGAACTTGATCCTGGCGGATAATCTCCCACAGGTCTTCGTTTTCCCTTTGCGCTTTAACCAAAGCGTATTTCAGTTCTTCCCTAGTCGCGGGGACCTCAGGTTCCATAGTTATCTCATAGTCGTGAGTGTAGAACATGATTAAGGCAATTTCCTTTGACCATAGCAGGTACCCCCTGGTGGTTAAGCAACTTGCATTCTCCATTGGAGTTGGGCCCATGAGGTGTGGATCTCTTTGAGCGTATTGGGCATTAGCTTCTAGTTCTTGGTTGCGACCTGTCTCACAGAAGCGGGGCCTCAACAGTTCTGGTTCAGGCTCTGGCCCGGTAGGATACCCGTGTTGACGCCTAGCAAGGATAGGATTATAAGTGATCACCCCTTCTATCCCTATGAGAGGCACATTGGGGAAATCTCCGTAACTGGAAATCATGATTTGGTCGCCGATGCTAGTGTCGTACCAGGTGATATCATGGTGTCTGAGAGTGACAAGTTTAGAAACCCAAGCACTTTTGGTAGGAAGCCTCCAAAGGATATGGGTCCTTGGCAGATGAGAAGTAAACCATCGGTCGAGTAGTGCAAGACAGCATGAGAATCGCCCACAATCATACAAGGCAAAACGGTGGATGACCACATAAGTATCAGCCAGTATTGTGTTGACTGGATTTTTGAGGATGAAGAGACGTATTGCTTCTTCGCTGATGAAGTCGTAACTGCTTGGGAACAAATACAGTCCATATATTAGTAGTGCCAAAATCGCCTCAAAAATGCCCAGGTTTCGACTTTCATAGTGATACTCGGCCATTTCCATTAGAGGCCCGGCATCCATTCCATACCACCCTCCTTTCGCCCTCATTGGTGGTAAGTCTTCCAGCTTGATATGCAGGGCTTTAGCTAAGTCCTTCTTCTTTGGCTTTCCATAAGGGAGTGTAAAAGTCCATGGGATCTTCAAGTAAGCATTATATTCTTCGAGGGTCGGGAGTAACTGAAAATCTGGAAACACAAAGCAGTGGTAAGTTGTATGATAGAACTCCACCAAGGCTTGCAACATGGGCTCATTGATCGGAGCGCTTATTAATGGCACTAAATCCCCATATTTGGCTATGAAAGCAGCAGGATTTCGGACAAGTCTGGTTAACATTCTTAGACGGCCCAATCTCAGATCCGGGACTCGAAGCATGTCTCTTCTTACCATGTTGTTGCCTGCAAAGAAAAAGTTGAATTTCCTTGAATGGTTAGAAGAAGTGTGAATGCAAATGCACATGATTGTCATGGAACTCAGATATTTTCGAACATCAAAAATCGTCATTTCATTAATAAACAAAACGGATTACAAAACATCATTTCCTCTTACAAGAGTTTTAACTAAACAACTTGGTGCAACCCATCAAGGTTCTCCTAGCAGCCTGAGGTTGAGCTTCTCGATCTTTCTTTCCAGCTGAGTCTTCTCAATGATGAGTCTGTCCACAATTATCTTCCATGGATTAGACTGAGGCTCATAAGGTTCCTCTAGTGCTTTCCTCTTCTTACAAGAGAGGATTTCTTCATCTTTCGACTGGAGTTGTCTCCGGAGCTCCACATTTTCTTCAATGACTATCTGATACTTGTGCTTCCAAGCTTCTTCAGTTTGTTGTGCTTTGACCAAAGCAATTTTCAACTTTTCTTCTTCAGACATGAAGACCAACGGGTGTTCTTCCTTTAAGGCCATAGGCTCTTGTTTAGGATACGACATCTTTAGTGTGGCGGCTCTTTTCCGAACCCATTGGAGGTAAGGTTCTAAAGAAACACAGTTGAGTTTTCCGAGATCTTTCTTTCCTTTCTTGTGTAGATACTTCCAAGCTTCTACAATTTTCTCTTTTAATCCTTGACTATCTTCCCCTTCTTTGAAGAAGATGCTTTCTACTTGAACACTTTTGGGTTTGTCCTTTAGAGGGTATCCCAATTGTCGGCGGGCGAGTATCGGACTGTAGCTGATCCCTCCATTAATGCTGAGAAGAAGTACGTTGCTAAATTCCCCACAACTGTCAATAATCATTATCCCATCATAATCACAACTATACCAATCAATATCAGAATGGGTAAGAGCCATGATCTTTTGTGACCACCATCCTTTCTTTGGATCCCAAAAAGCGTTGGCTTTGGGTAAGTGTGAAGTGAACCATTTGTACAATAAAGGAGCACAACAAGTGATCATTCCTCCATTATGGAAGTTCCTCAGATGAACATAATGGTACGCGTCTGCTAACAAGGTAGGCACAGGGTTCTTCTTCAAGAAAATTTTAATGGCATTGAGGTCCACAAAATTCTCAAAGCTTGGAAACAAGAATATACCATAGATGAGTAAGGCAAGGATAGCCTCGAATGCATCCATGCTTAAATGATCTGCGTAATATTGAGCTTTCTCAACCAAGAATTCTGCTTTTAACCCAAAGATTCCCCCTTTTGTAATCAGATTCTTTTTTATATCATCCACTCCCAAACGTGTAGCTTTGGCGATATCTTGCTCTTTGGGGTCCCTCTCTACAATCGGAAAAGGAGATTCTTCAAGAATAGGCAATCCAATTAACTGAGAATACTCTTCTAGTGTGGGTAATAGCTGATAATCAGGGAATGTGAAGCAGTGGTAGAGCGGGTCATAAAACTGAAGAAGAGTAGAGAGAAGTCCGCTATCCATCTTTATCTTCAAGAGTAGCAACAGCTTCCCGTATCGGCTTTGAAATCCCTTTGAATCTGTCACCAAGGTGCTCAACCTCTTCAAATCATCTAGGTTAAAACCCTTGTAAGTGTACTTCAAAGTTTTCTTTCTTTCACTGTTCATGACGACCTCTGATATTTACAAACAACAAAGTCTGAGTTCCATGAAACCATATGATGATATGATGACATGATGATATGAATGCACAAATAACAAACAAGATGCATATGCATACAACACAGGTTTAGGGTTAAGGACAAGCATGAGTTCAAGGGTCTACCCCTCCCCAAATATTGTACTATGGATTGATTATACCTGCCGAACGGGTTCTACAAAGTTCCCAGAGTCATCAACCCATCTTTCGGATATTATCGACTTCCCAAATTACTTGGTAATTGATAATATTCTCAAGAGAATCTCGTCTGAGTGTAGTATCGCGTATCAACTACTTCGGAAATACTTCCTTATAGTCATCGCACTACGTCCTAATAAGGCCAAAATGGGGTAGAATGTATTCTAAAAGTCCACAGTGTCATAGGCTCCTTTGTTGAAAGTAGCATTGTTTTCACGAATACTCGATCAACAATACTAAAACTTTCAAGAGGGCCTACACTGAGCGGTGGTTTCTCAAGTTATCTTGGTCGGGAATCAACTCCCTATAAGCCTTCTTGAATATACCACCATCCTATCATAAGTGCACTCAAGTACGGGTGTAGGACCGTCTCACCACTCAAAGTACCCAATATCCAACAAATATATTGACAAATATACATGTTAAGCAAATATTTACAAATATATCATACAATCAAACAAAATAGGCTAAACCCTCAAGTTAGATTTCCCCAGTGAAGTCGCCATTTCTGTTGCGGTGAGAATCGTGATACCAAGCTATTGATTAACTTGAATCTTTAATTCTTAAATTCACAACCGGACTTTAATTTATCCAAAGGAAAGGTCTAAAGAAAGAAAAACCCTTTTCGCGATGTAACAACAACGCTAAGAGATTCGGGGATCGGGGGTTGGTTATGCATAGGGTAGGTATTTGACATCCTAAACATCTGTAGTACTCTACAGGAACCTCTTGTTTATTTGTATGCTAAGTTTGTTAAATATTTGCTAAGGTTTGGGTATTGGGTAAAAAGGTGAAGGTTATGATAGATGAAGACCTAAGATTGTTTCTAAGTTTGCTCGCAAAGACATCGCGTCCTCTGCCTACGTATCCTAACTAGGATAGAATCAGAGCAATCGTAGTTCACCTCACTAGGGTTGAAGAACGCTTGATTGCGATCAAGGTTCAAAGGGGAACAAGCATAATAATGTTTGTGTAGAGTTTCACAAAACTCTCTATGTCTATGTTGTAACACTCAAAGGGGGAAGTAAGTGATCATATCCATGATCCTTACATAGAGTTAACAACTCTATCCTAGGGTTCTAGTTGAGGAGCACTCCTAGTAAAGGTGGGTCTTTTAGACTTAAGCAAAGTCAAATGGCTTATGGGTTTTGATCTTAACTAAGGTTCAAAATGACTTTTCAAAGTCAAGGGAGGAGGTAATGAGCTATCCATGACACAAGGGTCAATGGAGAGACTTTTCCTTTGGGAGGGGATGAGAGGAGACAACATGGATGAGAACTAGAGAGTTCCATCACTTGGGGAATAAATACTTAACAAAGCATAAATATTCAAGTATGAGGAATATAGAAGATAATGATTATAATCAAGGATTAACCGACACATTACAATGGGCAAGTATTTTAGGTAGGATGAAATGGTTACAACCAAGCATGGTAAGCATATTACAATAAGCATGTCTTGACAAAGATGTAGATATATTTTGACAAGGATTTAAAGCATGATGAAGGTAACAACCATATAAACAAATAACAATTTGAAAGTAAAAAGCTAGGCCTAGATAACAATCTCACACAGTTAAATGAGTTTAGCCTCGTAATTTAGGAGGTGCGAGATAAACTTAACAAAGCGAAGCTGAGGGAGAACACATGGTAACAACCAATGAAAGAGTGACATCCTAATATGCTAACAAACATAAAGGAAAATAAATCTCACAAGATAAAAGTGAACATGGTATGAGGAAACTTCAAATTGAAACACATGGTAATAACTTACAAACGGATCTACTAACAAGCAAGATCAAAGCATTTGTAAAAAACAAACAAATTACGATATTATAATTTGCTAAAATAAACTAGACATCATAACGAAAAGTTTGCAAAAAGAACGAGTTGAAACAGATAAAAAATGAATAAACTATGGTCATTTGAAATTGAAGTGATATTATGATAATAAAATCACATAAATAAAATAATCAAAATGGAGAAAGGGCCAAGCTGGGAGTTGAACCCAGACCCTAGTGTTTACAAACACACAAACTTTACCACTGGGGCACACACGCGCGCGGTGTAAGGAGATAGAAAGAATGAAGAAAATAGTTTAATAATGAAAATTGGAAAAAATAAAACAAAAGGGTTCGACCTCCACCCGGATCGAACCCTGGTCATGCTGGTAGAGGGGTATAAGGCGCGCAATGGTCTGCCACTGGGGTGGCTGTTACATCCATTAGTTGGATGGAAACAAAAAACATACATAGCCTAAATTGGTTGATTTCTGGGCAACAAACACAACCAAAAAGCAAGGGGCGTGAAGGATTGAAACCAAACCAAAACTCCATGGAATTTAGTGAAACCTTAATCAATCTTGAGTATTTTTCAATGAGGAATTCAGTGGTAGTGTTATTTTTGAGAAGTTGAGTTTCTATTTTAAAATTCGATTGCATATGCATATGAGTTTTTGAAATGCGTTTTGAATGTTAAAACCCAACTCAGTCAAGCTGGCACCAGTTTAAGAGTATGCACATGTCTTAAATCAATTGCTCATGGATTATGCCCAAGGGAGAACCTCAATTCTGTCATGGATTAGAAAGTGACCAACCAACTGCAACTTAAAGAAGTAACATCAAAACAGCCTTGTATCCAACCAACAGTTTAAGACAATATTTCATTATTATGCTTGCCAAGATATCAGTCATGGTATTTGAAAAGTTCAGAACATCATGTCAATAGCAGTCGTAGTACAAATTGTAGACATGCAGTTTTTGAACTAAACATCAAATTTATACACAAATGGATTTTCATCCTTACACAAACAGAACCTCACCAACTGCCTACCTCACTCAAGTCATGAGATACATCTAGAAAAGCAAATAATGACTAACAACAAACATTTAGAATCAATCATAGCACCAAAATCAGATTAAAGCAGCCATGTTATGCATGAGTTGAAAGAATTTGCAAGAGAATGCATTTGAAACTAATGATCAATGTAGATGCCTACATGCCTAAGTGAGGAGCTGAGTATGTCACATATGAGGTGTTTGATGAATTCCATAGCAAACTTAAGTCAAAACAACATCAAGGCAGAAAAAGAGTGTGTGGTGTGCAAACGTGCATTCCCAAAATTAATGGTCAGTTCAATCATGCTACAACCAGAACAAAGAGTTCAAACATGTTCTAAATATTACATACACACTATTTACACACTAAAGATACTCATACATAGACCACAACCCTAGCTGATACATTGAAGTGGAAAAGCATGAAGAAGAAATCATGATAGTTTGCAAGGCCAGGGAAACCCAAGGTACATCTTCAGAATTGATTCATACAGATGCAATGCAAGGTATGTACAAGCTTCAAAAATGCAGTTCATGGTTATGCTTCAAGTGATGGTCTCAAATACCTACTGAAATATGCAACTACTGCTAAAAATGCAACATGGCAGTTGATGGAAACCATATCATGAATTAAGTAAGTTATGGATCAATGCACCCTTGGCATGACAGTAGTGATTTTATGTTCAGTTCAAATTGGATCAAAGCAATATTCCAAACACCTTAAGCCATACACAACATTCAAACATAACATGTAATGTTCCTGTCATCTCAAAATAGCCTGATTCAAACAGAAATAAAATATGGCATGGTCCAATGCAAGAATGATACTTGAAATGAAATTTGCAACCTTATGGATCAAAACTGATAAGTTCCCAAGGCAATTAAGGGATATACTCCTTTCTAAATGCCCTCTTTATGATGATACTCCAAGAGATGAAGCTAGTCTTTCACTGCTTCTCAAAATGACATTGTTGTTATAAGTCTAAGAGGCAAATGGCCTAAAGCCGCTTTTGTGTAAAACTGAATGTTTGGAAACAGATACATAGACCAAAACCTCATTAAGTAATGACCTCATGGTTACCACCTAAACATCATCAATTTATCAAGCTTGAACTTACAGCAAGATTACAACATATGATAAATGCAAGCAGCTGATGCATAAAACTGGACAGGTTTCAATGTTGTGTCTTAAACAGCAAAAATGAGGGATTGGAATATGGTTCTGGTGATGCAATTTGATGACTAGAGTTTAAATCAGACTTTCTTGGATCAAGAGATTAGTAAGCACACACTCTAAATACTTCATACAAGTGGTTTCAACAGGCTTAAGGTTCAAAATCACACTAAAATAAAACTGATCCATGAGTTGCAAGTGTATTCAAAGTGTTCAAACCAAAATACCAAAACAGCTTCATTCACAAATTTGGGCAAAGCAAATCACACATACATACTTTAAATGCCTCACACAACATATTCAAAGGATAAGAGGTGATTTTCTAAAGCTTGTGTGGAAAAAGGCAAGTGGGGGGCTTGAGTGATTTGATGAATCCTGATGCATTTGTGGAATACATATGAATCTGTCTTGATGTACACACCAGCCAAAATAACCAAGCAGGCATGCTTTAAATATGCATTGAAACATGTGGAAATGATGAAATTAGATTTTTAGGGCTCTATGCAAAAGAACATTCCAACTGTTATGGCATTGCTCCTGACAGCACTAATAAAAGAACCACCAACACAAGTCCTAGACTGTTACAGCCTGATGATGTTGTGGACTTAAATCATACAGTTTCAAAATTGTTCCCAATATGCACATATTCATCCAGGATATAAAACATAGCAGTGTAATGTAACAACTCTCACCATGAACATCTTAAAACTAAAACCTAACTAAAACACAATCCAAACAATTTCTTTCTTTTTTAACTTAAGGAAATGAGGAAATTAGTAACAGCATACAGAATGGTATGGTATCTAGCATTAAAGCAAGCTGAACACATCAAGTAGGTACTAACAAATATGCCTACATAGGAGGGGCACTTCAAAACAACCTGTGAAGCACAATAGTCTATGATGTACTTATGACAGCAAGCAGTAAAGATACATTTAGGCAGGGGAACATCTTAACAGCCTAATGATGTTCAAGTTTTAGCAGATCCCATCTGTTAGGGGCATTGTGCTATAGCAATGAATTAACTACAACTCAAACATGGTGTAGCAGCAAAAGAGTCAACTAATCAAACCTGAACTAAGGGATTAAACCCTTCTTTGTCTTAAACCAACCTTTATCAAAATAATAAGGCATATGGTAAACTTGTTTTGACAGTAAACTAACACAAAGAAGTCTAGCAATGACAAACTTCAATACTCATGAAGCCACACATAACAATCTCATAATTTTACATACAAAATATCATGAAAGTTAACAAGTGTTTATGACTTCCAAAATGCATCAAGATGCTCAAAATGCCAAAATCAAAAGAAATGCTACAAACGCCAAAGGAGACAGATCACATACCTCTTGATAGTCCCTTTGAGCAACTTAAAGTAGTTGAGAAACCCAGAGATCTTTCACTTCACTTTCTTGCCTTTGAGCTTTCTTAAATTTTAAGTAACAATGCTCTTATGGTGCCAAACGAAGAAATGTGAAATTCTAATGATTGGTGAGTGTTTAGACAGTTGAGATATGATAATGTTGGGGTGTATGAGTAATCAAAACCTCAAGAAAATGTTTAAAACAAGATTTGGTGGTTTTTGGTAGCTTTGGTCAAAGTATGGTGGAATGAGAGTTGACTTTTTGATTTTTTGAGGTTCTTGATGTTTTAGTGAGTCATACACCTTCTATATGTCATTTAGAAGATGTGTGGATGGTTGTGAGAGTGTTGGTAATGCTAGAAATGAAAATGGCATGAAAGTTGTAAAATGCCCATTTTTGGTGTTTTTGAGCTTTTCTTCACTTACAAGCAAGAAGAGAATGAGAAGGAGAGCTGTAATATGTTGATGTTATGAGCAGCTCTGGTGTCCTTTGCAAGTGAGTGTGAGGGCTCTATTTATAGGAGAAAGAAGGGTGAGGGCAGCTTGGTAACTTTCATTTTTGGAGGGAGTTTCATGAAGTTTTCTTCCAAATCTTACCAAGATCTTCTTCCATCAGCTCCATGGCTCAAGGAAGATCAGAAAACTCAAGTGAATATTGACATGAAATGACTGAGATAAGCCTAGAGCACAGAACAAGTCAGCTACCACAGTTGGAAGTGAAAAAGTTTCTCTCTCATCCTTCCATACTTGAATATTTTAATCCAAAACTTGCAACTTGCATCTCTCTCTCCTAAACCCCTCTTTTTATGTCATTTCCTTCCTCTACACATCTGAATATTATAATGTATCATGATCCAAGGGTGGAGAGTGGTTGGAGATGAGAAATTCTGATTTTGAGAAGTTGGACCAAGTGGATTTCAAGTGTGACAGGCCCAAATTCAAGGCATCATAACTTCCTGCTCACAAATCCTTTTGAGGAGTTCTTGCACTTTTTAGAAAGCCCTTGTGTAGCTCTACAACTTTCATGTTTTGAGAATTTCCAAATTCTTGATGGAACTAGGTTGAAAAACCCCTTAAAGTTAGCAAAAAACAAGTTTTGATGCAGCCAGATTTTGAAAAATCCACTAAGTGTTTTGTACTAAAAAACGATTTTGATGATAGCTCCAATTCCATGCATTTTCTGAGAGTGGACTAGTATAGGACTTATGTAGGACTTTTTAAGAGCTTTCCGACGAGCTTTGAACCACCTCATTCGGGTGCGCGGTTAGGGAGTTAGGGTTTAGCCCCTTTCGAAACCCTAATTTCCCGATTTTACGATTACTCTCACGTCTTTAATCCGATGATCATGAAAATTGATATGTAGGTCCCTCATGACATAAGGAACAACTTCGCTTCACCACTTGAAGTCCAATTCCTAAAACTTGAGGGGGTTGACTTTTCGGTCAACCGTACGATCGATCGGCGATTACCGAACTGTCTATTCATGTTTCGGAGCTTCCAAGACTTTGAAACTCTTTGAGGGGACTTCACTAAGCCATATGCACTTTTTAAACCATAATTTTATCTTTGAATTATTTCCCGAATCTAAAGTCAAACTACAGTTGACTTTTTCAACCCGCAAAACCCTAATTGGGTGCCTTGAACTGCACTGCACCCCATCTGTGGGTGATTACTTCAAATTGAACTCACACATGGCCCAATATGGTACTCTTGATATTATTTCATGAATGATTCATCCCAAAGCATTGGTTTCCCAATCCTCGAACCTTCGATTTTATCAGTGCGGAGCCCCGTTTCATCTGTGTCTTGACAAAATACACTTCGAAACTTGTTAAGGTTAGATAAATAAATGCATATGATATGAAGAGGATATAAGGGGTCAAAATTTGGGGTGCAACACCATCTTCTCTCGGTGGTCTCGACACATTTCACATATCAAAACATAATTAGCACAGGGAGGTACCCAATGGCATATTAGGTCCTAATAGGTTAGCGACAAAATGGTTGCGTTTGGGCAACCATTGGTAGATGTCTTTAGGAACAAGAAATCTCCTAAATCGGCATTTACCAATGGAGTGGCCTCTCTTGCAATAATATAAGCATGCAAAATCGACTTTAGAATCACTTTTACTTGCTTGATCCCTAATTACATACGCATATTTTTGGTATGGGTTAATCATACTTTTTCTAAAATCCTTTTTATCAATAGCAAATGTAATTTTAGGCTCAAGTGCCTTGTTTAATTTGGCCTTGAGGTTTCTAACCTCACCTTGCCAAATATGACAAGTATCACACCCAAAGCCGAAAGGATTTCTATTGTCCTTACAATCCGATTCATTGCCTTTCACAATGGAAGCCTTAAGGTCCTCTAATTTCTTTTCGGACTCTTTAACTTTGTGCTCTAAATACGTAAAAATTCTTTTATTAGAGGCAAGTTTCTTGAAGGCTTCAATTGCTTCATTGTGTAAGGCATTAAATGCGGTTTGTAATTCTGAATGCGACATATTTGAGGACTTATCATATTTAGAGTGACGTACCTGTTTTTTCTTATTTTTCTGATGAGCGGAGAGGCATAGATTCACGGACTCTTCTTCATCACTAGATCTTTCATCAGAGGAGGAAGAGTCGCTGTCGCTTTCCCAAGCTATGTACGCTCTCCTAGGCTTTGATGATTTCTTGTGTGACTTTGATGATTCCTTTTCCTTTCCCTTTTTGTTCATCGGACAGTCCGGTTGGTAGTGACCGGGCTTTCCACACTTGTAACATGTCTCTCTAGTCTTTTTACCTTTTGAGTCATCATCCTTGGAGTACCTCGATTGTTTCCGGAAGTTTACCAAGTTCTTCTCGGAATGTTGGATGTCGTTCTTTCTCACGTAACGATTATACCGTTTGACAAACAACCCCATATCTTCGCTCTTGTCCTCTTCTTCTTCGTCGCTTGAGGAATAATCACTTTGCTCTTTTGCTTGAGACTTCGAGGAGGAAGTCTTGAGAGCTATCGATTTCTTTTCACTCACCTTCGTTTTATCTTTCTTTTCCATCTTTTTGCGTTGGTCTAGGCTCAAGAGTACCTGTTCATGCTCTTGTAGTTTGCCAAACAATGTTGTCAAGTCTAATAAGGTAAGATCATGTGCTTCTTTGATGGCGGTCACTTTTGGCTGCCATTCCTTGTTAAGACATCTTAAGATCTTATTAGTAGCAACATCATTGGAAACAGGCCTACCTAATGAATGTAAACGATTGATGAGATGAGTAAATCTCTTTTGCATGTCAGCAATGGTTTCCCCTTGCTCCATGAAAAAGAGATCGAACTCTTGTGTTAATGTGTTGATTCTAGCCAATTTAACATCGTTTGTCCCCTCATGGGCTATTTGTAGTGAATCCCACATGGCCTTAGCAGTAGGACAATGGGATACACGATAGTATTCATCTACACCTAATGAGGAGATTAAGATATTTTTGGCTTTCCAATCATAATTGTATTTTTTCTCATCGTCATCGGTCCACTGTGCTTCGGGCTTAGGCACAACTACGTTATCCGCATTGGTCATAGTAATTTCTATTGGACCATTGAGGATAAAGTTCCATATTTTTCTGTCTATGGAGTTTATATGCACCCGCATACAGTCTTTCCAATAACTATAATTTTCACCGTTGAAAACGGGAGCTCTATTGTACGCCCCTTTTGGTTCGTTAGCCATTTTCTATCTACGTTGTATTTGAAGCACCGAATAACCGGAGCTCTAGATACCACTTGTTAGACTATGGCACGAATTTAGAAGGGGGGGTTGAATAGATCCCCAATTAAAATTTGAGTCGGCGCTACCAATTAAAGATTGGTTTTGAAAAATTGTTTTAAGTGCGGAAGCGGCCGAGGAAAATATAGTCTAAAACGAACGGTTATTGGAAAACCGGATATGCGTAAGCCTTTGGATTAATGACAATATGGAAAATAGAATCACAACACTAATCACACTTATCAATGATTTACTTCAATTGTTAGGATTCCTAGTTCCAATGATTCAAAGAGCAAACCAAAACTAGATACACAAGTAAGATAATTTTGGTTCAAGCAATTTGTCAAACACTTGGTGTGCAAAACACTCCAAGTGATATTTATGTTGAGTAAGTGATTCCAACTAGCCTAGTACAATGTCTTATTGTACTTTGGAGTCAAAAACAGAGTTTTAACCTCTTACTCAATTGATATCACAATTTGACAATAGTGCTTATACAAAAATCACTTATTTTGAGCTATAACGTAAATGCTGAAAAATAGAGAAGACAAGTATTTGGTGAGGCAGTTCCCCCGTCGTCCTTGCTTCAGGGTACGTCTGCCCTCAATTCTAAAACTAGAATTGAGATAGATTTTATAGATATCACCTGTTGAATGTAACAGTTTATACAAGGATTAAGCAGCAAATATACAACAGAAATCTCAATGTGTTGAAAGTTGCTTTAACTCCTTGCCCCTTGATTCAAGATGAATCAAGTCCTCCAATTGTTGTTGATGGACCTCCGATTCCAGCCATTTTATTGAATAACACGTTGTTGTTCAAACCTTCGGCTCCGGCTGATCTCAACAGCTACAAATCGAACCCGAGATCTTCTCTTCAATATCACTGAATCCGCTACTAGACTTGTGAAGAACACCTCTTCACAATCACCTTCGCTCAGTTGACCCTTGATGAAGAACCTCATCCAAAAACCCCCAAAATTCAAACCAATCTTGGAGGGTAAAACCCCAACGGTTTTATTCAAGAAAGAACCTGTCACAAGCTTCAACCCGAACTTGATTCTCCAATCTAAGCTTCGAACCTTATCACCTTGAATCACTCACAATGCACTTCAAAAATGGTTGTGTGTAATTGAAATGTTGTGAGATGTTGAAGATGAAGATGATGAATCTTGGACACCTATTTCACTCTTTCTTGTTTTTGAACACATGAATCAAAGATTATTAAATGTTAATATGACACCAATGGTTAAACTAATATATATAGTACCAACCCAATTATAGACATAACAGTATTTCAAATATAAGAGGGAATCATTTAAAAACAGGATTTCCGCACGAACGGCCTGTGTTTTTTTGGAAATCTGGAAAATACATCAGTATGCATCGACCAAACAGTCGGTGTGCGCTGACCCGTTGAAAACTATTTCCTTCATGCACCGACCCTATGGTCGACTCATGCCTTTATGCGCTGACCCATTGGAAAATATTTCCTTCATGCGCCGACCCTATGGTCGACTCATTGCCTTTGTGCGCTGACCAGTGGCAAAGTGCTCTGATGCATGCGCTGACCCTATGGTCGACTCATGCCCTGCAAAATTGCAAAAATTCATCAGTTTGTGGTCTTTCATGCCTCTGGTCATTATTGCATTTTATCTACACATAGTATATTTATTACAACAGTTTTAAGACAAGTATAAAAGGATATGGTAGGTGATACGTTGCATCTGTTTAGTAGATCTGGAGTTTATAATTTCCAATCTATCCAAGGCTGTAATTTGTCATCATCGAAACTTGTATTGAACAATGTCTTGCAGATTTGTGTGATGTGTGGCGATTTGCCTCCACAACAATGACACACTCAGACAAAAGAACCTTTCCTCAAGTAGATCTTCAAGTTGATTCTTCAACTTCTTCGATTCTGGTGTGGACATACAAAACGGAGTCATCGCTACCAAACTAGTTCCAAGAACTAAGTCGATCGTAAGCTCCCTTTCCCGTTCCGGCTGTAAATCACTTATCTCATTGGGAAAAACTTCTGGACAATCATAATTAATTGGCAAACAACCAACTTCCCCACTTTTATTAACACTCAAAGTTTCCATCAAAGTAAACATCTCAGGACCATCCTGCACCGACTAACCAAAACAATCTGTAAGCACTTAGCTTAACTCAAAATAATTCACTGGACACGCCATCTAAACTTACAAGACACGTCTATCCCATCCAACATTGCTCCGTCCACTATTAACAAGAGATTAAGGGTGATCAGTTCCTCAATTTGTCAATAGACAGCCGAAATTCATTATGGGGCATAAACCATCTTTACCACACTAAAAGAGCATTCACCGACACACTGAGCCACCACTCCACATTTGTAGCATCCTGGAGAAGCACAAGCTTCTCCCCACTTGTTTCATTCTCACTTCTGCAGACAAAGGTTAGAAAACAAACATGTACTGACAGTGTTTTCACACACATGTCATATACTAGAGAACAAATAACATTAGACAACTTGACCGGACGGACTGACCTGCTCTGATACCACTAATGTAACAACCTTTTCTACCCTACAATTAAAAGGCACATTTATTCACATATAATAGAGTACATTATTAAATTCAATAAAAGCCACCAAAAAAGGGCGTACATTTCCGAAATCCTCAAAATAGGTCAAGGCTCTGTAAACAACAGGTTTTCCCCAAAGTACATCAAATTGCACAAAGCAGCGGAACTCAAAAGGCATAAATCAAGGATTTCTCATACGGGAAGATAATCAAAATAAACTCAAATAAAACATAGTTTAACTCAAAAGGCCCCAACCCGATGTTACATATCAGAGCAAGACCCTCTAAGATAACCAAAAAGGCTAACAACTCAAAACTTCAAAAAAATAACCTCGACGGCGTCCACGGCTAGACCTGGTCATCTGCACGTTACCCACGTGGAGGTAACATTCAAACAGTCAGGGTGAGTAAAATGGTTCATAATAATCAATGTATGAAAATCAACATAAAATGGCGTCATATTCATATTCAACACATTCACATTCATCAATAGGCCTCGAAGGCCACAACATCATAAATTATTCCAAATGACTCATAAATGCAAATGCAACAAGACTCAATGCATGTCGTACCAATCATCACAGCATGATGGACACTGGGCCAAAAACCCTTCATAGATCCCCATCAATAGGATCGATTCTACTAGAGAACCGGAACACATGAAATTACTTCACATCCACACAATGGGATTGAAGCCAAAGTCATCGAGGTCCTGAACCAAAGTCTAGATGCACATGATGCATGATGCACACGTCATAAATCATCCTCATAATAACATCATAGGTGCATCATCATTCATCATATTCATCATCATCAAACGTCATAGCTCATCATCATAATCATCATCATACATCATGTCATCATAACTCATCATAATAATCATCACCATACATCATGTCATCATAGAATTATCAAAAACTCATGGAAATATCATCATATCTTATTATAATTACTCATAGGAATCATCATTATACAATCATATATTAATCTCATCTGAATCATAATTATACTCATTGTAATTCATCATACAATCACGTATTTAATCTCATAAAAATATTAGACAATAAATTATCTTATTTATACTATGTTATAGCCATGTTCATTAGCTTTCCAACGCTTTGAATTGGGGTCAAAACGGACTTACGGATCAAAAGTTACGTCCAAAACAATTTCGACCGAAAACATGGACAATCGTGACGGACAGCATGCAATTTTCTGCATTTTTCATCGTTGGAGGCCTTCTGGACCTCCGATTTCGATTCCGTAAAAACCCAAAATCTCATAAAATTACAACCCATTCAACACTACAATTATCTCAAGTAGACTTAAATTTTAACACAATTAAACCATCTAATCATTGTTTTAAGATTACGCCTAAAATCTTTAAAATTAAGGGATATAAGTTCAATCTTGTATCATATTTACGCCCTAAATAAAAAATTTCCCTACAATTGCCCCAAAGGAATCAGAGTTACCCACTATCTAATATTCCTATCACCATTGAAAATCAATTTCCACTGAGACCCAATCTCAGGGCCCTCGTCCGGTAAAGGCTCGTCACAGTCCTTCATCTTCAAAAACATTATATCCTCATCAGGAAACTCAAACATCATTGGTTGATAATCCTTAATTGGCTGTTCGACAAGATATTCTGTCAGCACCATCTGCCTGTCGTACCTCAAAAAATATGATCCTCGTGATGGACGCAGAAAAAACGTTCGAATAGAGTCGCCACCGAACTTTATTCATTCCAACAAAGGAATAGGAAAATATTGATAAAACCTTTAAAGAGACAAGAACATGGTCGTCGCAACCAAATTCTAGGTTCGGGAGTTGATTACGCAAAGGAAACGTATTAACTTTGGTCGTCGCAAAGGAAACATATTAACTTTGGTCGTCGCAAAGGAAACCTTTAAAGAGATAAGAACATGGTCGTCGCAACCAAATTCTACGTACGTTGTACTCAACGGGAATCTCTTGATTCGATTAGAGAGAAAAGTTGCTACACTTGTTTGTTATCTTCTAAAGATTCGCTTCAAGGGGAAAATGAGTGGTTTTCATTTGGGTGTTCGTCAAGGATTAGGACCCTTGTGCCTACGTACTCCCTCGTGCAATGGGAAAGTCAGAGCATCGTAATTCGGCTTACTACATTTGATTGGTTTATGTATTTTATAAACGAATGTTTAAGTCACATTCTAACTGCTAAATATTGGCTTGTCTGCTCGCAGAAGGAGTATGAAGCACTAGTTTATATACGCGGAATAAGGGACTAAGCAATGCTCTTTTAGAAAAATATTTTAATCACACAGCAGCAAGAAGTTGAATTTTAATGTGTTTGTGTTTTAATTGGATGACGATCACTTGAAGCTTAAGAAAGGATCCTCGGGCCCAAGTAATCAGGAGAGTGAGTCAAAGACTTGATTCTCTCTCTTTTTCATCTAAGTGTTAGAAAAATAGGTTTTGATTTTGTTTATTATAAAAATAGTTTGATGTAGAGTTGCATTGTAAAGTTTTTAGAGAAGACAATTGTTTGAACTTAAGAAAGGCTCATCGGGCCCAAACAATCGAGAAGAAGAATCAAAGACTCCATTCCAACTCCCTTTTCACTGTTTTAATGAAATTGTGTTTAAGTATAGTTAAGTATGTTAAATTCATTTTGCTAAAATGCTCGATGTTGGATCGAGGTTTAAATTTTCGTACGGAACGAATAAGGTTAAACTAATGGAAAGGAGATCCTATGGGTATAGGGTAAGGTTGATGGCGAGGAAAAATGGTTCGACTTACAAAGGTAAAGGAACTTGATATGGATCCAGTATGCTTGAGAAATAAGTTGGTGCTTAATTGCATTTGTTTAGAAAACACTTGACGTTAGATCAAGTTTGTTTGTTTCTTTTGAAAAGAGTTGATTTTAATCTTATAACCAATCATTCAAGCAAACATGCATGTGAAGTGTGTAACAAGCGTCGTTGTACAAAGCTCAAGAGGAGGCTATAAGGTTGATGGCGATCGTGGAAACGATTGGCTTACCAGGTATTTGAAAATGGCTTGATTTTAAAATCAAGATATTAGTTTGAAAATGCGGTTTTAATAAACAAGTAGGGAATGACATGATATCAAACATAAAAGCATAATGTATAAATATCCCACAAGCAAACATGAATTAGGCAAAAAGGATAAAAAAAGAAAGTCAGATAAATCAAATATAGCAATTTAATTAATTAATAAATTAAGTACCTAAAATTAATTAGTAATTCAGTTATCTAATATTAATTAAAGATATCCATAAATATATGTTTTTGGATTTTTTAGAATTAAGAAATTAACAAAGCTTATATAATTATACTAATTAATGAATATACTAATTAAGGTTAAAAGCTAATCAAGATTAAACATTAAAATACAATATTTTGGTTTTTAGATTTAATAGCTAAATTTAATTAATTAATTAAATATAATTATTTGCTAAAGTTAATTAAGAAAATAATTAAATTCTTACTAAATAAAAAAAATAAGTAATCAAGTATTTTTGTTTTAATAAATTAAACACATACTTAATAAAATTAATTATATAAAAAAGTAATTAACATTTTTTTTACATTATTATTAAACCACATATCTAATAGAAAAGAAAAAGAAAAGAAAATAAATAAAAAACAAGTTAACAAAACAAAATGGGCCAAGACAGTACAATAAACTGGGGGTGTATCGAGTAAGAAAAACAAGGCCCAAATGATAGCATGCCCACGCAAGGAGATCCCATGGATATCAGAGCAAGAAAGAGTAAAGTAAGAGCAGAAATCAGGACCGCCAGCTCCTGAGATCTGACCTGGTCTACACCAATGGTAAATAGACGATGGCGTATGGTGAGGCTAAGGTGTTAATGCACACTGGATGACTCGTGTGAACCCAATCTCCTATTACCACCTATCAAAGAGAGTGACACATGTCACTGCTCCCTAAGGCCAACCAACCACGTCAGCCAGGATGCTGAAGCATCAAGTAGAAAAAAGGAAGGTAATGAATCACCCTCAATTTATCTCAGCATCCCCTTCTCTCAATGCCTATCCTCTACAGAGAGAAAAACCCTCACCGGAGTCGCCCCTTATGCCGGAGAAGACGGTGGCGCACGGTGGTTGTTGCCGTCTGTCTCCGTCCAACCAACAAGAAATCCAAAAAAACTATTTATGAACCCTAGCTAAAAACCCATCCCCATTCCAAATCAAAGCTTAGTTTTACAAAGTATCTTACCAATAAGCCAGATCGAGGTCATTCCCAAAACAAACCCTAGTCTCAAAACTCCAAAGAAAACGCAAATCAAACAAGAATAAAGCCAATACACACCTTAATCAACACGAAGCAAACCGGCAAGTACAAATTTGAAGGGAAACATAACATACCTCTTGGAGCACTAAATTCAAAATGTCCAGGTTCGCTCCTCTCTTTCTTTTCGATTGACCTCTTTTTCTCCCTTTATGCTTTTCTTTGCGTGTTGTATGCTATTGCTGAGTAAGTTAACGTTTGAAAACTCAACACTTAGAATTTCTGTGAGAAATTCTAAGTGTGTTATGTATTTTTTCGCTTTTTTCTTGTAAGTGTTTATGGGGTTCTTTTTTAGAATGGTATTTTTCATTTCTGCCAGAATTCTCGCTGTCTGAATGACCCCTAGTAAATCTTAAACGTTTCTTTATATATTTGCAGTTGGTACGTGCTACAATGAGGAATACTGTCAGTGCTCAAGGGGAAGGCCATGAAGATTTTGTTGAGCCTGAGGTTGTCCATGAATAGTTTCAGATCACACACAAGAGACTCAAGGCCGTCGAGGGTACTGAATTCTTCAAAGTTGATGCAGATAATATTTGCCTAGTTTCTAGTCTTGTTATGCCTGTTAAGTTCAAGACTCTCGAGTTTGTGAGATATAAGGGTCACTCATGTCTAAGATCTCATCTAGTCATGTACTTCTGAAGGATGACAGCTTACACAGACAATCAGAAGCTGCTCATCCACTGCTTTCAAGACAAATTGAGTGGTGCCTCTCTCAAGTGGTATATGAACTCAGAGCATAACAGTGTCCACTGCTTCCAGGATCTCACCAACGCTTTTATGAGGCAATACAAATACAATCTAGACATGGATCCTGATCACCGTCAACTTTAAAATATGTCTCAGAGTGAAAGAGAGTCGTTCAAGGGGAATACGTTCATCGTTGGAGAGAGTTAGCTTCCCAAGTTGAACCCCCTATAGCATAGAAAGAGCTAACTGGAATGTTCATGGATACTTTGTCCCTTTTCTATTGGGAAAAGATGATTGGGAGTGTCTCTTCAAGCTTTACAGATTTGGTGACCATTGGACAAGGTTAGAAGAAGGACTGAAAAATGGTAAAGTATCCAAAGGCGATGAATCCTTCATTGGTGCGAAGAAATCCTTTGGGACCTTCCATAAGAAGAGAGAGGATTAGACCAATGCTGTTACGACTGAAGTTAGAAGGCCTCGTCCTAGACCTCAATGTGTTGATCATCATGTTGTTGCTGCTCCACGGCCAGCTCAGATTCCTCAACGTCTAGCTGTTGGACAGAACCAATACCGAAATAGGAATCAATTTGATCTTATTCCCATGACATATACAAAAATTTATCCTGACCTGGTTCAACAAGAGCTGATCACTACAAGGACTATGCAACCTCATCCTAATCCTCTTCCAGCTGGATTTAGAGCTGATCTCCACTGTGCATTTCATGAGGGCGCCCAGGCCACGACATGGAGCACTGTTATGCACTGAAAGCAAAGTACGTGAGTTGGTTAGAGCTGGATTCCTTGATTTTAAGGATAGTCATCCAAATGTCCAGAATAATCCCTTGCCAACACATCAAAAGTGAGGCTTCAGTCTGACTTCAGCAGACTATCTTCTTAAACATCGGTGTTTTAGACAGGACAACTCATCTTTGTACTGATTAGTCACTAGGCCTTTTTTTTCTCATTGTTTGTACTTTCCTTCATTTTTTAAAGCTTTTTGGCTTTTAATTAGTGTTTGTACTTTCGTATTAATGAAATGAGCATTCCAACTTTAGATTTCAATTTATTTTGTCTATTATTTGCACTTGTATGCTTTATCTTTCAAATATTTACTTCTTGTCCAAACTTTTCATTATGAAAATATTTTAGGGAGGATGAAGAAAAGATTGTACCCATAACTCTTGTTGGTATGCTTTCAATCAAACTTTGCTACCAATGTAGGGCATTGTTTCAATCCCCTAAATACTGGAGAAATAAGGAAGCTATCCCCTTGTCAACCCATTCGAGCCTAGAAGTCAGAGTTTCTTTCTTTACAAAAAAATCACAATCTTAACCTTGGGGTAGGGTAAATCTCAGTTAACTTGGTTGTACTTTCCTGCAATACACCTTTCATATAAAGGTTGAATTCACAAGTCTTCCTTCGAACACAACAAGTAAGTGTCTAAGATGTTTTCCAAGTCAAAAGTCGATGATGGTTCACCGTGGTCGTTTAAGACAAGCAGACAGTTTCTTTCTAAAAAAAAATCAAAAGAAAGCTCGCTAAGTCAAAACCTATTAAGGAAACTTAGGAAAAACTGGGGCATCCCGCTTACTGTAATCTTCGTAAGAAACAATTCAGGCAAAAGTTAGGGATAATAAAAAGAGGAGATTTTTGAACCCTTCTCTCTAAAAATCCTCACTGCCAAAACAACTAAATGATATAGGGAAGTAGTGGCTGCCTTTTCATAGGTCCCTTGACTTCTGAACCATCATCATGGCTATCAATCAATGCAATTTCCAACCTATGGGAACCTGAGCGAATAGTATGAGTTAACTGAGCGTAGGACTGAAGATCATCATATAGATTGGGTGGGTATAAATAAAATGTAAGCCTTTATCCTTTGTTTCTTAAACCGTGAACCAGGCCATGTTACAACCCTCAAAAGACCTAATTGAAGCAAGGTTATTTTGGAAAGTATACTACAACAAGGTTGCACAAACTGACTCCAAAATATTTTTGCAAATCAATTATTTTGGCATTACACCTTTTCTTTACACTTTGAGTGTCTTGACTCACCGTGTTCTGACATATAACTCATATGTTTTGCACCATTCTAAAAATAATTTTAATTTCAAAAGTTGCATGAACTTTGCATTACCATGTTTGTATGAACACTTTTGTTTGCAAACTAGCTTTCCTCTTAAGGAATTTTCAAACAACTGAGAAACTTAGTCAGGTGATCCTGTCAGGGGCAAGCTCTTTTCATATCCTATCAAAGAATCAGTTTAAGGTTGGCTTCTCAGGACAAGTCCTTCTCATTATTGGTTTATACAAAAGATATTTCAAGACTCAGACTGGGGCAAGCTTTCTAAGTGCGCAGTAACACAGTCATCTACAGAATCAGACAAGCTGAAGTAATTATCAGTTCATTTACAACATTTAACTAATCTGGGGTAATTTACTGGAAGAATCACCAAGCAGCTCTTCATCCTTCCTACAAGGATCATCAACTTGGAACAATTTATCAGTCTGGCAGAGATGTGCTCAGCAGTAGCATCTTTAGTCCTTAAGCAGAATGACAATGACCTCCGTGTTGAGGAATCAGTCTTCCAGTTTTGTCATCTCACCAAAAGAGTCGAGCCTTGTCGTTGACATCTGCATTTGCATTTGATCATATATCATTTGCATAATTCATATACATATGCATATCATGAGTGTTTCATCCTCATTTACATTTCTCCCGAGGTCGTGTTGTTATCCATGTCTCACCTTGTGGTCAAAGTCCAACTTACTTGGCACCTACCAAACATATATTGTCTTGGCTTATCTGATGTTCTTCCAAATATGGCATTTCTTATCCAATTGTTTTTCCAGATAAGTTTGTTCCTCTTACATCCAATACCATTCTCGGGTTTTGTGTCTACACCTTTTATTCAAAGCCATTATTGGATGTCTGGTATCTTTTTGTCCAATGCCATTCTTGGATGTCACCCACGTTTCTCTCTCTGATGTTTTTCTAGATTGAGTCTTCGTTCTGATGTTCTTTTAGAACCCCCTTTAGTAGTTATCTGATGCTTTTCCGAATATGTATTTTATTTTGATGTTCTTCCAGAACCCTCTTTGTGTCTATCCGATGCTTTTCTGGATATGACTTTTGTTTCTGATGTTTTCCCAGAAACTTCTTTGTACCTATCTAATGCTTTTCCGGATATGTATTTTGTTCTGATGTTCTTCTGGAACCCTCTTTGTGTATATCCGATGCTTTTCTGAATATGACTTTTGTTTTTGATGTTTTTCCAGAAACCCCCTAGTACTTATCTGATGCTTTTCTAGAAATGTATTTATGTTCTGATGTTCTTCCATAACTCCTTTGTTGCTTATCTGATGTTCTTCCAGATATGTCTTCAAACCTTTTTCTGTGCATTTAATGCTCTTCTAAATGTTTCGGATGTATCTTCAGAATCTTTGTTTTCATCTAATGCTCTTTTAGATGTCTCCAATTTGTTTCTGACTTTGGTTAACAACTATTGATTTCAGGTCTGTTTCCATTCTTCATCCAATGCTTTTCTGGATATGTCCTGGAGTTTCATTCATTGCTTTTCTGAATGTCTCTGATGTTTGTTTCAATGTCCCAAATATATTACCAAAAATTCTCCTCACCTCATTTAATGATCTTCTGAATGTTGTGACTCTTTTTCATCCAATTCCGTTCATGAATGATGACTGTTGCTTTCTTGGTGCTGGTGCCTCTCCCTAGTGAGTGACTACTCATTGTGTTGACTCATTCCCGTTTTGTTTTCGTGTCTGTCTGCATTTTAGCATTTCATTATCCCATCATTTTCATCATACTAGAGTTCATTGAATGTCAGAATTACATAATCTTCTCTTTTGTCCATAGTATAGCATGTCATTGCATCCAAGGAAAATTTTTTCGATTATCTGTATTTAAATACCTTTCACCATGATTTCATGAGGATTATCATCACTGATGTCATCGGGTGAAGATATTTAAATAGGGGCAACTGTCATACCCCAAAATTTACCCTCAGATTCTTTGATCTTTCGCATATCATTTTAGGTCAATCATTTCCGCATAATAATCAATTTATCAGCTGGAATAATCTTGTTGAAATTACGGCCGAACCGGTCAAACTAAAAGTCAACTGTGAGTAAAGTCAGTGGATGAAAATTTTAAAATCGAGCCTACAAACGTCTATCATATTAATCTACGTTTCGCGTAGTTTAACCTGGCATGCTCATTTGAAATTTTCGACCACTTTTGGGTCACATTCTTGGATTGTTTAAGCTATTTTAGCGGGTACAATTTATTTCAAAATTTAACCAAACGCTGTATTTTTCTGAATCGTATATTTTTTGCTAATCATTTTTGTGTATTCATTTTAATTTTTTTCAAGCACTTCGACACCAGTTCTTTTATTCGTTTTTAACCGTTTTATTTTTATTTTAAATAAAAAAATCCTTCTAATAGTCAGTTCTTTTTATTTATTTAAGTTTAAATAGTTTTTTTTTATTATTTATCACATTTTCTTTTTTGATAATATTAATTTTGTTGTTTTTTCCCTTTTAGAAAGACTTGTTTGTGAAGTTTGGAAAAGTCTTTTTTATTGTTAGCATTTTTATAGTAGATGCACAGTACTAACACCGTAGGCTACATAATTGACCAAGCATCATCACCCTTGATACTTTATGCTACCTTCATTTTGAAACTCACCAACACATAAACTTGCTGCAAAAAATATTTCATTAACACCTCCCTCCTACACGCGTTATAACACCTCACTTTCTTTAAAAAAAAAACCAAAAACATGATAACTTGCTATTTTCATTTTCATCTTCATCTTCCATCATTCACATCCACCCTCTTTTCCTTACCATAAATCATATAAACTCATTAACTCACCACTCCATACATTAACCATGTTCAAAAACAACACCACTTGACATAAGCTAGGATATTCCCTTCCAATTTTTCTTAACATAACTCTCCCTCATAACCATATATCTTGAAGCCATTCATCTTCATCTCTCACTACCTCACTCTCTGCAACATTCCATTTGGCGACTTTTCATCTCACCGGTAAACACGTCAAACACAAACTTCTGTCGATAACAACAAAGCTCTTCAGTGTTAGTTTTCTTTTTTTTTTTTGTTTCAATTTCTACACTTTGCTTGATTAACTTGTTGTCTGGATTTGTGTATTTTTTTTTTTTGCATTTATTTCTATTTAGATTTATTTTGCACTCCATTTTATTTAGATCTATCCTGCATGTCATGTTGTTTGTTTATGACAGTAAAATCACACGAATGTCATTGTGGTTTATTTGATATAATGTCTGGTACAATAATATTTTATATGCTTGTGGGTCCCTGCATTACATTTACTGTTAATTAGAAAAAGTCAAACCACTTTCATTCCTTGTTAATACTGTATTTCCTATTATTTATTAATTTTGCTTCATTAAAAATGATGAACATCTAGTGTTTCTATGCTTCCCACCTTTGTTTTTCAAATTACTTTGTTTTAATAAGGTTTCTTTTTTACTTGCCTTTTCTAAAAAAATATACCAAAAAAGAGAAGATAGAAGTATGTAAATATATTTAAATTGAGGAAGGTTTAGATTTTAGGTTTAATTACAGTGGTTATACAATTGAAACTTTTTACGTTATTACTTTAGTGAAAAAAGCAAAACTTACATTTTAGCTTTTTGGTTTTAACTATTTCAGTCTTAGTTCATATAATATTTAAAGAGAAAAAAAACAAAAAGTTTAATTACTTATTATTCTATTTTGAAAATTTTAAAGAGAAAAAAGCCAAAAAAGTTTTAATTATTTATTTTTATTATTTATATGTATAATATTAAAAAATGTAAAAAAATAATGTTATGATTATTAATTAATGTAAATATTTTTATTTAATATTGATTAATTAAATTATTAGTTAATCTTATTAAATATTTATATTTAAATTGATTAATAATTATTTTGTTGCCAGATTTTATTTCGTGACTTGATTGTTTCCTCTGATTTAATCCTGATGTTTTTTCATGATTAATCAGATTGTTGGTTACGCGATGTTTTGCCGCGTAGGTTTATCAGTTGATTACATGATGTTTTTCCATGTATCGTGTCTGTGTATTCCCGCTTACCATTTACATGATGTTCTTCCATGTATCTGTTATTGGCCGCTTCCCTTGTTTAACCTAGCTTTAGATTTAGAGTCGCCGCACTCTATGTAGGTGTCTCACCGCAGACATTTACTTGCCCCCTGGAACTTTGACCACAGTCAAAAGTTCCTCACCTCTTTTGAGGGGAACTACGGTTGCTCTGATTCAATTTCCATCAAGATACGTAGGCACGAGATGCGATGTCTTGACGGACATACTTTATATATACTTTAGATCTTTACCTTAACACTTTTCCCTTAGAAAGTAACTTTAGCATAACACAAATACTAATAAGAGGTTCCTGTAGAGTACTACAGATACTTAGGATGCTAATACCTTCCCTAGGTATAACCAACCCTCGAACCTTAGATCTCTTAGCTGTGTTGTTACATGGCGCACATATGATTTTCTTCAACCTTTACCCTTTCCTTTGGATAAATCAAAGCTCGATGGTGAACTTCATAATTTGTGATTAGATTTTGGTTGAGGAGACGCCAATAGAAATTGAGCTTTGCTTTGAAAGGAATGCCAATGTGGATTGGACTTTGGATGAAGGTGCCAATATGGATTGGGCTTTTGGTTTCTGTGAACGCCAATAGGGATTGGGCTTTGGGGTTATCTGTTCAGTTTCACAAGGCTTCATGTTATGCTATGATAAACGAATGATATGTAATGATTATGCAATGATATGACGACTCAACTGGTGGTTTCGAGGTAAGTCAGGTACGGATGACGTTGAAAAGTGTCTTGTTTGGATACAAGGTTTCTGGTTAAAAGGTTAAGGAATGGTTAACGTGACTTTCCGATATTCTTCTTGAACTTAAAGATTGACAGAACCTGCTTAAGTAGCTCTGATTAGCTCTGAAAGTATGGAAGGGAAACACTCATTTGTCTCCAATCTTGCCTCAGCCTGTGAGCTCTCTGTAAGAATATTCCTCAAAAGGAAACCTGAAATCTCTGTACCCTGATGAGTTGCCTTAGCATTCTGGCCCTCGGAGAAGTGTTTCAGACTAATTACCTTCTAGATAACTTATGTGCTCTTGGGGTGGGCTGCCCCATCCTTGGGATGATTTTGCCCCTGATTGGCTTATTTGTGAAGAAATGCCTTTGACTAACTGACCTTCGAGAGATTTGATGAATCTCGACTTGATTGCCCTAGATTAACTGAATCTTGGATGGCTGGCTCTTCTGGTGTGATCATTTGATATGACTTTCCCATGCTCAATGAAGTGCTAAGGCATTTTGCATCTTATCTTGGTCAATCTTTCCATTTCAGAAACTCTCCTGATTTCAAGTGCTTGCTTGCAAGTAAAACAATTTGTTTTGAAAAGATAATCTTAATGCAATGCATATGGCCATTTTGAAATCCATGTCTCTTCACTGGAAAATGTTATGACATTTAGTGAACAAATCACTTATCAGAATGTCAACATCAATACCAACATGGTAAGAAAATCCTTTTAGGAGTCAGTTTCGACACGATCTTTACCGAAGTATGCTTTCGAAACAACCACGCTTTAGTTAGGTCTTTTGAAAGTTGTAACATGGTCTGGTTCACGGTTTGAGAAAGAAAGGATATAAGGCTCAAAGTTTAGTGTTAACCCACCTGTTCTCCTTGATGTTCTTCAGTCCTATGTTCGACTAACTCGACACAAGCGTTCACCTTTCAAAGATTATTGAATGGCAGGAGTGGTGGTTATGGAACCCACAAGGTTTTTGGAGTGACAGTCACTCGCTTTTTGTCTTTGATGTCTAGAATCACACGACTTGTTCTTTATTTAGGATTTTTCTCTTGTGATCCTTTATTCACTTTTTTCCTTGATCTTGTCTGGACCTATATTTTTTGAACTTTTTTTCAATTTTGTAGTCCAGCGAGATGCCCTGATTTTTGCCTAAGTCGCTTGTTTTCAAGTTTTCTACTTAACGGGCTTTCTTTTCTCTTTTTCTATTCTTTTGAATCTTTTTTTTGGAATAAATCGCGTGACACCGGCTTGTCTGACTTGTTTGAAAGGGTTGTGGCTTCCTAACTCCTTGGCTGGTGAGGGATAACCACTGTAAGTTTGTCAAGTACGACCTCTACAGGTGTGATTGATCCTCGAACGGGAACACTCCTTTTGCAATTTAGATGCTTGGTCAAATTAACTGACACCTACCCTACCTCAGGTTAAGATTGAGGGGTTTTTTCATTTTCAGTAAGGAACTCCTACTTCCAGGCTCAAAGGGGTGACAAGGGATTATCTTCCTTATATCTCCGGTGTTTAGGGATTTGAAACAATGCTTGCACATCATCAACAAATGTTTTATTCAAAAGCATACAACCAAAAGTTTTGCGTCTTTCAATTTCGTCATCCTCCCTCAAATTTTGCTTAAACAAGCATTTAACATCAATAAAAAGTATGAGTGAACACAAATGGATTTTATCAAAACATGCATATTCAATTCATTATCATTATCAGTTCAAAATAGACAAGTTTTACAAATAAGTTCACACTTTAACAGAAAAGGAACAACAAATGCAAAAGAAATGACATGATATAAAAGACTGCCAGCCTCGAGGAATTGGGCTTTCAAATCTTGATTTGTTATGGAGCTAGCCATCTTCGGAATTGCTCGTTGAAGTTAGCCTGATAATCATATGAACACCTTCTCTGGGTGAATTCCTCCATAACATGATCTGGCGAACCCACATGACTGGATGAAGCAGGATTGTTGATCTGAATACTCTGAGGCGTGACAAAGAACATATTAGAGTCAAGCAGAGTTTGAATCTTTCTCTTAAGCACCTTACAATCTTCGGTTGAATGTCCCTGTACCCCAGCACGGTAATCATAACGGGCGTTGACATCAAAACCTAATGGGTATGGAGGAATCACTGGATTTATCTCCTTCGGCACTATCAATCCACCTTTGATCAAATCTGCCAACATATGACTGTATGACATTGGCAACTAATTGAAATGCCTCTCTGGCTTCCTAGGTCTTTGTCAGGCGTGATGACGCGACTGATGTTGATATGACCGTTAATTCTGAGGAGAGAACGATATCTGATACGAGACCCAGAGGATTGCTGACTTTGAACAGTTGAAATATCTGAAGACTGAATTTGAGGTATTAGAGATTCCCAGATGGAATTACTTTCTTTCTCCCATTCTTCTTGAGAACTGACAACTGGTTCACTTCACTGGTTGAAATGTCGGAGACTTCTTGAATCTTCCCACTCTTGAGTCCACTCTCGATACGTTCCCTAACTACTATCAAGTCAGAAAAGTTTAATGCCCCAATGTCAATCATCTTATCCAGGTATGGCCTTTGCAAAGTACCCATAAACAGGTAAACCAATTCTCTGTTTAGAAGTGGTGGTTGAACACGAGCAGATAATTCTCTCCACCTCCAAATGTACCCTCTGAAAGATTCACTGTCCGCCTGAGATAAGTCTTACCACTGCATGTCACTGGGAGTCATGTCGAGATTGTAATTGTATTGCTTCACAAAGGCGTTGGCTAGGTCTGACCATGATCGGATGCAACCGCTCTCTAATTGCATATACCAACTTAGTGATGCCCCGCTCAAACTGTTCTGGAAACAATGAATCATAAGCTTGTCGTTATGGACATACGAGGTTATTCTTCTACAAAACATCACCAAATGCTATTTTAGACAGTTATCCCCTTTGTACTTCTCAAAATTCGGTGTCTTAAACTTCAGAGGCATTACAAGGCCAGACACCAAACACATGCTTGAAGCATTCAGATTAAGAGCATCACGATCCTCTTTGGCATCGAGTTTCTCTTCCAACAAATGGTATCTTCTCATAAAATCAACATTATATGGGTATTTAGGTTTCATCTTTGGAAATTCCCCTTGGAAGTCTGGCACAGAGAATGTGAAACTCTGATAATATGTGGCATTAAGAGAAGAGGAATTTCCATCTTGGACAATGGTACGCTCTTGTATAACCTAATCCTCAACAGGAGTCTGCACATGCTGAGCTTGATCAACATTGTTCGCTAGAGGTGGAATAACATTCCCAATAACTAGAGTCCCTTGAATATTGGCCTCTCCCCTTGTCCTGGCTGCCATAGCCTCCACAAGTTTATCCAACTGATTCTTCATCAATTCAAAATATGCCTTTGTAACGACCTGATTCTGCTCTCCTGAATTCATGATTTTTTTCCAAAAGTTAATTCAAGTCCAATACGAGTGTTGGGAAATCAACTGCGGGTTGGACAAAAGATGGATGAGCTCTTTGTTTCTGGCTGAGGAAAGGGATGCAAAAATGATGCAAAAATGCTTATGCAATGCAAAATGTTATGGATGCAACAGACAGGGGATCAAAGCGTCCACACATATTCTGAATAACCATTGTGATGCTGATTGAATAAGCTCATAAGTCTGCTTTAAAGAAAATACCGGAATACCAGAATTCCCGAATAATCAGAATACCAGAATACTGGAACCAACAGAATACCAGAATACCAGGATATTCAGAATAATCATAACACCAGACTGGTAAGTTCACACTGATAAGAAAAATAGAAAACCGGGTTGGTTGAATGTCAAGGTTTCCTGCAAATACCCATCCCCTCTCACATGTGGGTTCTAGTCTTAGATGACATGGAAATCCTAACAAGTTATCAATATCAAGGACTATCAGATCGAGAAATGATGATACGTCCACCATTTCTGGTTTGGCATCATGGTCAATCAAGGAGGTTTCCACTGACTTCCCAATGAATGGTCTCCAGGGTCGTTAGTTTTCTAATCCAACATCCCCTCAATTGTCCAAGATGCACAGGATAAGATGTCTTCAAAGAAAACCTAGTTTAAACACAAATTTCGTGTGAACTCTTGCGTGTCAAGATACCATACAAGTCCACACTACTCTCCACACTAATCCTATGTTTATACTCAAGTCTGGGTATTGGGCTTACCTCTCATGGAACAAACCACCCAACAGCAAAACAACAATATGATAACAATGATAAAGTGCAAAAAGTAAAAATGAAAATACAATAATATACAACAATAAACATACAAATACAACATACATGCACAAATATAAGCACCCCAAAGATATAAAACAGACAAGCACTAGGATTGACTCGCATATGGGACCAGAGTCCCCACCAGAGTCGCCAGTTGTCGCAACTATGAAAAGGGCTGGCTAAAACAAACAGAAGAGTCGCCACCAAATTTTATTTATCCCAAATAGAGGGAAAGGAAACGATCAAAGAAAACCTGAAGAACAGGAAAAGACAAGGTCATCGCAACCAAATCTTGGGTTCAGTAGCCGGTTATGCAAGGGGAAGGTATGAGCACCCCTCACGTCCGTTGTACTCAACGGGATGCATGTCAGTTGTCTAATCAAAGGGTGTGTTCTTTAAAATCTATTTCTAAACAGAACAAAAAAGGGAAAAGAAAAAGGAGACTCAATTGGACATCGCCGCCCTATGCCCATGTATTCCCTTGTGCAATGGGAAAGTCAGAGTCAACGTAGTTCGGAAAACTAAGGGTCAAGGGGGGAAGGTTGCTCACCAAGACATCACCGTCTTGTGCCTAAGTATCCTCATCTGGTATGAGAAATCAGAGCAAATGTAGTTCGGGTAACTACGGGTGAAAGGTCTCGATCGCACTGGGGCGAGAGAAAAGTTTTAAACAACTGGTTGGTCTCGATCACACATGAGCGAGAGAAAAGAGAAGTTAGTTGTTAGTGTGCTCACCAATGATAAGAATCCTCGTGCCTACATATCCTCATTAGGGAATAAGGAATCAGAGCATCTATAGTTTATGGGACTATGGGAAAACGGGATCTCAATCGCACGGGGGCGAGAGAAAAGATTCTGCGTCTGAAACGCCTTAACAAAAGTGAATTAACTTTGTTTGAGATGCGTATCACACTAAGCCTATGACATAAGAGCGAATGCGTCACATATCACCCACGGGACATACGCTAAACACTCTAGACAAGCCAGGAGAAAATCCTCTCTCATCATTTCCCATGTGCTTAAGGCTCGTGGCGCACAATACTCATCGTATTCATTAAGTGTTTTGATTATTTTTTTGAGAGAGAAAAGAGAGACACACAGAAGGTCTAGGGGAAACTAAATCCTAACTGTTATCATACAAATGACGAACTTAAGTTGAGGCCAAAGAGGGATTATCCTAATTGTTACCATGCAAAGGATTGAAAGCCTAATGTCTCTCCTACCCCCATCTTAATCAAAAATTAAGTGGAACTAGGAATCCTAAGGGATCATGTGAACAAGCACAAGTAAACACCATACTAATCAATCACAAATGAAAACAAGTAAGTGAAGTTCAAAGAAGAATCATAGATGAAAGAGAAACCATGTAAATCAAGCAAGCACAAAGTCAAGGCATCATCAAGTATCGAGGGAATCATCAGGCATCAAGAAGTAGATAACAAGTGACAACAAAGCTAAACATGGAAACTATTAACTACAAAATAGAATCAAATGGAAAATGATAAAATATGCATAAAGAGCAAGATATAGTTAGCAAGAAATAATTAAGATAAGATCAAAATCGTGAGAACAAAAAAATATAACTTAAACAAAAAGATCCAATATACAAGTCACTAAGTTAGGAGTCAAGAAGATTAATGGAAGTTAATTGATGAAAATTTAAGTAAGCCTAAACCAATAAATTCGAAAACTAAAACGAACATCAAAAGAAATAATGTACAAAATTAATCTAAATAGCTATTGATTCTAATTAAAATATCAAAATATAATTAGAAAAATATTAATCAAACATTCAACATTAAATTATATTAAAAGATATATTATTTTTCACTAAAATAAGATTATGAGATGTTCTAAAAAAAAATAAAAAAACAAAATTAACAAAAGAAAAACAGAAGGAAAATATGGGCCAGCAATATATGAATAAATGAGTCTAAAGCCCAATAGGGCACTCATCTTGGGTCGAGTCTGATCCAATAGTGACCCGATTTACTTTACTAAAAAAAACCTAGGAGTTCACAAATTTGAAGGACGCTTCAAGAAGTTCAGAGATGAAACAACAGGGAAACAAGACTCGCTTTCTCTCGATCCATTACCATTCTATCTTGGTCTATCCTCACCAACAACCATACCGATCTACCCTAGTCATCGCTCTCAAACATTCTCCTTCATTTGTCATAGAAAAAATGGAAAAATGCAAGGGAATCAACTTATCCCTATTTCAAACTTAAGACTCCTAAAAGAAAACACGGCAGCGGCAACACATGAGGCAAACAGACGGGAACCATACGCGGAGTAGATACAGTTTGACTTTAAAGTGTGAAAAGTATGTGTAAGATTTTTTGTGTGAAAGATGTGGAATGCTAGAATGATGCATGATGTGCAAAGGATGCAGATGCCCTTTTGTTTTGTTTTTTCCTTCTTTTAAAAGAACTTTCAATATTTATGTTGCAAATATCACTCAGCGGATAACATAAACATCAACACATTTATTTGATAAACTGAAAAGATTACAAAAGTACAATGTTCATAATGCATAGAAGGGAAACTAAACCTTAGTTACAAAAGAACCCCCTTTTTTTTGTTTTTTTATGAGGTTTAAATCCCTTGTTGCTGACTTTTCTTCTGCTTCTTGAATTGGACTTCCTCAATTATCAGTTGGTTAACCATCTACTATCAATTGATAGGGGAGAGAAATTTTCCTGTTCTCCTTGCCTTTCCATAGCATGTTGTTCAACTATCTTAATTAGAGCTTTTTTTCTTTTAGCAGTTTTTGGATCTTTGCGTTCTCCAAGCTAACAATTTGATACTTGTTCCTCCAAGAGTTCCTTTCACGGTGAGTTTTGTTAAAAGCGATATGGAGTTTCTCTGTGTCATTCACGAAGTATGGGATAAATTCCTTTAGGGGAAAAGCTTCTTGATGAGGGTAAGGTATCCTCAACTTGATGGATATAGATTGCACCCGTTGGAGATAAGGCTCTGCAGAGGCACAATTTGGTTTTCCCAAAGATTCGCTTCCCTTCCTGTGAATATGACGCCAGGAATGTATAATTTATCCTTTAAGTGTTCTTTCCATTCTCCTTCCTTGAAGAAAAGACCTTCCATATGAATGTTGTATGGTATGTCCTTTATAGGGTAACTAAGCTGACGACGGGCTAAAACTGGGTGGTAGTTAATCCCTCCTTTAGTACCAATGAGGGATACATTGGGGAAATTTCCATAACTATCAATAATATTTGTTCCGCCATTGTCCGGGTTATACCAATCTATGTCAGAGTTAGTAAGAGACCTATTCCTTGGCGACCATCGCATACCACTTTTGAGATCCCAAAAAGCAACTGATTTGGGCAAGTGAGAAATGAACCATTTATAGAGTAACGGTACACAGCATGTAATCTTTCCCCCGTGGTATAATTTTCTTAGATGTATGGAGTGATAAGAATCTGCCGGCAAAGTTAGGACTGGATTCCCAATTAATGATAGCGTTGATGTCGGCAAAGTCGTCAATGTTGGGAAAGAGGAACAATCGATAGATGAGCAAAATAAAGATATCCTCAAAAGTAACTATGTTTCCTATATTAGCAACGTATTGGGCTCTTTCCTTCAAAAAAATTAGCTTGTAATCCTTGAATTCCTCCCTTGGTGATCATGTGAGCTTTGATAACTGACACTTCCAAGGAGGTAGCTCTTGTAACAGTCTGATCTTTGGGAATCTCTTCTAAATTAGAAAATAGTTCTCGATCAGAAATGGGTAAATCAATCAACTGAGAGTACTCTTCCGATGTTGGTGTGAGCTGATAATTTGGAAATGTGAAGCGGTGGTACACCGAATCATAGAACTGAACCAATGTAGACAGGAATCCTTCCACCATGTTGACTTTTAAAAGAGGCAAAAGTCCTCCATACTTAGCTCTGAAAGCTTCAGGGTTAGTAATCAATCTTCCCAATTTCCTTAGATCTTCTAGTTTTGGACTTCAGAAGGTGTACTTCTGAGTTTTTCTTCTACCAAAATCCATAGCAAAGTTTCTGGTATTTGCAACAACAATATTTTTGTAGTTCTTTTGAAAAAGTTTGAAAAAAAAATTTTTGAAATTTTTTTTATGAATGCATATATGCACAAACACAGATGTTTACAAACATGGGTTTAATGGTTTATCGTCACGAGCATAGAGTCATGGATCTACCCATCCCAAAGGTGTGTACTAGAGGTTCATTTTGTACCTGTAGAGCAGGTTCTAATAAGATTCCCAAAACCCTTGACCCCTCTTTAGGATATTAACAGCAAATCAATTAACTCATGAGAGCTGTAATATCCTGAAGATGAATCTCAATTGAGTGTAGTATCGCATATTTACTATTCCTGATAGTTATATCACTACATCCTAAAATGTCCAAATGGGTAAAGGGTTACTAAAGTACTCAACTTCTCGGATTCCCAATATAAAAAGTAGTGTATTCACAACTTGCTTGCTCATCATCAGTAATTCCAAGAGGGTACCTCCACTGAGATGGCATATTTTTAAGTCGGCTTGTTCGGGACTCACTCCCTATAAGCCTTTTTGACTATACCACCTCGTATCTTAAAGTATATTTTCAAGTTCAAGTTAGGACCTTTTCTTACCACATGTGTATTAATCGCATTCCCAAAACAAATATATTTAAACAGGTATGGAAAGTAAACAAGTAATATTGACAGTAATAATGATGAATGATATGATATTAACAGTAATAGTAAAAAGAATACAAAATAGGCTTAACCTCCTTAAGGGATGGGACAGTCCCCAGTGAAGTCGCCATTTTTCTGTGTATCGATTTCTGTGACCCCACCCATTCATGAGATGGTGAGATTCCCTTGAGCCGTGCTTGTGCCACATTCGAATTTCTAATATTTATCCTATAATGCTTAAAAGGAAGGGGAAGAAATCTAAATTAACTCTGCGTGCAAGTGTTATCCCTACAAATGCAAAGAGTCTGGAATCGAGGGTTGGTTATACTAAGGGAAGCTATTAACACCCTGAGTATCTATAGTACTCTATATGAACCTTTTACACACTTTTTACTATCAGTTATTTTATCTGCTTAAGTTGTTTACTATCGATTAAAAAAGTTTTAACCTATGGGTGAGGATGAGAATATGAGATGTTTTTTTTATGTTTTTTGTTTGTTTTATGAAAGGTACGGGGACCTAAGGGGTTTTATTTAAGGGTGTGCTCACTAAGATCTCGCAATCTTATGCCTACGTATCCTCAAAAGAAAATTGAGAAATCAAAGTGTTCATAGTTCCACCTAACTATGGGTGGAATTTGTATCTTGTTCAAAGCCCAAGATGATGAAGCTAAATGGAAATTTGTGTATCTTGTTCAAAGCCTAAGATATGAAGCTAAAAGTTTTGTTGGTTTGAAAGAAAAGATAAATTGTCATTCTTAAGGGAGATGTCCCACATATTCGTCAAAAACATTTGGGAATAATGCCATAAGGGAAGAAGGGTTGAACTTGGATGTTAAAGAATCCTAAGAAATGTCACATCTTCCTTTATGAACCTTTGCATGCTAAGAGAAGGAGCTTAACTTGGATATAGTATCAACAAGTGTTCCACTTACATCACATAGATGAAAGAAAAGTTTTGGACCATGATAAGAGAAGGACTCCAGCTTGGATTTTGAATAAACAAGTGTGTCACTTACATCACTTATATGGAAAAAAGTTTTTAACGTTTGATTTTGAATTGTGGTGTATAGAAGAGATATCTTCCTACAGGGATGACTCAATGTCTCATCTCTAGGGAGAAGTTGATTTATTTTAGTATCTTGTTCAAATCCCAATATGTGAAGCTAAAAGGTTTATTTGTATCTTGTTCAAAGCCTAAGATGTGAAGTTAAAAGTTTATTATAGCCTGAGAGGAGGTTGACTTAACTGGGAGGAGTTTCAAATTGATGGTATTTGTATGAAGCCCAATAGGAGGCTATTATGAAGTTGACTTCATCCAAGGGGAACTAGTGTTTGAACTAAGTTGTTCTTGAGGGAACCCTAATGTTGAATCAAGTCTAAACTAAGGATGAGTTGTTATAAATGTCAAGAGAAACATAATATAAATAAGAACCTAACAAGAATTTAACAAGTATAGACATGAATTAGAAGTGGAGAGTCTGATCCTCTTATAGAAGCCCATGTCTAAGCATAGTTGACTTGAAAAAGTGGTGGGTCTTACACTCTTATAGAGGCCCAAGAATTTTGAATTTTGAATGCCATTAGGGCTTTGTTTGATGAAAGTTGAAGATTGAGTTTTGAAAGATTGACTATTTTGAGAAATTAAAGAAAGTTTTAAGGAGGAGGGTAGGGTCTTACGCTCTAATAGAGGCCTAGGAGTTTTGAAAAGGTAATGGGTCTTACACTATAATAGAGACCCAAGTGGTTTTTAAAATGTAATGGGTCTTACACTCTAATAGAGGCCCAAGAGTTTTTTGAAAATGTAATGGGTCTTACACTCTAATAGAGGCCCAAGAGTTTTTGAAAAATGGTAATGTAATATGCATCAAACAAAGATATATGTTCATCATGGTAAGAGTTTATGAAGGAAATACTTGAACATGTGAGCAAAGATTTAATCCATGGGAGCAATTATAGAGAAGTTCAAGCAAGTATGTGCATTCAAGATGAATCGAGTATCCAATGAATATAGTAAGGGTAACAACCAAGCATACTTGAACAAAAAGAACATGTTCATGACAACAATATGTGGATGAAGGTGTAAACATACAAGAGATGGCATGTGAGATTACTTTAAAGATAATTATTGTACCCCAAAATTTGACCAACCATTTTCTTGTACCTGGCTTTTGTTTCTTTGCATTTCTCAATTTCTACATATCATAGCATTTGTTCTTGAGGCATGGGATCAAGATGCTTTTTGTGGCTCAAGGTTCCCTTTTTGTTGCAAGAGTTTAAACAGTGAGCATCTGAGGCTCTGGCATTTATTTTGCCCATCGATCGAGCGATTGATTTTATTTTATTTAGCAGGTTACTTTCGGCTCAAGGTATGGCACATATGGTATCTCAGGCGTTCTTACAATTACCATGTTCAAGAATGGGTTTCAGAGGCTTAACAGGGTTCAGAACGAGTGGCAACGGGCAATTGCACAAGATTCCCTCCATTTGGCGCCAAATCTGGGCATTTTTTAACAGAGTAACCGGTTACCCCATATTGAGTAACCAGTTACTTCGAGCAGAATTTGAAAATAAATTTGAATTTTCAGCATGTGCAATTTCCAACCATTTTCAACCATTGATTTCACTTGATCATCATGGAAGGATCTAGAATTGCTCAATTTTCATCATTTCCCTCCATATTTCAAACACTCCATTCCTAATTTCCATTCCAAATGCTAATCCACATTCCAAACCATATTTTGATCCCAAATCTAGAGCTTATTTAAGTGAATTTGCTCCAAACCTCACACAAGAATCCACACAATTTCATTTCATTTTCAGAATTCACTCTCACTCTCTCAATTTTCTCTCCACTCTTTCACTCCCAAAACCTCCATTAGAGCTCTCACTTGAGTTCTTTGATTCTTCATTGGAATCATAGAATTCTAGAGCTAAACCTCCATCATTCATCTTCATTATCCCTAATTCACTATTCAATTTTCGTTTGGTTTTGGATATGAACTTGGAAGCTGGTTTGAAAGTGCTTATTTGGATCGTTTTTACTTGTTCTTGCTTGATCTTCACTTCTTCAACAAGAAAGTTCTTGGATCTTGAAGAATCTCCAGGTTTCTTGCTTAGATCTGCTAATTTCAAGTGAATCAACACTCACCAAAGCAAATCTCTACTTTGTAGGTTAGCAGTTCTAGATCTAAATCTGTTTTGAGCTTATTTGCATAATCACAATGTAGATCCTTAGGTTTTGATGCTTTTTGATCCATTTTGTTGATTTTGATTCTTATGATTTGTGATTTTGATGCTTGATTGTATTTACATGATGCTTGAACACAATTTCTTGATGATAATTTTGTGTTTGATTGATACCATGTTCATAGGGATTCTTGGATAAGTTGTCGGATGTTGAAAACTGATTTTAAAAGTTGACTTTCTGGTTTTGGTTCAGTGGTAACTGATTACCTTATCTAGAGTAACCGGTTACTCAATTCAACTTTCACGTTTTCCAGCCTTTTTCAACAGGGTAACCGGTTACCCTATTCTGAGTAACCAGTTACTCAATGCAAATTTCACATTTTCAGGTTTTTTTCAATAGAGTAACCGGTTACCCTATTTTGAGTAACCGGTTACCACTGAAACAAAATGAGATTTTCTTGCATTTTCTTGCTTGTTTGTTATCCTTTCCACATGTAAACTTCATGGATTGATGTGATGCATTTATGTGATTTTTTTTGACTTGTTTCCTCATTCTTGGATATGTGCCTTGCATCATAAGTCATTTTTGAATCATGCTTCTCCACTTGTTCTAAGTGTTGAGTTTGTGCTTGAACTTTGGTTCATCACTTGTACATGATAATGATTGTGATTCCCTCTTGTTTTGACCTTGAATTTGGATCATTCCTCTTGTGCTTTGCTTCTGCCCTTGTTGGATAAGCGCTTGTTCATGATGATTTGGTGCTTGAATTTGCACTTTGAGATTGTCATGAACATTGGTGATTGATTTGCATTGATCTTTTGCTTTTTATTTGTTTGATCTTAAGAATTGTATGGTTGAGACGTGCTTGTGGTGGTTGCTGCCCCACATTTTTTTCCTCCCTCTTTTCTTTGTGTGTGCATCTTGGGATAACACCTTTGCTTTGATGATTGATGGTTGATGGTTATAGGAGCTTGCTTCTCCCATTTCATCTCACCCCTCTTGTGTTTGACTATCATTTTTGTTTGATTGTTGCATCTTTGTGTTTGTATTTCATGACTTGTTTAAGTCACTTTCATCTTATTTTCTTTTCATTTGTGATTGAATTTCTAAGTGTTTACATGGTCTTTTGCCATGATCCCTTAGGATTCCTAGTCCCTTGGGAGTATGAGATACATTAGGTGTTCAATCCTTTGCATGATAACATTAGGATAGATTCTTCCCCTCTTAATCCTAACTTTAGGAGCACATTGCATGATAACATTAGGGCTGTTTAGTTTCCCCTTAGAGTTTGTGTCTTTCTCTTCTTATCTCATAATCTCTTAAGACACCTAATAAGGGATAATAAGTGTTGTACGCTATGAGCCTTAAGTACTTGAGGAATGATAATTGGGGGCCTCCTCTCAATCTGTCTAGAGTGTTTAGTGCATACCCTTTGGGAGATATGCGATGCATTCGGTCTCAAGTCATAGTCTTTAGTGCAACATGAGTTACAAACTTAACTCAATTCACTTATGTTGCACCCCAAAATTTGACCAACCTTTTTCTTAATCTTTGGATTATGTTTCATTTCGTTTTAGCATCTTGCATTTGCATAGCATAGTTCTTACAAGGGATCAAGTGATTGTGCTTAAGTATCATCCGAGAGGAAAGTCTTTATTGGCTTCAAGCTCAAGCAAAGGCACTGGTACAAACCATCAGAAGGTTGTCAAAGGTTCCATGAAGATTTATCATTGGTGTGATCATGAGGTAGAGGCTTGTTGAGCACCTCAGAGGTCATTGTAAAGTGGGAATGGTCACTCAGTTCATCTGCATAATGCCTAGGCAATAAGGAGGAAATCAGGGTTTCACTTTTAATCAGGATAAACTTTCTTTTTGAAGTAAAATTTGTTCCCATGGTCTTCCATATGTCCTAAGGTGTTTGGGGATGGGATATTGACCATCAATTTTAATCAGAAGAGCTCTAATTGATCAGTTGATTGAAAATCAGAAGATTTGGATAAAAAGTCAACTGTGCAGTGAAAAAGTCAACTCCTGACTTTTTGAGGTCAAGATCATGATCCTTAATTTCAATATGACCAATGGATGGAATTTGATCAAGAAAAGTCAAGGGAATCATGAAAAATCAAGAGTTGTTGAAAGTTTCTATTTTGGGATTTATGGTTTTTGAATCTTTCTATTTTTGGAAAGTTTTATGGTTGGAACAACCATCTTTAAAGCTATATTACTTCATGATCAAGGTTTCAAATGAACCTTTGGCCAACATCAAAGTTATTCCTTCTGTTTCAAGATTTCCAAAAAGTCCAAGAAGTCTTCCATATGATACTTGGAGCCCAAGTTATGGAGGTTCAAAGTTGGGAAAAAATAGTCCAAAATTCATAACTTAGAATTTTTCTAAGTTACCTCTAGGCAGATTTTCATGTCATGGTTTTTATGCCTATTTTTCATGATCTTCCCAACTCCATTTTAATTTTTCTCAAGCATGAAAGTTGTAGACCTCATTTCAAGCTTTTCAATCATGGTTAGAGCTCAATTTTTCATCCATCATAGCATGAGATATGGTCTTCACAAGGTAGGGTTTCAAGTTGGCAAGTGTGGAAACTTAGTGAAATTTCACTAAGTATGGAGGATATCTCTTATGGACAGATTTTCAAGTGAACTTTTCATACCATTCTTGGCCTTGTATCAAATTCATCTCAACATGAAAGTTGTTCATGGATATGCAATCTTTATTTTTTGTTCAAACATCACTTCATTTACATGAGTATTCATTCACTTATGGTGGTTTGAAATGAGCTTCATGGAATTTTGCAAAATACCATTCATGAAGTATTTTGGTCACCACTTCTTGCAGCACAGAAGCCACACGCATGATGTACATTCCTTGGGTATTCTTTGTGTCCCAAACATTACCCAAACAAGAGAAACCAAGCTTGTACCATTTTTGTATGCATTTTGAATCTTTTTCCCAAAAAAGGAAGAGATAATCCACCCTCTTTCTTTCCACTATACAGTCCATCCAGCTTGTTCCCTCCACTGCAGAAAACAACAAGAAAGCAAGCATGCTTGTGTACTGCCCCTTGATCCACCATTTGATTCAAAAACCTTGAACATGTAGCATCTAATCCATCCATCTTTCACCATAGTAAAATCCCAAAAATCCCCTTTTCACATCCTATTTAAGCTAACTAGCAGTTGGGCAAAACCCTAGCCTCCATTATTGCAAGAGAAACCAGAGTTTGTGAACCATTTCCAAATCTTCCAAAACCTAAAAAACTGCCTGTTGAAAACTCCATACCAGCAACCCCTTCAATCACCCAATCACCTCAAAAAATCATCCACACAACCCACAAATGACCATTGGTAGGTGTTCAAACCTTTAAACCAGTCCAAAATTTCATATATAAAAAAATCACTTGTTGAAAAAAAGAAGAAAGCTCAAAGGAGGTACTGTGTGTCTGCTTCTAGCTTGCTGTTTTTCTTGGAGGTCTACAAGATGTATGTAGTCCTAAACCTCCTCATTATGCATCATGTTTATGTTGTTGTATGGTTTGGACATTTTTATGCTAAATGGTGATTATGATGTCAAAATGCCTTGAATATGGTAAGCTCATAACTATTGTGATTTGAGCTTGTGCGTGAACTAGTTTTGCTGTTGGTATATTTAAGTCATGTGCTTTGTTGCCAAAATCATTTTTGAAAGATGAGTTTATTAACTCTTGATTATTGGCTGTTTAACTTGTTTGCTCTTGTTAGAGTTGGTTGTGATTTGTTTTAGTAATATTTAGAGCTCTCATCTAACTTTCTTTTGAATTAGTGTGTGAGTCTTGGTTATGACAACGAGGTGGTACTTTCATGAGATAGGGGTTTTGATTGGTGTCATCAGGTCTTGAGTTTTTGGTACATCAGGTTTGGTCAACGTATGATGGCAGGTCTTAGACAGTTTAGGAGAGGCTGGTGTGTGACAGTTAGCAGAATCCTTTGTAGTTGCTTTGCTGATGTGATGAGACAAGAAGGAGACTATTACCATAAGTCTGTTGGAATTCATGACAAATTGGATTGTCATTTATGGTTGACATAATGTGTATAGATATGTCAAGGGCTTTAGGACCTTAAACCTGCTGTTGGAGTTTGTGTTGGATCTGTCAAGGGCATGTTGATATTTATAGTTGCTTGAATCTTTATATTAGTGTGCATTTTCTTTTGGACTTAGCATGATAATGTCAGTTCTGTTCAGCCTTTAGGTAGGACTTTAGGCTTTGAGCTGTAGGCTTTAGTTTATTTAGCATGGAGTTGAGAGTTAGCATTGTAGTTTGTGTTCATGGCTATTTCTAAGGCTGTTTTGGTGAGATACCTAGCTGCTGTCAGCTTAAGATCATTTTCTAAGCAGTAGGTTTGTGCTACTGATTTTCATCTAGGGTAAGTTTGAAACCAGGTTTTGGTCTTGAGTAGAGGGTTGTTACTGTAAGATCTATTTAGGACGGTTTTGAGTGAACTTATTACTGTATTGATTGCCATCTAAGAGTGTTGGTTTGGAGGTGAGGTTGTCACCAGGTTTGTGTCATGATGATTGTGACTGTTAACCTTTTGAAGCCTGTTAGTTTATGAAGGAGGTGTTGCTTGAACTCAGACCAGTATTGTTGTCAAGCATTGATGACATGGTGTGGAATTTATCTTGTTGTTCTATTTGTTGTCCATACGCTGTTGAGAGGTTTACCATGCAAAATCCTTGTCAGGATTGCTTTCAGTCATTCAGATTTCATCTAGGTGCCTTGTGTCTAGTTGGGGTGATTTGGCTGGTGAGGGGTTAGGTTTGACATTGTGATGTCAATGTTTATGCTGGTTGCTGTCAAATATGTGAAACCTAAACCATGTATGATTTGCTGTTGGGATTTGTGTTGAAACTGTTCTTTCATGTTTGAGAGGCTTAGAGGGATAACTAATTGGGGTGACTGTCGTGAAGGCTTAAGGATTTTTTTTGTGTTGGTATGAAGGTGGTTACCTCGGTTCTGGTAGAGTTTTGAGTGTAGTTGGTCCAAACAGAGGTGAGAGTTGCTTACATCTGTCCTTGGATTAAGAGTTTTCATCTAACAGTTTTGAACTTGTGTTTGTAGCATGATAGTTATACCTGCTGGCATGTAACATATTTTGGTCAGAGTATGTGGATGCAATTGAGGCTTTGATTTTGGAATGGTTGATTCTTGATGAATCGCAGAGCTGCTATTAGAATCCATGATGAGAGATTTAGAGTATTTGGCTCTTTGCACTAGATTCTCTGGCATTGTAATGTCAGGACCTTGTTTTTTTGCTCAGTCCTAGTTTAGTGGCTTAGGTCTGTTGGGCTTTGTCTAAGTGTTGTAGGCAGTTTGGTTGAGGCTACAAAGTTATGATCAGTAGGTGAGCTCTGATGAGAGGAAGACTGTCATCATGTGTCTAGTTGATTTCTTAGCAGAATGGATGATAATTGATGGACTTATTGCACTAATGCTTACATAACCAAATTGTGTGGCTGTTTCTGTTTTCAAACAAACTCCTTGGATCACACTTGTTGTGTTGGAAAACTTCTAACCATGTTGTATTAAATTAACACTGGAGGCTTAAGTGGACAATTGAGTTGTTGACTGTCATGAGAATTTTGGGGCTGTTCAGAGCATTCTTTTTTTTTTGTTTGAGTTCAGACTTTGACTCACATCAAGACTGCCAGGCTTTGGTTTGTTTTGTCCTAAGTAATCTAGTTGAGGCCAGAGGTTTAAGGTCAATAGGATCTCTATTAGTGTGTACTAGTGAGAGGGAGTTGCTGCTTTGATTCTTGACAGATTGGGGTTTCATCTTTGTTGACAGAGTTTTGTTTTTGCTGCTGTGACTTTTGTTCAATTGAGTTGTTGACTATCATTAGGACAATTTGTGGATATGTTGTTTGTTTAAGAAATACCATACTTTTGGAACATTGGTGCATTATTATGATGAGCATTGAACCTCTTACTGAAAATCATGAGAACTTGATGGCATGAGGTTATAGCATCTCATTTGGAGAAAATCACTTGAGTTGATGGATTGCTTTGGTTCTGAAAGAATCATTTTGAGTGCATTAATTCATAGTAGTTGTCAGCAGTTTGATTGGACGGATGTTGGTTGAATTTGTGCTTGAGTAATTTTGTCTAACCTATATGTGTATGCTTGCTGTCCAGTTCTGTTGGAGGATTATCAATCTTTTGGATCCATCAATTTTCATGTTTGAAACTTTTAAAAGGAAATTGTCGCTACTGTGAAAATCGAGGCCGACAATGACAGAAGAGTCGCCACCGTGCGTTATTTATCCCAAGAAAGGGAAAGGAAACACTCAGAGAAAACCTAACAAAAATAGGGATAAGATCGGTCATCGTAACCAGATCTCGGGTTCGGGAGTCGGTTACGCAAGAGGAAGGTGTTACCACCCCTCACGTCCGTCGTACTCGACGGGATCCACGCTTGTTGTCTATCTAAAAGGGTGATTGAAACTATCTAACTACTGGCTAAAGGGCAAAAGAAAAAGAAGTGACTCGGTAAAACAACAACGCTTTGTGCCTACGTATCTCATATGAAGTGAGAAGTCAGAGTCAACGTAGTTCGGCTAACTACGAGTGAAAGGGGGGAAGGTTGCTCGCCAAGACATCGCGTATTGTGCCTATATACTTTCATATGGTATGAAAGAATAGAGCAAACTTAGTTCGGGCTAAAAGGGAACACAGGTTTGTTCAACTGTTTTACCCGAGTAGGGTTAGAAATCAGTTATAGCAGTTTGGTGTATGCAGCTCGACCATTGGAGACTTAGGCGTTACCGTTTGCGATAGAACTAAGAGTTAACAACACTCTTTTTCTGAAAAGATTTTTCAAGATTAAAGGCCCCAAAGGGAAAAAAATAAGTTAGAATGATTTGTTTTTGTGTTTTTTAGAGAAGAAGTGTTTTTGAATTGTTTGCAATTCATATTGCACTAGAGACTATGACTTAGGAGTGAATGCGTCGCATATCACCCAAAGGGTGCTATACTAAACATCCAAGCAATTGAAGGGAAACCCCTCAACAACCCTTTCCCATGTGCTTAAGGCTCGTAACACACAATAATCATTAACTTTTATTAGGTGTTTTATGATTGTTTTGAGATGAAAATAGAAAGGGCACTAAAGGAGGACTAAACTCAAGCCTAAAGTTATCATGCACAATGCTCCTAAAGTCGGGATGAAAGGGAATGAAACTATCCTAATGTTATCATGCATAGGATTGAACATCTAATGTCTCTCCTACTCCCATCCTAAACGGAGGGACTAGGAATCCTAGGGGGATCATGGCACAAGGCCAAGTAAACACTAAATAACTCAATCGCAGATGAAATGAAAGGAAGAAAATTAATTTGTAAATTGAAAATTAAAATGAAAATAAAAATGAAAAATAACATGAAATGAAATAAAAAGGATGGAAAATAAAAAAATAACACCTTTTAAAAAAGAAATAATATTTTTTTGGTTTTTGATATTTTAAAACTATTTAAAAGAAAAGTTAAAACAAAACAAGAAAATAATAAATAAAATAAAGAGAAAAAGAAAAAAACAAGTCAAAAGAAAAAGAAAGTGCCTCCACTAGGAGTTGAACCCCTCACCTTGGCATTGCAAGCATAACAGAACACCAACTCTACCACTTAGGCGCATGTAAATAGAATTGGGAAAGGAGAAAGAAATAATAAAGCATGGAAATAAAAAAAAAATCAAAGCAAAAACGCCCCAGTCGGGCTCGAACTCAGGTCATGGGCGATGCAAGGCAAGTTACTAACCATTGGGGTGGCGATACATCTATTGTATAACGCCACCCCATTTGCATATATGCCAAAACAAAGCAAGTTTTTTCTGGGCAGGCAAGAACAAAACCAAGGCAAAACTCAAAATGCGTTTTGATCACCACTCTCTCAATTCTTATCCAATTTTAACAAAATTTTAGTCTATCTCACTCCATTTTCCTCAAGGAACATGGTGGTGCTGTTAGTTTTCTCAAACAATGAGCACAACTCAAAATTCAAATGGAAATGCAAGAATGAAGTTTGAAATGCATTTTCAATGCTAGAACCCAAATCAATCAAAAATGTATCAGTTTGAGAGCATGCACACACTCCAAATATGGTATACGAGAAGTTTCAAAACCAAAGGGGCTTAAATTCAAGCTAGGACAGAATGTGACCTATGAGTTGAAATTGCTGCATAAGTTGAAATGACGAATTTCAAAACAAACTGTGTTTGCGATTTCAACCGCACTAGAGACTATGACCTGAGAGTGAATGCGTCGCATGTCACCCAAAGGGTACCATACTAAACATCCAGACTGTGGAAAAGAAACTCTCCCACAATCCTTTCTTAGATAGCTTAAGGCTCGTAACGTACGAAAGAAATCATTCATGATTACTGTATCTTAAACTGTTTTGAGATGAGAAGAGAACAGGCCCAACTAGGAGGGAGACTATCAAGTCCTACTGTTGTCATGCCAATGATTCATCCTATGGTGAAGGTTTGAACAGGGAACTCCTAGAAGTTGTCATGCCTAGGTTTAAACCTAAAGTTCTATCATCAATTCCTTATCAAAGGAAATGAGAGTCCTAAGGGATCATGTCAATGATACACCAAGACAGACAAAGCATCAGCTTAACAGTAAAATGCATGCAATGCAAGTGAGGGAGGAAATGTGTGTGGGGCTTCAGCCTCCACAAGCTCATCTCAACCTCAAGCCAGAATGGATAACAGTAATCATACTGAAAGATGAAACAACATGCTATCAAGCAATAACAGTAAACTGCAATCATACAGAAAAATGAAGTAAAAATGCCATCAGGCAAACAAACCACATGGGCAAGGGAGCTGGGCTCTACCGAATACCCGCAAGCAAAGCCACACAGTAACAATACAAGCAGAGGGAGCAACTCAACCTCTAGTGCAATCATGCTCCTAGAGTCTACCTATTCTAGATATGAACTTATTCTAATGCATCAAGCAAGTCAAACAAAACACATCAATACAGAAAAGAAAAAGATGAGAAAGCTTCAGCTCTTCCAACAACAATTCAGTCTTCAGACCTCAATCACTCTTGACAAATATCAATTTGCTTTTCCAGGCTTCAACCCTTCAACATAAGTTTCAACTTATCTTATCCCTTAAGCTTCAGCTCCTTGATCAGCTCCACCTTCAGGTTTCACCATCAATCATGAGTATCAACTTGGCTCCTTCAGGATCTCCAGGTATCAAAGTAATTATCAACTTCCTTTGTTCTTCAAGCTTCAGCTCTTCAGAATCAATCTCAATCACTTAGAAGTGTCAACTTCATCCTTCAGTCTTTACCTCATCTTCAGGGGTCTCCAAGTATCAACTTGCTCTTGTTGCTCTTCAAGCTTCAGCTGGAATGGAAATACTCAAGGATTCATCCTCTTCAACACTCTTCATTGAAGTCTTCATCTTCAAACCCAAACTCAACACCGCTCAAGATAATCAAACCAGAGAAAATCACTTACTGGGTAAGCTGGGGGATATTGAACTGCTTACTGACCACCAAAGGTGACCTATAAGGGTTCAACATCAAAGGAATAGTTCCCTCAAAACTTCTACTTCACAGGTACCTCACTTATCCCTCCAAAGGAGAGAGGTGTATACCATGGAAGGACTTTGAATCACAGGGAGGAATGGAGGTGAAAGATACCATCCATGTTTGAGAAAGAAGTTATCTAAATCTAAACTCTTCCTAATCCCTAACCCTAAAACAATAACAAAACAAAAGGATCAAGCTCTCAAGCTCCTCAATCAATCTTCAAGTCTTCTACTATGCTCCTCAATGCTCCTCAGGACAATACCAAGCTCTCCAAGCCCACAAAGTAATGCAAACAAAAATTCAAGCCCACAAGGGCAACACAAATAATCATCAACTACTAAAATCATCCAAAAATAGTATACTACTATATTAAATCCTAATATAATTTCTAAGGGATCCTACATACCTACCCTTAATTCCCTATATGTCCCATAGTCTAATTTGTCCTAAAAACCCAAAATTCTAGTGTTATTATGGACCTATGTTGAAGTTTGACCTAATTCTACACAACCTAATGTCATCTAATCAAAACTATCCTAAAATTCATCACAAAATTATGGCATAAATCCAGGAGGAAGCTAAAGCTTATATCTAACTATCCTAAAAAGAATGGCCTAAAAATGTTAAGGGAACTACCTAAACAAAATTCTACAAGTTCATGGATTAACATAAAAGAAATAAAAGCAATTAATAGTAAAAATATACAAAAAAAAATACTAAAAATGCATGAAAGGAAAATATTTTTATTTGACAATTTTCTAGACATGAATATGAAATGGGAGCAAAAATTCCCACTTAAAAATCATTAATTTTCAAATTGATATGATTTTTCCATGATTGAAATAAAATGGAAGAAAATAAAATGAAATATGAAGGGATGGGGTGCAGCTAGCAAACAGATCCAGTTCAGTACGCGCATGGGCCTAGAATGGGGGGTACAAAAAGTAAAGCGCCAGGCCCATTTATTAATAAAAAATTAAATCAAAAAAACATATAGAAAATGAAAAATCCATGGTGCAAATAGAAGTGAAATTCAGTTCAAAATCTAATTGGGCCATGATTGGGGGTGTGGGTAGTCATTATTCACTTAAGCCCAAGAAGCCACCGTTTAATGAAACGGTGCGTTTCACACTTCTCAGAATTTCCCTCTCAAATGAAATTAAATATGGGCCGTTGGATCACGCGGGGGTCAAGAGGTCAAGCTGGATCTGAGGGCTGGGAGGTTATCTTCAACCTTCAGCTAGGGTTCTTGGAACCACCATGGAAATGCAGAACATGAAGCTTCATCTTCCTCCATACGAACTCCATCAATAACTCACCAAATGTAGCAATTAAAAACCCTAGATTACTCCAAATTTCATCAGGAATCGAGCCATGGCATCAGAATTTGTTGAAACCCTCTCAAACCTAGAACCCAATAGCAACTTCCAATAATTGATCAAGAACCAATCTCAACAATTCTCAAAATTAAAGGTCCTAATCTCATCCTCATGCTTCCCTGAACATTTCTTACTATTAAACTAAGCTTATCTCTCAATATTCAGCAAGATACAAGGTCAAACAGAAATGGTGTCCACTATCCAATCTTCACCAATTGCTTTCTAACTCTCCAAAATCCATCTCCTATTGGTCTCTAACAGTTCTACACTAACAAATTAACCTAATTATGCCTAAAACATGGTGTAGGGAAGAATTTACAAACCTGGTTAATCTTGATGAATAGATGATGAAATCCTCCAATTCAGACCTTGAAACTCTTCAGAAAGTTTCCCTAGATGCCAATCTTGCTACTGTTTGCAACAATTTTGATGGAGGAAGCCTCAATCTCAGAATTCGATTCTGACTTGCTACCTTGAAATTTGAATCACCAACTCTTCAATTCACCATGGATTTGATCTCAATTCAATCTGCACAGCTTCACTATGATGTATGGAATGTGTTTGAATGGAAAGAATGAATGGAAATGAAGAAGAATGAAGAAATGAAACTTGACTTGCAATGGAAGATTCTTGATCTCACTCTCTCTTCTCTGCACCAATTCTCACCAACCTTGCATCTGAGCAAGTTATACATGTTATATAGAGTGGTTTAGAATCATCTAGAACCATCTAGGATCATCCAATGAGTATTTGAACTTCTCATGTCATGACATTTTGATTTCAATTCTCCTTATGTACTATCTCATGCCAAGCTTCTTGTAACCTTTGATTCTGACTTGAAATTCTCCCCATATGAGATTTATGATGAGTTACAATGCATAACCAACTTTCTTATTGAGTTTTGTTGAGTTTTGCTTTGGTACCTTAATATGCAAGTAAGCCATTTCCAAAGCAGCCCTATGATCTAAGCCCCAAATCAAAATTGTGGCTGAACCAATGTTCTTAGAATGTCATTTGGAGTCAAAATGACCTATTATATGACATGGTTTGGATTTATAACTTGTGATTTCCAATTTTCAATTTCACCTTAATTAACTCATGCCTCCATTTTAGGCCATTTTTATCACTTTTTGATACAAGCCCTTTCAACATCTCATGACCTCCCTACTAGCCTTAAAACATCATTCTAAGAAAGTTTTATGTTGAAGATTTTTCCATTTGAAGCTTGGAAATAGGATATATGGCCTTATGCTTGGAATGACCTATAACCTCCAAATGACCAAAATGCCCTTGACTTGTCAAAGCCATAAGTTGAGTTCTACAAATCCTATCAAGGACTTCTAGTACTCTCTAGAAAGCTAAGAAGATTCTTTACAACATTCATGTTGACCAAGAGTTCATAGGAATCATCCTACTAGGGAAAAGGTTGGATGCAAGTTGGGTGACTTTCAAGGACCCAGATTCACATACCTCAGATGACCTGTAATTTGTCAAAGTCATAACTTGAGCTCTACAAATCCTATCAAGGACTTCTAGTACTCAAATTAAAGCTAAGAATAAGCTCTACAACATTCATGTTGTGGGTAAGATGAGATGACAATCACATCTTGAGCTAAACTGCCTTGAAGATAAGGATCAAACTAGGGGATTTTACACTGTCAATCCTTAGAAACCCTAGCTTGAAACTTCTCAAAATCCTCAATCATGATGAGTTGGTCTCGGAATCATCCTTATAGCATCTCAATACATCATTCCATGCTCACATGGCTCTTGGATTAGGTCTCAAACCTCTACAAATCATCAATTGACCTAGGGTTGACCCAGCCAAACCCTAATTCCATCACTCATGGCTGAATCTTCTGAATTCTTGTACAATGACCTCTCTAGGCTTCATGATGGCTTTCAAGACATCTCATAAGATTTCTCAAAGCTTCAAGTCCATCCTCATAGTCTCAGAATCATCTGGTGAGCTCCCACAACTCTCAAGTTATAAGACACACACCCTTGGTTTCAACCAATCTCTCTGAGGATCTCTTGAGTTCTCTGACAAAGGTATCAACCTTTGAACACTTGAACAACCTTCTTGGCTAGCTTCAAAGCCTCATACAACTCTTGATGGGTAAATAAATGTTGGTCAAATTTTGGGGTGCAACAGCTGCCCCTATTCAAACGGCTTGAACCTGACTGGGTGAGGAGCGAACGACTCTCAGCCAATCGAGGTGCGAGACGGTTGAATACCGATAAACCCAGAAATTTGCAAACTGCATTAGCACTGGTGGGAACAGATCTTCGAACACTGAAATAATAGCTGCACGACAACTAGCTGGAGACATACTGACCTGGACCTGGTTGTCAGTTATCCACATTAAATTCCTCTGATATTATTATCAGACACCGGACCTCACTGTCAGGCATTCAGAACACCCAACATCACCGGTGGAAAACTAAATCACCTGACCTCGCCGCCAGAAACAAACATCCAACATCGCCGCTGGAGAACTAAAGAATCTGACATCGCTGTCGAACAACCAAAACACCCAACATCGCCGCTGGAAAACTAAAGAATCTGACATCGCCGTCGACCAAACATAACTCTGATAAACACCCGACATCGCCGTCAAGTACTCAACATAATCTGACTCCGCCGTCAAGTCTCAACATCGTTTGACCTCGCCGTCAGGGTGAAGAAACTCCATTGGGGAATTGGTCACACGGTAACCGGTAATACATAGTCGATCATGCCATCAGGCATTCAAAGAATACAGTCGGGCACCAGCCGGACTTCAACCATCAGGTTGATCATGCCATCAGGCATTCAAAGAAATTGTCGGGCATCAGCCGGACTTTGACCATCAGGTTGATCATGCCATCAGGCATTCCGCATCAGCTGAGAGAACTGCTTCATTAACATGGTCAGACTTCAGTCATGGAGTCTTCAAGGGAGATTTCAACTTCTCCGTTAGAAAACCTGCTGGGGAGGACGCTTCGCCGCTGGGAAATCTGGAGAACTATCAAGTAACTCCGCTCCGGGGGTCCAAAAATCATTCTGAATAAATCAACTCTGCTGAGGACTTCAAGAATCATCTTGAACAAATAACTCCGCCGGGGACTTTGAAGAATCATCTTGAACCGATAACCAACCTGGAGATTTTAGGAATCATCCTGAGCGAACACTTTGTTAGGAACCGATAAATGCTATGCAATCATGCACAATGATGCGATCCCGTAAGCAAAATAAATGCCGAAGGGAGAGTCCTCCTATCAAGGAGAAAGAACTACTCAGATAGAGGAATCATCCTGCTGAGGAGAACATGGTCACACCAATCTCAATTGGACTCCGCAGGGGACACAACTTCAGTTGACTGCTGCGGGGGAAACAACTTCAGTTGATTGCTGCAGGGGAACGAAGCTCTACGAGAACTAGGACCTGCTGAGGGAAAACGATGTCAATCGCGGGAATAAATTGCGTGGCTTTCTCGGCTACTTCTCTGGAGATAACGACTCTGTGGGGAAACAACTTCAGCTGTTCAACACTCCACTGGGGAAAAACCAATCATGGTCTGAGCAACTTCCAAGGATTCGGCTCTCTTGGGGGATCTGCAAACTCGGTTGGGGAAGGAGAAATCATTCTGCTTCGCTGGAGAGAGTACGACTCTGATGAGGAATTTCAATTCCGCTGGGGAAGAAGGAATCATCCGACTTCGGGGGGAGAGTACGACTCTGGTGGGGAATTTCAATTCCGCTGGAGACCTTAGTCTGGCACCATCAGTTGCTGCATACTTCGGCGTACGAATAGTTTCCTACGAAACCTGCACTTATGGCCCGGTGCTGGGGGACGAACACACACTTCGGCGCCTGATTCAGTTGAGGAGATGACGTTCCTTCAGGACGCATCTGATTGGGGAGAGAATCATCTCTGCCTGGGGAGACATATCAATGCTCACGGTCTCGCGTTCAGACTCTACGGGGAGAGGCTACTGAACTCTGCTGGAGAAGGAGGAATCATCCTGCTTCGGGATGCGCACGGCGCATTGTCTGGAATATGCTACACCTATAACAACACAAACAAACAGACAAAATACGCTTCTTAAAGGGACCTATCAAGGTTATTATCTCGTGACAATATTCAAGTAATTAATTGTTTCAACCATCAGTGGGCTAGGCCAGTAAGTTTATGTATGCGCATTTTATCAAAAACATCGGCGTTCTTTTTCGCAAACAAAACAAATAAATGCTAAACAGACAAACAGAATTGCTGAATAGTATGCATTTTATTGATAACGAACCCCTGAATGGGTAAAAATGTTTTACAACAGATGCAAGCTCCTGGAATGAGGAAGCCTCACAAAAATAAAACATAAATATACATCAGTATATAAAAATGTCGGCAACGAGGCGTAGACGAACACCATGAGTTGATCCTTCTATGACCCACTCGACTTCGATACTTCTCCGACGCTTCAGCTTCGGAAGAGATTGATTCAGATAAACGGCCCTTAGGTCCTCCAAACCACTAAACAAAGAAAGTCCACACGCGAAACACAGTCATTTGCTTTTTCAAATCCCTAACTTTTGCGTGAACCGCCCTTTGTGGGTTTTCAGTTCACCGGGATACCCTTTTTTACCGAAGCCGCCCAATGTGGGTTTTCGACTTCGTGGGTGTACCTTTTTTCAATTTATATCCCTAATTTTTGCTCGAACCTTTTTATTCTGTTTTTGGTTCGTCGGGATGCCCCTTTTTTGCCTGGACTCTCCTTTTTTGTCCAGTGGGTCACTTTCAAGCAAAGTATTTTTTAACTGCGTCCGCGTTCACTGGGGATGCAAAATCTTCACCATCCATCGTGGATAACAACAAAGCTCCTCCCAAGAAGACCTTGCTGATGACGTACGGACCTTCGTAATTCGGAGTCCACTTTCCCCGGTGATCGGAGTGTGGCGGAAGAATCTTCTTCAGGACGAGATCACCTGTCTGAAAGCTTCTAGGACGCACCTTCTTATCATAAGCTTTCTTCATTCGGCTTTGGTACAGACGACCAAACGCAATCGATGCTAACCTCTTCTCGTCCATCAGGCTGAGTTGGTTCAGACGATTCGTAATCCATTATGCCTCGTCGAGTTTCACATCAACCAAAACTCGCAAAGAAGGGATCTCCACTTCTAACGGTAGGACAGCTTCCATACCGTACACCAAGGAGAAAGGAGTTGCCCCGGTTGACGTACGTACCGTTGTACGATAACCGTGCAGTGCAAATGGCAGCATCTCGTGCCAATCTTTGTATGTCACAACCATCTTCTGAACAATCTTCTTTATGTTCTTGTTGGCTGCTTCAACGGCACCATTCATCTTCGGCCGGTAAGGTGATGAGTTGTGGTGTTCAATCTTGAAGCTCTGGCACAGCTCCTTCATCATCTTGTTATTCAGATTCGAACCATTATCAGTAATGATCCGCTCGGGAATTCCGTAACGACAGATGATGCCCCTCTTTATGAAATTAGCCACCACCTTCTTGGTCACATTAGCATACGAGGCTGCCTCCACCCACTTGGTGAAGTAGTCGATAGCTACCAGAATGAAGCGATGACCGTTAGATGCAGTGGGCTCGATCTTGCCTATAATGTCGATGCCCCACATGGAGAACGGCCACGGGGAGGACATGACATTCAACGGGCACGGCGGCACGTGAACTTTATCAGCATAAATCTGGCATTTATGACATCTCTTCGCGAATCTGAAGCAATCCGACTCCATTGTCAGCCAGTAGTATCCTGCTCTCAGGATCTTTCTCGTCATAGCATGCCCGCCGGCGTGCGTACCAAATGTGCCTTCATGGACTTCTTCCATGAGCATATTCGCTTCTTTCTCATCTACACATCTGAATAGCACGAGATCGTGATTTCTCTTATACAACACTCCATCAGGATTGAGATAAAAGTTTCCAGACAGCCTCCTCAAAGTCTTCTTATCCTGGGTTGACGCACCTGCAGGATACTCCTTAGTCATAAGGAAGGTCTGGATGTCATGAAACCATGGCTTGCCGTCAGCGGCTTCCTCGATTGCAAAGACGAATGCAGGTCTATCAAGACGCGAAAGCACAATTCTTGGAGCCTCATTCCAAAAGTTGACTTTGTACATTGAAGCCAACATGGATAAGGCATCAGCCATCTGATTTTCTGCTCTGGGCACATGATGGAGTTCCACTCGATCAAAGAACGGAAGTAGCCTTCTGGCGTAATTCATGTACGGCACCAAATTCGATTGACGAGTCTCCCACTCCCCTTTAATTTGGTTGATCACAAGCGCTGAGTCACCATATATGTCTAGATTCTTGATTCTCAAATCAATTGCCTCCTCTAGACCCATGATGCATGCTTCGTACTCCGCTTCATTGTTGGTGACTGGAAACGTCAGTCTCGCAGTAAACGGGATGTTGGATCCGTGGGGAGTCGTGATGATAGCCCCTATGCCACTTCCATAGGAATTAACCGCCCCATCGAATATCAATTTCCACTGGGATTTCCTATCTGGCCCCTCGTCGGGCAACGGCTCATCGCAATCCTTCGCTTTGAGAAACATAATATCCTCATCAGGGAATTCAAATTTCATCGGCTGGTAATCCTTGATCGGCTGTTCGGCAAGGTAATCAGACAATACGCTTCCCTTGATGGCCTTCTGGGACACGTACTGAATATCATATTCCGTTAACACCATTTGCCATCTGGCAATCCTGCCCGAAAGAGCCTGCTTTTCGAAGACGTACTTGATCGGATCCATCTTCAAAATTAGCATGGTGGTGTGATTAAGCATGTACTGTCGTAAACGTTTGGCAGCCCAAGCTAGTGCACAACACGTTTTCTCCAGCATCGAGTAACGAGATTCACAGTCAGTGAACTTTTTACTCAAGTAGTAAATGGCATGCTCCTTTCTGCCCGTCTCGTCGTGCTGACCGAGAACACACCCCATACTATTCTCAAGAACTGTCAAGTACATGATTAATGGCCGTCTAGCCACTGGGGGTATCAAGATTGGAGGTTCTTGAAGATACTACTTTATCTTATCGAATGCCTTCTGGAATTCCTCATTCCAAGTAATTGCCTGATCTTTCTTTAAAAGCTTGAACATCGGTTCACAAGTGGCCGTGAGCTGAGAGATAAACCTTGCAATGTAGTTTATTCAGCCCAAGAAACCACAAACTTCTTTTTCTGTTTTCGGCGCTGGCATTTCTTGAATGGCTTTTATTTTTGCAGGATCAACCTCGATGCCACGTTCACTCACGATAAACCCCAGTAACTTTCCGGACCGCACTCCGAAAGTGCATTTGTTAGGATTCAGCCTCAACCTGAACTTCCTAAGCCTCTCAAAAAGCTTTAATAAGTTGACCAGATGCTCTTCCTCCGTTTGGGACTTTGCAATCATGTCATCAACATAGACCTCAATCTCATGATGAATCATATCATGAAACAAAGTTACCATTGCTCGTTGGTAAGTGGCCCCTGCGTTCTTCAGACCGAAGGGCATTACCTTATAGCAAAATATTCCCCAGGGAGTGATAAACATCGTTTTCTCCATGTCCTCCGGTGCCATCTTGATCTGGTTGTAACCGGAGAAGCCATCCATGAACGAAAAACACGGAGAACTGGGTTGTGTTGTCGACCAACACATTGATATGAGGCAACGGGAAATCATCTTTAGGGCTCACCCTATTCAAATCCCGATAATCGACGCACATGCGTACCTTACCGTCCTTCTTCGGTACAGGCACTATGTTGGCGACCCACGGAGGGTAAGTGGTGACCGCTAAGAAGCCACCATCAAGCTGTTTTTGCACTTCTTCTTTGATCTTAACGGCCATATCTGGTCTCGTCCTCCTAAGCTTCTGCTTAACGGGAGGGCAATCTTCTCGTAGCGGCAAGTGGTGGACCACGATGTCCGTGTCAAGTCCGGGCATATCTTCGTATGACCAAGCAAATACGTCACTATACTCTCTTAGCATCTCGACCAATCTCTGCTTGACATCACTCTGCAATGTAGCCCCTATCCTGACGTTTCTGACGAGCTCTTCAGAACCCAGGTTCACGATTTCGATCTCCTTCTCATGAGGCAGAATAACCTTTTCCTCTTGTTTCAACAAGCGGGCCAACTCTTCAGGAAGGTCTTCGTCTTCATCAATCTCTTCTTCGGCTTGATAGATCGGGTAATCGAAGTCGAAGTGAGCCGTAGAAGGTCCAGAGTCGATGTCATCTGTTATGTGGATCCTGCAATAACAAGGGTTAAGTTTAAAACAAGAATATGCAGGTTAGCACAAACCCCATTGCCATTTTGCTGTTTTTCAAAACAAATATAAAACAGCAATAACAGAGATCACAAAATTTGAATACGAAGAAAACGCCTTTGATTTATTAACAAAATGCATGTACATAATCCAACAAGGCCCTGACAATAAAACCGCTATGCCCCGGGTAGGACATAGGGTTGTACAATGATTGGAAAAAGTAAATCATTACTCTTCACTTGTCATCTGGTTGATATCCTTGATGGTCAAATTGTTGAGGCCCTCGCCTGGCTTGCTTGGCTGTTTCCAAGAGTCGAGATCACAATCGCTATCCCCGCTGTCTTCAGACACCGCGTTGATGCTTTCGAAAATCACTCCGCCACTGGTAAATTGGATCGGCCCTTTACCTCGAGACGCCCTGCTAGACGAAGAAGAAGAAGCTTCAGCTCCAGGAGAATATCCCAATCCAAACTTATCCTGCTTGTTCGGTATCTCCAAAATATGCCCCCAGCCTGGGGTAGATCCAGCTTGGACGACGGCCCGAGCTTCTTTGAATGAGGAGAGATTCATCTCTGGCTTTTCTGTGACTACAGGAGCTACCTCTTTCACTTTGACAGCCTCGAACGCTTGGCAAAGAGTTTCATGGATTTCGCCATCCATTTCAACATACTTAAAGGATGACAAGTGGCTCACCATTATGTCCTCCTCGCCACACACGGTTACTATGCTTCCTCCGACAGCATATTTGAGCTTTTGGTGCAACGTGGAGGTCACGGCACCAGCAGCATGGATCCATGGCCGGCCCAAGAGGCAACTGTAGGCAGGCATGATGTCCATGATATAAAAGACCACGTAGAATGTTTCCGGACCGACTTGGATCGGCAGGGTCACCTCCCCGAAAACGTGGCGTTTAGTTCCATCGAACGCCTTCACCACCAGATCACTGGGTGTGCAAAGCAATCCGCGAGTATCCAACTTCATTAATGCCTTCTTCGGAAGAACATTAAGCGACGAACCCGTGTCGACCAGCACGTGCGACATGATCGTGCCCCTACACTCTATCGAGATGTGCAGGGCGCTATTGTGATTTCTCCCTTTTGGTGTCAGCTCCCAGTCTGTGAAACCTAGCCCATTTCCAGCATTGACGTGGGCTACCACCTCTTCTAGCTGATTCACCGATATCTCTTGCGGTACGTAGGCAGTGTTCAATACCTTTAGCAACGCGTTGCGGTGTGCTTCAGAACACAGCAACAAGTTGAGAATGGAAATCTTCGAGGGCGTTTGATGGAGATGGTCTACAATCTTGTAGTTGCTCTTTTTGATCAACCGCATAAACTCCTCGGCATCTTTGACAAGCAAATCTTTCTCTACCCCATACGGGGCCTCTTCGACGACCTTGCTTTTACCCTTATCGGCCGCATCAGCTCTGACCGCTTTCTCTGCCACGACTTCCGGCGGTGCAAATACTCTTCCGCTGCGAGTAATACCACTCATTCCTGCGAGGTTCTCTACAGTCAACCCGTACGGCTCTAGCTCCAACCTTTGACCATTGCAATAAACTTCAGCCCCGTAATGCCACGGAACGGCGTTAGTGCTCTCGAATGGTACCGGCCCAGCTTTGGTAATAGTGATCGTGGGCGGTCTGGGCGCAGAAATGGTTATCGGCCGGCGAGGGATGGTGATGGTGGCGACTTCATCGGCCTGCTTCAACACTACCTCTCCTGATCCACCTTCAGCTCTCCGGCTAAACTGCAGAATCCCCTCAGTCATCAGACTTTGAATTCCTTCAACCAACTGCTCACATCCATCAGAATGTGTAGCACAGTCCATGCATAGTTCTCCGAACCCCGGAAAGAACCCTTTTTTCAACAACTTAGCTTTAACTAAGCTAAGCGGCGTCTTTAGGTCTCTGACATCAGTCAACAGATCTGCACTCTCTTCTTCGATAATGGCGTTTACTCCGCCTCCCCTATGATTCGGCATAGGATTCTTTGTAACATTGGGCACATTATCGGAGAAGTTAATGATCTTGGCATCTACCATGTCCTGCACCTTGTGCTTAAAGGCTTTGCAGTTCTCGATTGTGTGGCCTGGTGCCCCCGAGTGGAAATCGCAAGTGGCATTTGCGTCGTACCCTGGTGGAGGTGCCCCTGTCAAGGGAGCCATCGTCCTCTTCTGAACCAACTGAAGCTGAAGCAAAGTCTGCAAGAGTTGCGCGTACGACATGGGTGGTGCCTCAAAGTGACGGTTTGCCAACGGTGCCCGATTCTGGTACTTTCTATACCCCTGCTGATTCGGTTGCTGCTGCTGCTGCGGCTGCTGCTGCGGAGCTGCTGGGATATTTATACTGGCTATCTGCTGCTGAGGGCCCTTGCCCTTCCTTCGAGCGTTGGTCACAACGCTCGCTTCTCCTTCTCGCCGTTTGCCAGCATAAGGTTTCTTTCCACCTCCTCCCGCTGAGGATGACTCACCTTGAATTTTCCCGATCTTGATTCCATTCTCGACGTGCTCGCCCATGATAATGAAAGCTGAAAACGTCCCAGACATACCGCTGACTAACTTTTCATAGTAAACCCCTGGGAGGGTAGCTACAAATATCTGCACGAGCTCGCGTTCAACCATCGGCGGCTGAACCCGGGCTGCCAACTCACGCCACCGCTGGGCGTACTCCTTAAATCCTTCATTATTTCTCTGCGACAAGTTCTAGAGCTGGACTCGGTTCGGGGCCAAGCCGCTGTTGTACTGGTAATGGTGCACAAACGCTTCAGCGAGATCCTTCCATGTGCGCACGCTAGTGGGCTCCAGACCCATGTACCACTCAAGGGATGGTCCGGAAAGACTGTCCTGGAAGAAGTGCATCAGCAGCTTCTCGTCTTCGGAATAAGCAGACATCTTCCTGTAGTACGATCTCAGGTGGACACGAGGGCAGGTGGTACCCTTATATTTCTCAAAGTCAGGCACCCTGAACTTAGGAGGTACCTTGAAATCAGCAATTAATCCCAGCTTGGACATATCAACACCCAAAGTATTCTGATTCTCGATATCTCTCATTTTATCTTCAAGTGCTTTGAATCTGAGCCGCGCTTCAGCATTCAACTCCCCTTCAGCACCCCTTTGAGAGAACACATCATCCTGATGATCCTCAAGCCATGGTTGAGGCACCAACAGATTCCCGATGCCTGCATTGTCGTTGCCCGGCCCGATGTTGACATTAGCTCCCAGACTCCCATTAGCGACGCCCGTCGTATTCAGTCCGATATTGGCCATCACATTGCCATTAGCACTGCCATTGCCCCCGGCCATGGGGACACCATTCTGTGGAGTATCAACTGGTGGAGGAGTAGGCACAGCCCCACCATGGAGTATGCCGTTGCTATCAACCCTGGAGATCAAAGGCTGAACCAAAGTCCTAAGCTGTTCCTGGCCATTGGCGACCACTTGCATGAGTTCCATAAAGCGATCCATCCTCTCGCGGAGCTCCTGAACATCTGTTTGCACTTGATCCATGATCCTGGTCTGATTAGCTCTAGTCGGATAACGATGAATTAGCCTCTGATCAATCCTGGAACCACCGGAAACAGCCTGGGACCTGTAAACCTGAAAAACCTGTAAGCACTAAAGGGTTAGGAAAAACAACAAAATGCTCGCCATGCAAATGCTTCATGCAAATGCATGCGTGTGTCTGTGTGTTTGGGAGATTTTCCCCGATCCTAGTGCCTAAGTGCCAGTGCTGATAATAATAATAAGAAGAAGCCCGAGTCCAATCATGGAAACATCAATCTCATATATAAAGAAAGCCTATCAAGGCAGTACATAGCATCAGCGAGTACAAGATGAATCAACAGCGTGACCTCAGCCAACAAGCCTGGTGATGGTCAGCATACAACAATGATCAAAACAAAAGGAATACAAATAGTCAAGTACGGCCACGGGCGCGATACTCTTCTAACAACTCCTTCGTCTCTGGATGATCCGGCAGAGTGAGCAACCCCTCGACGAGCAATTCCCTCTGCACAATGGTGTACTGAAGTCCCTCAACTGAACTTTCCCATGCTCCTTCGCCGAAGCAGTCTTCTAATTTCCGCTTTTTTGACTCAAACGTCAGCTTGCGCTCCTTCAGGTTAGCGAGAGCTTTGTTGAGCTGGCCTTCGGCGGCGTATCTGCGGGCGGTTTCTTCATCAAACCTCTGCTCACTGTCCTTCACCTGGGCTTCCAGCTTGGAGATATGCAGCATCAGCTTATCCTCCCGCTCTTTCCTAGTGGCCAGGGAAGCCTTCTAGTGCTGGTTGAACTTGGATATCTTCCGATATGCCTCGTCCAAGTGCTGCTTCTTCGTAGCCAGTACGTCGTTGACAGCTTTGAAGTCTCGACCCATGCGTTCACGCTCGGCTATCTGCTTTGTCAGGTTTGTACCCAGCTGGTTCACAAACTCTGTTTTCCTTTTGAAATAATGAACGACTTCGTTCCTCTCGCTTCGGAGATGAGCTAATTCCTTCGCCAGTTCTTCATTCGCCCGCTTCAATTCATCCCGCTCAGCCAACACCTGATTATGCTGATGAATGGGCACAGTAGTAGGCTCTTCGATTATTGGAGGGCTTTCTGGCTTGGCATGAGGAAACGACATCCCTATAGCATCGGCCCTGGCTCTGATCCAAGTCACGTACGGAGGGTAGGCTTGATTGTTGCTTTTTCCCAGCAATGGCTTTCCTCGCTTACTGATACCGTTCCATGCACGCTGAAGCTTGGACAGCAGATCCCCCTCTAGAGTACCAGTGAGGTACAGAGATTCCTGTACCTCCTCATCCTTCGGCGGAGTTCTCAAAGCATACGCGAACTGTCGAACCAGCAACGACGAATTGTAGTTTATACAGCCCTTCCTACCTATCAGAGGCACATTCGGAAACCCGCTGCAACTGAAGATCACCTTAGTACCCAACCTATCTCTGTCGAACCAATCAATATCCTCTGCAGATAAACTCATCAGACGCTCAGGCCACTCAGTTGTGGCTGCAGACGAGACAAAAGGACCCCTCTTAGGCAGATGGCTATCAAGTCATTTGTACAGCAAGGGTACGCAGCACGAGACATTCTTCCCCCTCCTGTTCTCGTTTTTGTAGTGGACTAAATGATAGACATCTCCTATCAAGGTAGGGACTGGATTCCCTGAAGCAAAGATGTGAAACGCATCAAAGTCTACAAAATCGGGCATATTAGGGAACAGGATGATGCCATATATGCATAGAGCGAGGATGGCATTGAACGCGTCCCAACACCCGTCCTTGGCACACTGCTGAGCTTTACCCACTAGAAACTGCAAGGAGAACCCAGGAACCTTGTTCCAACTAGTCAATACTAACTCGGAGGCGTCCAGGTGAAGTGAAGGAGCTAAACCAGCCAGATCAGGCTCAGCATCCATATGAACAAAAGGCATCTGCCTCTTGATAGGCACACCTAGCAAATCAGCATACTCTTCCAGCGTAGGTGCGAGAACAAAATCCTGGAAAGTGAAACATCTCAGCGGAGGGTCGTAGAACTGCAGCAGAGCGTGCAACCCGTTCAACTCGAACGCAGAAGGTTTATGAACCAAACTGAGCAACCTGCCGTAAGATTTTCTGAACTCATCCCTCACAGAATCATCTGCTAAAGCTATCAAACCAGTCAGCTTAACCACATCAGGGGCAGGGAACTTGTAAGCCACGGTCTTCCTCAGAGAGCCCATAACAATACAATAGGAGGCAAGAAATCCTGGATCGGGGAAAACGGTACCTGCAACACAGACACACGTTAATGACATGCAAATGAACATGCAAACTAATGCAAAATGCAATCATGCAATAAGAGGTCCGGGTAACTGGTGTCGTGGAATCATGCAATAAGCACGCGCCCACTAATTTCCACTCTAATTCTATGGTGCACTCTGATAGGTACAGAATCTCCACAGTGGTTGCCTTGGCCTCTTATTGCATGATTGCATTTTGCATTAGTTTGCATATTCATTTGCATTTCATTAACGTGTGTCTGTGTTGCAGGTACCGTTTTCCCCGATCCAGGATTTCTTGCCTTCTATTGTATTGTTATGGGCTCTCTGAGGAAGACCGTGGCTTACAAGTTCCCTGTCCCCGATGTGGTTAAGCTGACTGGTTTGATAGCTCTAGCATATGATTCTGTGAGGGATGAGTTCAGAAGATCTTACGACAGGTTGCTCAGTTTGGTTCATAAGCCTTCTGTGTTCGAGTTGAATGGGTTGCACGCTATGCTGCAGTTCTACGACCCTCCGATGAGATGTTTCACTTTTTAGGACTTCGTTCTCGCACCTACGCTGGAAGAGTATGCTGATTTGCTAGGTGTGCCTATCAAGAGGCAGATGCCTTTTGTTCACATGGATGTTGAGCCTGATCTGGCTGGTTTAGCTCCTTCACCTGGACGCCTCCGAGTTAGTATTGACTAGTTGGAACAAGGTTGTTGGGTTCTCCTTGCAGTTTCTGGTGGGTAAAGCTCAGCAGTGTGCCAAGGACGGGTGTTGGGACGCGTTCAATGCCATCCTCGCTCTATGCATATATGGCATCATCCTGTTCCCTAATATGCCCGATTTTGTAGACTTTGATGCGTTTCACATCTTTGCTTCAGGGAATCCAGTCCCTACCTTGATAGGAGATGTCTATCATTCAGTCCACTACAAAAACAAGAACAGGAGGGGGAAGAATGTCTCGTGCTGCGTACCCTTGTTGTACAAATGGTTTGATAGTCATCTGCCCAAGAGGGGTCCTTTTGTCTTGTCTGCAGCCACAGCTGAGTGGCCTGAGCGTCTGATGAGTTTATCTGCAGAGGTTATTGACTGGTTTGACAGAGATAGGTTGGGTACTGAGGTGATCTTCAGTTGCAGCGGGTTTCCTAATGTGCCTTTGATAGGTAGGAAGGGCTGCCTAAACTACAATCCATCGTTGTTGGTTCGACAGTTCGCGTATGCTTTGAGAACTCCGCCGAAGGATGAAGAGGTACAGGAATCTCTGTACCTCACTGGTATTCTAGAGGGGGATCTGTTGTCCAAGCTTCAGCGCGCGTGGAATGGTATCGGTAAGCGAGGAAAGCCATTGCTGGGAAAAAGCAACAATCAAGCCTACCCTCCGTATTTGACTTGGATCAGAGCCAGGGCCAATGCTATAGGGATGTCGTTTCCTCAGGCCAAGCCAGAAAGCCCTCCAATGATCGAAGAGCCTACTACTGTGCCCATTCATCAGCATAATCAGGTGTTGGCTGAGCGGGATGAATTGAAGCGGGCGAATGAAGAACTGGCGAAGGAATTAGCTCAGCTCCGAAGCGAGAGGAACGAAGTCGTTCATTCTTTCAAAAGGCAAACAGAGTTGGTGAACCAGTTGGGTACAGACCTGACGAAGCAGATAGCCGAGCGTGAACGCATGGGTCAAGACTTCAAAGCTGTCAACGACGTACTGGCTACAAAGAAGCAACACTTGGACGAGGCATATCTGAGGATATCCAAGTTCAACCAGCACTGGAAGGCTTCCCTGGCCACCAGGAAAGAGCGGGAGGATAAGCTGATGCTGCAGATCTCCAAGCTAGAAGCCCAGGTGAAGGACAGTGAGCAGAGGTTTGATGAAGAAACCGCCCGCAGATACGCCGCCGAAGGCCAGCTCAACAAAGCTCTCGCTAACTTGAAGGAGCGCAAGCTGACGTTTGAGTCCAAAAAGCAGAAATTAGAAGACTGCTTCGGCGAAGGAGCATGGGAAAGTTCAGTTGAGGGACTTCATTATACCATTGTGCAGAGGGAATTGCTCGTCGAGGGGTTGCTCACTCTGCCAGATCATCTAAAGACGAAGGAGTTGTTAGAAGAGTATCGCACCCGTGGCCCTACTTGACTATTTGTATTCCTTTTGTTTTGATCATTGTTGTATGCTGACCATCACCAGGCTTGTTGGCTGAGGTCACGCTGTTGATTCATCTTGTACTCGCTGATGCTATGTACTGCCTTGATAGGCTTCCTTTATATATGAGATTGATGTTTCCATGATTGGACTCGGGTTTCGTCTTCTTATTATTATCAGCACTGACACTCAGGCACTAGGATCGGGGGAAATCTCCCAAACACACAGACACACGCATGCATTTGCATGAAGCATTTGCATGGCGAGCATTTTGTTGTTTTTCCTAACCCTTTAGTGCTTACAGGTTTTTCAGGTTTACAGGTTGTCCCAGGCTGTTTCCGGTGGTTCCAGGATTGATCAGAGACTAATTCACCGTTATTCGACTAGAGCTAATCAGACCAGGATCATGGATCAAGTGCAAACAAATGTTCAGGAGCTCCGCGAGAGGATGGATCGCTTCATGGAGCTCATGCAAGTGGTCGCCAATGGCCAGGACCAGCTCAGGACTTTGGTTCAGCCTTTGATCTCCAGGGTTGATAGCAACGGCATACTCCATGGCGGGGCTGTGCCTACTCATCCACCAGTTGATACTCCACAGAATGGTGTCCCCGTGGCCGGGGGCAATGGCAGTGCTAATGGCAATGTGATGGCCAATATCGGACTCAATACGACGGGCGTCGGTAATGGGAGTCTGGGAGCTAAAGTCAACATCGAGCCGGGCAACGGCAATGCAGGCGTCGGGAATCTGTTGGTGCCTCAACCATGGCTTGAGGATCATCAGGATGATGTGTTCTCTCAAAGAGGTGTTGAAGGGGAGTTGAATGCTGAAGTGCGGCTCAGATTCAAAGCACTTGAAGATAAAATGAGAGATATCAAGAATCAGAATACTTTGGGCGTTGATATGTCCAAGCTGGGATTAATTGCTGATTTCAAGGTACCTCCTAAGTTCAGGGTGCCTGACTTTGAGAAATATAAGGGTACCACCTGCCCTCGTGTCCACCTGAGATCGTACTACAGGAAGATGTCTGCCTATTCCGAAGACGAGAAGTTGCTGATGCACTTCTTCCAGGACAGTCTTTCCGGACCATCCCGTGAGTGGTACATGGGTCTGGAGCCCACTAGCGTGCGCACATGGAAGGATCTCGCTGAAGCGTTTGTCCACCATTACCAGTACAACAGCGACTTGGCCCCGAACCGAGTCCAGTTCCAGAACCTATCGCAGAGGAATAATAAAGGATTTAAGGAGTACGCCCAGCGGTGGCGTGAGTTGGCTGCTCGGGTTCAGCAGCAGATGGTTGAACGCGAGCTCGTGCAGATGTTTGTAGCTACCCTCCCAGGGGTTTACTATGAAAAGTTAGTCAGCGGTATGTCTGGGACATTCTCAGCTCTCATTATCATGGGTGAGCACGTCGAGAATGGTATCAAGATCGGGAAAATTCAAGGTGAGTCATCCTTAGCTGGAAGAGGTGGAAAGAAACCTTATGCTGGTAAAAGGCGAGAAGGAGATGCGAGCGCTGTGACCAACGCTCGAAGGAAGGGAAAGGGCCCTCAGCAGCAGGTAGCCAGTATAAATATCCCAGCGGCTCCGCAACCGCAGCAGCAGCAGCAGCAACCGAATCAGCAGGGATATAAAAAATACCAGAATCGGGCACCTTTGGCAAACCGTCACTTCGAGGCACCGCCCATGTCGTACGCGCAGCTCTTGCAGACTTTGCTTCAGCTTCAGTTGGTTCAGAAGAGGACGATGGCTCCCTTGACAGGGGCACCTCTACCAGGGTACGACGCAAATGCCACTTGCGATTTCCACTCAGGGGCACCTGGCCACACAATCGAGAACTGCAAAGCCTTTAAGCACAAGGTGCAGGACATGGTAGATGCCAAGATCATTAACTTCTCCGATAACGTGCCCAATGTCACGAAGAATCCTATGCCGAATCATAGGGGAGGCGGAGTAAACGCCATTATCGAAGAAGAGAGTGCAGATCTGTTGACTGATGTTAGAGACCTAAAGACGCCGCTTAGCTTCGTCAAAGCTAAGTTGTTGAAAAAAGGGTTCTTTCCAGGGTGCGGAGAACTATGCATGGACTGTGCTACACATTCTGATGGATGTGAGCAGTTGGTAGAAGGAATCCAAAGTCTGATGGCTGAGGGGATTCTGCAGTTTAGCCGGAGGGCTGAAAATGGATCAGGAGAGGTAGTGCTGAAGCAGGCCGATGAAGTCGCCACCATCACCATCCCTCGCCAGCCAATAACTATTTCTGCGCCCAGACCGCCCATGATCACTATTACCAAAGCTGGGCCGATACCATTCGAGAGCACTAACACCGTTCCGTGGCATTATAGGGCTGAAGTTTATTGCAATGGTCAAAGGTTGGAGCTAGAGCCGTACGTGTCGAATGTAGAGAACCTCGCAGGAATCAGTGGTATTACTCGCAGCGAAAGAGTATTTGCACCGCCGGAAGTCGTGGCAGAGAAAGCGGTCAGAGCTGATGCGGCCGATAAGGGTAAAAGCAAGGTCGTCGAAGAGGCCCCGTATGGGGTAGAGAAAGATTTGTTTGTCAAAAATGCCGAGGAGTTTATGCGGTTGATCAAGAAGAGCGACTACAAGATTGTAGACCATCTCCATCAAACGCCCTCGAAGATTTCCATTCTCAACTTGTTGCTGTGTTCTGAAGCACACCGCAACGCGTTGCTAAAGGTATTGAACGCTGCCTACGTACCGCAAGAGATATCGGTGAATCAGCTAGAAGAGGTGGTAGCCCACGTCAATGCTGGAAATGGGCTAGGTTTCACAGACTTGGAGCTGACACCAAAAGGGAGAAATCACAATAGCGCCCTGCACATCTCGATAGAGTGTAGGGGCACGATCATGTCGCACGTGCTGGTCGACACGGGTTCGTCGCTTAATGTTCTTCCGAAGAAGGCATTAATGAAGTTGGATACTCGCGGATTGCTTTGCACACCCAGTGATCTGGTGGTGAAGGCGTTCGACGGAACTAAACGCCACGTTTTCGGGGAGGTGACCCTGCCGATCCAAGTCGGTCCGGAAACATTCTACGTGGTCTTTTATATCATGGACATCATGCCTGCCTACAGTTGCCTCTTGGGCCGGCCATGGATCCATGCTGCTGGTGCCGTGACCTCCACGTTGCACCAAAAGCTCAAATATGCTGTCGGAGGAAGCATAGTAACCGTGTGTGGCGAGGAGGACATAATGGTGAGCCACTTGTCATCCTTTAAGTATGTTGAAATGGATGGCGAAATCCATGAAACTCTTTGCCAAGCGTTCGAGGCTGTCAAAGTGAAAGAGGTAGCTCCTGTAGTCACAGAAAATCCAGAGATGAATCTCTCCTCATTTAAAGAAGCTCGGGCCGTCGTCCAAGCTGGATCTACCCCAGGCTGGGGGCATATTTTGGAGATACCGAACAAGCAGGATAAGTTTGGATTGGGATATTCTCCTGGAGCTGAAGCTTCTTCTTCTTCGTCTAGCAGGGCGTCTCGAGGTAAAGGGCCGATCCAATTTACCAGTGGCGGAGTGATTTTCGAAAGCATCAACGCGGTGTCTGAAGACAGCGGGGATAGCGATTGTGATCTCGACTCTTGGAAACAGCCAAGCAAGCCAGGCGAGGGCCTCAACAATTGGACCATCAAGGATATCAACCAGATGACAAGTGAAGAGTAATGATTTACTTTTTCCAATCATTGTACAACCCTATGTCCTACCCGGGGCATAGCGGTTTTATTGTCAGGGCCTTGTTGGATTATGTACATGCATTTTGTTAATAAATCAAAGGCGTTTTCTTCGTATTCAAATTTTGTGATCTCTGTTATTGCTGTTTTATATTTGTTTTGAAAAACAGCAAAATGGCAATGGGGTTTGTGCTAACCTGCATATTCTTGTTTTAAACTTAACCCTTGTTATTGCAGGATCCACATAACAGATGACATCGACTCTGGACCTTCTACGGCTCACTTCGACTTCGATTGCCCGATCTATCAAGCCGAAGAAGAGATTGATGAAGACGAAGACCTTCCTGAAGAGTTGGCCCGCTTGTTGAAACAAGAGGAAAAGGTTATTCTGCCTCATGAGAAGGAGATCAAAATCGTGAACCTGGGTTCTGAAGAGCTCGTCAGAAACGTCAGGATAGGGGCTGCATTGCAGAGTGATGTCAAGCAGAGATTGGTCGAGATGCTAAGAGAGTATAGTGACGTCTTTGCTTGGTCATACGAAGATATGCCCGGACTTGACACGGACGTCGTGGTCCACCACTTGCCGCTACGAGAAGATTGCCCTCCCGTTAAGCAGAAGCTTAGGAGGACGAGACTAGATATGGCCGTTAAGATCAAAGAAGAAGTGTAGAAACAACTTGATGCTGGCTTCTTAGCGGTCACCACTTACCCTCCGTGGGTCGCCAACATAGTGCCTGTACCGAAGAAGGACGGTAAGGTACGCATGTGCATCGATTATCGGGATTTGAATAGGGCGAGCCCTAAAGATGATTTCCCGTTGCCTCATATCGATGTGTAGGTCGACAACACAGCCCAGTTCTCCGTGTTTTCGTTCATGGATGGCTTCTCCGGTTACAACCAGATCAAGATGGCACCTGAGGACATGGAGAAAACGACGTTTATCACTCCCTGGGGAACATTTTGCTATAAGGTAATGCCCTTCGGTCTGAAGAACGCAGGGGCCACTTACCTACGAGCAATGGTAACTTTGTTTCATGATATGATTCATCATGAGATCGAGGTCTATGTTGATGACATGATTGCAAAGTCCCAAACGGAGGAAGAACATCTGGTCAACTTATTGAAGCTTTTTGAGAGGCTTAGGAAGTTCAGGTTGAGGCTGAATCCTAACAAATGCACTTTCGGAGTGCGGTCCGGAAAGTTACTGGGGTTTATCGTGAGTGAACGAGGCATCGAGGTTGATCCTGCGAAAATAAAAGCCATTCAAGAAATGCCAGCGCCGAAAACAGAAAAAGAAGTTCGTGGTTTCTTGGGCAGAATAAACTACATTGCAAGGTTTATCTCTCAGCTCACGGCCACTTGTGAACCGATGTTCAAGCTTTTAAAGAAAGATCAGGCAATTACTTGGAATGAGGATTGCCAGAAGGCATTCGATAAGATAAAGCAGTATCTTCAAGAACCTCCAATCTTGATACCCTCAGTGGCTGGACGGCCATTAATCATGTACTTGACAGTTCTTGAGAATAGTATGGGGTGTGTTCTCGGTCAGCACGACGAGACGGGCAGAAAGGAGCATGCCATTTACTACTTGAGTAAAAAGTTCACTGACTGTGAATCTCGTTACTCGATGCTGGAGAAAACGTGTTGTGCACTAGCTTGGGCTGCCAAACGTTTACGACAGTACATGCTCAATCACACCACCATGCTAATTTTGAAGATGGATCCGATCAAGTACGTCTTCGAAAAGCAGGCTCTTTCGAGCAGGATTGCCAGATGGCAAATGGTGTTAACGGAATATGATATTCAGTACGTGTCCCAGAAGGCCATCAAGGGAAGCGTATTGTCTGATTACCTTGCCGAACAGCCGATCGAGGATTACCAGCCGATGAAATTTGAATTCCCTGATGAGGATATTATGTTTCTCAAAGCGAAGGATTGCGATGAGCCGTTGCCCGACGAGGGGCCAGATAGGAAATCCCAGTGGAAATTGATATTCGATGGGGCGGTTAATTCCTATGGAAGTGGCATCGGGGCTATCATCACGACTCCCCACGGATCCCACATCCCGTTTACTGCGAGACTGACGTTTCCAGTCACTAACAATGAAGCGGAGTACGAAGCATGCATCATGGGTCTAGAGGAGGCAATTGATTTGAGAATCAAGAATCTAGACGTATATGGTGACTCAGCGCTTGTGATCAACCAAATTAAAGGGGAGTGGGAGACTCGTCAATCGAATTTGGTGTCGTACATGAATTACGCCAGAAGGCTACTTCCGTTCTTTGATCGAGTGGAACTCCATCATGTGCCCAGAGCAGAAAATCAGATGGCTGATGCCTTAGCCACGTTGGCTTCAATGTACAAAGTCAACTTTTGGAATGAGGCTCCAAGAATTGTGCTTTCGCGTCTTGATAGACCTGCATTCATCTTTGCAATCGAGGAAGCCGCCGACGGCAAGCCATGGTTTCATGACATCCAGACCTTCCTTATGACTAAGGAGTATCCTGCGGGTGCGTCAAACCAGGATAAGAAGACTCTGAGGAAGCTGTCTGGAAACTTTTATCTCAATCCTGATGGAGTGTTGTATAAGAGAAACCACGATCTCGTGCTACTCAGATTTGTAGATGAGAAAGAAGCGAATATGCTCATGGAAGAAGTCCATGAAGGCACATTTGGTACGCACGCCGGCGGGCATGCTATGACGAGAAAGATCTTGAGAGCAGGATACTACTGGCTGACAATGGAGTCAGATTGCTTCAGATTCACGAAGAGATGTCATAAATGCCAGATTTATGCTGATAAAGTTCATGTGCCGCCGTGCCCGTTGAATGTCATGTCCTCCCCGTGGCCGTTCTCCATGTGGGGCATCGACATGATAGGCAAGATCGAGCCCACTGCATCTAACGGTCATCGCTTCATTCTGGTAGCTATCGACTACTTCACCAAGTGGGTGGAGGCAGCCTCGTATGCTAATGTGACCAAGCAGGTGGTGGCTAAGTTCATAAAGAGGGGCATCATCTGTCATTACGGAATTCCCGAGCGGATCATTACTGATAATGGTTCGAATCTGAATAACAAGATGATGAAGGAGCTGTGCCAGAGCTTCAAGATTGAACACCACAACTCATCACCTTATCGGCCGAAGATGAATGGTGTCGTTGAAGCAGCCAACAAGAACATAAAGAAGATTGTTCAGAAGATGGTTGTGACATACAAAGATTGGCACGAGATGCTGCCATTTGCACTGCACGGTTATCGTACGACGGTACGTACGTCAACCGGGGCAACTCCTTTCTCCTTGGTGTACGGTATGGAAGCTGTCCTACCGTTAGAAGTGGAGATCCCTTCTTTGCGAGTTTTGGTTGATGTGAAACTCGACGAGGCATAATGGATTACGAATCGTCTGAACCAACTCAGCCTGATGGACGAGAAGAGGTTAGCATCGATTGCGTTTGGTCGTCTGTACCAAAGCCGAATGAAGAAAGCTTATGATAAGAAGGTGCGTCCTAGAAGCTTTCAGACGGGTGATCTCGTCTTGAAGAAGATTCTTCCTCCACACTCCGATCACCGGGGCAAGTGGACTCCGAATTACGAAGGTCCGTACGTCGTCAGCAAGGTCTTCTCGGGAGGAGCTTTGTTTTTATCCACGATGGATGGTGAAGATTTTGCATCCCCGATGAACGCGGACGCAGTTAAAAAATACTTTGCTTGAAAGCGACCCGCTGGACAAAAAAAAAAGAGAGTCCAGGCAAAAAAGGGGCATCCCGGCGAACCAAAAACAGAATAAAAGGTTCGGGCAAAAATTAGGGATATAAATTGAAAAAATGTACACCCGCGAAGTCGAAAACCTACACTGGACGGCTTCGGCAAAAAAGGGTATCCCGGTGAACTGAAAACCCGCAAAGGGCGGTTCACGCAAAAGTTAGGGATTTGAAAAAGCAAATGACTGCGTTCCGCGTGTGGACTTTCTTTGTTTAGTGGTTTGGAGGACCTGAGGGCCGTTTATCTGAATCAATCTCTTCCGAAGCTGAAGCATTGGAGAAGTATCAAAGTCGAGTGGGTCATAGAAGGATCAACTCATGGTGTTCGTCTATGCCTCGTTGCCGACATTTGTATATACTAATGTATATTTATGTTTTATTTTTGCGCAGCTTCCTCATTCCAGGAGCTTGCATTTGTTGTAAAACATTTTTACCCATTCAGGGGTTCGTTATTAATAAAATGCATACTACTCAGCAATTCTGTTTGCCTGT